>QVRM01001271.1:0-167500 GCA_003439945.1 Dermanyssus gallinae | reverse complement strand
GGAAGGATTTAACGACAGTCATGTTAGTGTACACACAAAATGACCTACGATTGTATTTTTTCGTGAGACTCCGTAAATAAATATATATATATATATATATATATATATAAAACACGTACGCATATGTATATGTACATAGATATACGTATATACACGTAAGTACCATAAAAGCATGTATCAAACCATTACACTTGCTACTTCCACCATCACTCGATCATCGGGAGTAATTGTCGTCGGCATCGGTAGCGGTGGCAGCGACCAGCAAGAGCAGTTTGGAGTCACATATGTGGATGGAGCCAATCAAACCTGCCACAGAATCTCAATCAACAATGTGAGGCAAGCGTGTTGAAATGCATCGATCTAAAAAACTGCGTTTTCAATTTAACACACAGCGACGTGCTGTTTCAACGGGAAACGCGTCGTTGATTATTGAAATTGATCTACACCTAAATACTGATAGGCTCTTCCTTCTACCAAATAGACCAACAATAAACCATTGACTACTGCCACAAAGGGTCGGCTTCCTCTCTACTGCTGCTGCTGCTGCCAACGCATGCTGCTGACGCTACTGCTGATGCTGTGTATGGGTCTGTTGGCGCAGTAGATATTGTCGTTGTAGACAGAAAGTATTCTGTCGATTTGTACCATATGAATGCCCCCCCATGTGCAGCATACAGTCAGCCGCCGAGGTTTAGACTCTGGACCTTCTGGGCCGGGCTACGATACACTTCACATGTTTGTATTAACTCTGATAAGAACTGTTATTGTTGCCTCAACGATGAGGACCATAGCAATGATGATGATGATGGTGATTATGATACGCATCATTGCGATTATAATGAGAGAGAGAGAGAGAGAAAGTTGTTCATTTCGTGTTATTCTTTTAAGTATTATTATTAATGTTATAATTCTGCTTCCTCTTTTTATTATTATTATTATTTCTACTGCTCGCTAGATTCGCTACTATCTCAGTAGGCGAATTTCATCTAGAGCACACTGTCAGATATACTGTCTATACAAAGAGGTTGGTGTATTTTTGTAACGGATTGCGCGAGTGTTGTTATCGGACGAAGGTATTGTTCTGTACAGTTGAATCGCTTGACTTATAAAGACGATAGAAGATTGATTGAATATATATATGACAATTCAACCGGTCAGATACAAACAGCCAGGTCATTCCGCCGCCGCTGTATATAAGCAATGATCACAATGAACACACAATGAAAACACCTGAGAGGAAATCTATATACATATATATATATATATATATATATATATATATATATACGCATACGTATATGCATAGGTGTATATCGTTATATGTATGCATACAGACATATATATAGAAAAGGAGTGTTAGTGTGTGAAGGCGTCAAATGTGCTGAAGCCAGATTTTCTCTAAGTGAAGAAATGTCTGTCAAATAAAGATATTTTTCCAATGTTATTTTACGTTGCTGCGTTTTCTATCAGATGCTATGCATACTGTAGCTCTTATATATATATATATATATATACAGGTAGTTCAACAAAATCTTAAAATGAAAATCAAGAATTTTCAAAATATTGTTTAAGCATTTTTCTTATTTGATATACTCCCCGGGAACTCAATACACTTTTCCTAACGAGATTTCAGAGCATTTATACCTCTTGAGTAAATTCCGCGTCTTTAGACTGAAAATAGGCATTGACAGTCGCTTTAACCTCTTCATTGCTGGAAAAACGCTTTCCACCGAGACTATTCTTCAAATGTCCGAAGAGGAAATAATCAGAGGGGGCCAGGTCTGAAGAATAGGAAGGTTGTTCAATAAGTTCGAACCTCAGTTGGGCCAGTTTTGCCGATGCTTGCCGCGACTTGTGTGCAGGAGCATTATCCTGGTGAAACAGGACAACCTTCTTCTGCAAAGCGGGGCGTTTCACAATGAGTTCTTGCTTTAGGCAGTCCAACAGTCTTGCATAATATTCTCCCGTGATTGTTTTACCGCTCTCAAGGTAGTCGACCAGAATTATTCCACGTTGGTCCCAAAAAACCGTAGCCATCATCTTTCTGGCCGATGCCGTTGTCCGCACCCTCCTCGGAGGTCCTTCACCAGGTGCACACGATTGGTGAGATGCTTCTTGGGTCTCGGGCGTGTAGTGATGGACCCAGCTTTCATCGACGGTCACGAATCTGCGCCAAAAATCCTACGGATTTTTCGACATCTTGGCCAAATTTCGCTGTAAAGCGGAAACACGCGCGTCTTTTTGACCTTGGTTGAGCAAATGCGGCACCCATTTTGCTCTGAGCTTTTTCATCTTCAAGTTCTCGTGCAGGATGAAATGCACACTACCCAAATTGATCCCCAAGGCCTCCGCTATCTCCCTAATGTTCAATCGCTTATTTGCGGCAACGATTTTCCGCACTTTTTTCACATTTTCCTCATCAGTTGCCGTTTTTGGGCGTCCTGAACGTAGTTCATCCTCGGTGCTCCTGCGACCTCTTTTTAACTCATCAATCCAGTTGGAAACAGTGGCAAAACATGGCGCAAAGTCACCGTACACCTCGTCTAACTCAGTTTTCACTTGGGCCGCATTCCAACCTTTGAAATAAAAATGCGTGTATAACCACTCGAAACTCTTCTTCCTCCATTTTTCAAAATCACGCCGATACGTTGCACGGGAAAAGCGATCAAACGAAATTGCAACGGCCAATCACCATAATATTTTGACTGCTAGCAGTCGAAAAGTTGCCGTTTCCAATAGCGGTAAAAGCGCGCCAAAATTCGAATTCTGAAAAGCTCATTTTAAGAACCTGTTAAACTACCTGTATATATATACTGACTCGAGCAGGAATGCTACTAACCATGAATTAGAGGAAATATATTGATCCGATGATACTAACGCACCCCGTGAGGAGCGACATGAAGCCCGAAACGGTAGATCGTGTTGCCCTGGAATGCAACGTAGCTCTGCCGGGTGGATGCAAATTGTTCCGACGACTGGTGGGCCCTCGGCACAAGGCATCAGTTACGCTGCCGCTCGTTTGGATGGTGAATGTCTCCATAACCGAGGAATTCGAAACCCGAAATGTCCTCGAAGACATAGAGATGGTCGTCTCGTCATGTCGGGTTGCGTCGCGCCAGCTGGCTGAGGAGGGCCAATGTCAATGTTCGAATATATATATATATATATCGTGGAGTAAACGTAACCCAGCTCGAGATTTATAGTGCCGGCTGTTACGGGACAAGAGTTCATATAGATATATGTATAATATAGACCCGTATATGGATGAAATGTGCGTGTCGTGTCTCCTCACCGGCCAGTTTGTCTCCCTATGAACTACCTGGCTATTTGCTAAAAGAAATGTAACTTAATGTGTGCGATCTTACAACAATTATGATATTAAACGAGATCGCGAGATTAAATATCTCTCCTGAAGCTTCTCCTGCATACGCAAAGATACAACCACCTCACATATGTAGTACAGTATTTACAGACACTTGCTACACCATGCAGCAGTACCATCGGCCTGTCGAAGTATCGCATACAAAATGGAAACTTCGTGTATGCTAAGCCAGCTCTAGCTACCGTTACACACTTGCCTATATTGGCCACAACTTCCCAAAGTGTCCCCCACATTGAGTTCCAGTGGCAATGGCTAGTTTAATTAAAACCAAATTAGACTAAATGTTCCGCCGAGAAACGACCTGAAAACTCAAGCTTCTATTAATTCAGCTGGCTGTTCCCATAGCTAAAAGTCCCAACAGGTTATAGAAAGAATAGCATAACGCGCAGCTCAAATCGAGGAGAGAGAGAGAGAAAGACCGCCATACGGGCATAGCAATGGTATCAAAACGTTCCATTTTCCGCTCGCTACCTACTTTCTCTGAACCTTAACGTGTAAAAAAGAAGTTAATACATTAATGCTAAATGTAATTAACATTAAATAATCAAATGAAGTCATCGAAAGCTGGCGGCATCCAATAGACGCCTTTGAGCTGCGCTGGTAGCCACACCGCGGCCCGCCTCAGGTCACCTTCGGGCCGAGATTAAAGAGTGACTAATTTCTGTAAGACTAGCATGCAACGTGCTGTAGTTGTTAATGAGAGCCGCGTTCCACGCGAAACACGAACTAACTAACCCCGCATTTGCACGTGTTCGCCTATAGTTGCAAGTTCGTCGTGCTCGTTGAACTCGACCTCTGGTCACACTTACAAGATTGTATAGACCGCTATCATAGGAGTGTGGGCGGGGGGGTTCGTTTAAAGGGGGGGGGTGGTGGTGAATGGTAATGCACTATTTATTTTTATTGAGACATCTGTGCTCCCCGTTTTTTGTCTGATCATAGTCGATTATAATTCACTCCGGCATTCACCTTGTCTAAATTGAAAACCATGAAAACCAGTTTACGAGTGGCCGGTCCACGTATTGAACCCACGACCTCACGAATGCAAGAGAATGGCTTTACCACTAAGCGACCTTGCGCGGTTTAGTTAATCTCATATGGCTAAGAAAAGTCGTCGTCGGCATATATATATATATATATATATATATATATATATATATATATATATATATACATATATGTATATTAGCCGCCCAAGTCGCTCTATACAAAACGCAGATTGAGTGATGCAAGATAACACATGTACGGTCTATCTGTAGGTCATAAACATGCAGACTGTGCACCAGCTATTTATAGTTGACAACCAGTCTGGCCAAAGGCTGTGGAGATGCTTGCTCGTCGCTCTCGTAGTTCCGGGTCAGTGGCGGGAGGCGAGCTTGCCGCAGCGTCGCACGCGCAGGCGGCAGTTTAGCGCTTTTCTTTTCAGGACGGCCACATACCTAACAAGTACCTTCGTCAGCACTACGAGGGAAACATGCTTAGTCAACAACGATTAGCATGACGAGCACAGCCTGTACTCGATGTGTTAAAATAAATTAGTCTAAAACTTTCATACAGAATCGCAAACGAAAGCTCGAAAGTCGATTATTTCGCCGATAACAAGGTGTGAGAGAAAAAAATATGTCGGTGACACAATAGTCCCCTGCAGTAAACAAATAAGCTGTATACAAATATCTGGTTCAACATCCATCGTTAGCAGCGTTAACGTTGTGCGGAAGACCTTGGGTCGACTATTGAGAATGCAGCCCTATGCCTGAGAAATGTGATGTTGGTGTAAAAGCTTTTGAACTGCTGCTTAAAAGCTGACTGATACAACAGGCTGCTGCTCCGTAAAGGTCGGAAAAAATAGCGGCCGATGAGCGAAATGTAATCCATGTGAGGGCTGCGGTTGACGAAAACTCAAACGTAACATACGCGAGCGCTCTGGCCCTGTATAAGACCCTTCACGACCAAGAAGGGAGCTCATTAAGACCCCCGCTCACTGGGTACATTGTGGCTCGTCACAGGACGAAAAATAGACGTGAGTCCTTCTTGGTCGAGAATTTCTAATACAATTCGAGTACGATTGGTCTCATTGTCCTCGTGAGTCGTCACAGATGTCGTGTTGAGACGTGGATACATTTTATGACCTACTTATTTACTGACGAGCCAGCGCTAGGTCAGGTAAGCGTTGAGACGCCTTCTCCACATAAATGAAACGATGACGATCGGTTGACGATGTGATTGATGGTCGTCACCATCGTCCTCTCCATGAGTAAATTTGCGGCGGCTGCGATTAAGCTGGAAGAAAGTCGTAGAGTAACGGACAACTCGTATGCTACAAAATGCCTATTAAAAGTTTTTTCACTGGGCTCACCCCAAAGTGTCTCTTAGGCAGCAGGATTCCGCTGCTACGATAAAACACCGCAAAGTTTTTATCGCTGCATCTAGACTTCAAGCTGGTGCAAGAACCTTATTTATCTGGGTTTGTACCACGCAATATTTTCTCTTTCCGAAAATGTAAAAAGAACGTGAATTTGCCAGGTATATATATGTATATATATATATATATATATATGCACGATCAAGTTTCACACTCATCTATGGCCTTTCAGTCTCTGCCCCTGTGTGACTCCCCTCAGTCACTTTTTAAGAATGACGTGTTAGCCGCCCAAATCGCTACGTTATATACATGTATATTTTAGTGGAGACCTGTTGCACTTAAAAGTCCATATCAACATCAACGCGATCCTATTAGCGCATTGAAATTGAGCTTTTACGTCTGCAGCTGTTACGTCTGCACCACGTGCTGCGGTGGCGAAAGTAAGTGACTTGTAAACGTGTCTCCTGTAGAAGATGACTCACTATTATAGTGTCATCACATGACGTTAAGGAGGTTGTTGTTTTAAATCTAGACTATCACTATCCGTCTATTACGGGATTTGGAATCGCGATGGTGAGGCATATCTTCAACGCACCAAGGACCTAGCATGCTGAGATGGGTTTAGCAGAGTCGACCCGCAGTTGTGGTATAGCACGATGGCCGCTGACTCACAGCTGCGTGGCCTTATCAAGCATTTTCAATGAGCATTGTTCAAATTAAATTCGATTCACAACAACAACAACAACAACAACAACAACAGGGCTCATTGGACAACCCTCCAAGGCTAGCTCACGAGCTCCTCGTAGAACACGCCACGACCACCATACTCGTCCTGGTCCTGGTCGAATTGGATGTCGTTGTCGCCCGCTGTGGTTGTCAACGCGGCAGCCTATCACTTGGCTGTACTTACGAACCGGCATAATACTGCGTCACTGCGCGTCCTGATGCCTCGGAAGAGGCCGGAAGTTGTCGACACAGTGGAAATATCGAAGTCGTAGAAGCTCGTTGCACCATTGCAACAGCTGCAACTACGCAGTCATTGTTGTTGTTGTTGTTATTATTGCTGCTATTTTTGTTGGTTGTTGTTGTTATTGCTGCTACTTTTGTTGGTCGTTGTTGTTGTTATTATTGCTGCTACTTTTGTTGGTTGTTGTTGTCCTTGCATTTAGTTACAGCCCATCTATATATACTGCAGTGGACTGCTGTTTCTGCTGCTTTTTTTGCTGTTATGGTTCTTGATGTTATTGGTTTTGTTGCTATTGTGCTTTTGCTCTTGCACTTATTTACTGCCGAGATAATACAGTGGGTGCCCACGCCAATGACCAGTGACCGGAGCTTTCTGCGTCTGCGATACCTTGCCGAACAGACGGAAACTGCAGACTGAGACTGCAGGGGGAGCGACAGGATGTTGTTGTTGTTGTTGCTGTTGTTGTTGTTGTTGTTGTTGTCGTCGTTGCTGTAGACCGCCGAATGTGACGTCCAAAACTGTATCAACCTTTCCTCTTTCTCCTTCTCGTTTTGTATCGCTTTCTCTCTCTCAGTGAAACGAGATATAGAGAGAACAAAGAGTACACGTACTGCGGCAAAGATTATCGCATCTCCTGTTGTTGTTGCTGCTGCTGCTGATGTTGTTGTTGCTGTTGTTGTTGTTGCCGTCGTCGTCGTCCTTGTCTAAATAGACAGATGGATACATTGACGAATTAAAGCAGTGCATGTGTCTGTGAATGCGTTCCCGCACACGTGTGTCGGTGTGTTGCTGTTAAGCGACGAACGCTCGCGCGTGTTTATCCCTCGCATTAAGCAGTGCGCATACGGCCATCTACCAAACCAGCCACCCACCCACCCATGCATCCGTAGACACACACAAAGGCAAAATGGGATTGAAACAAATTGAAAGGAAACGCTGCTGATACAGAGATAGAGAGCAGCAAACGAGTGTGACGACAGTAGCGTCGTTTAGCCAACGAGACGACTAAGGCAGGCGAGAAATAGACGCTTAGGATGTTACCACTGTAGCTGTTGTTGCTGCTGCTGCTATCTTTGTTGCTGTTGTTGTTGTCGTTGTTATTTTTGACGTTGTTGTCGTTGCTAATGTTGTTGCCATTGTGGTGGTTGTTGTTGTTGCTGCTGTTATTGTTTTTCTGTTGTTGTTATTGTCTATTATGCTGCTGTTGTAGTTGCAAGCAACGTTACACAATCTGCGAAGGTGAAAAAACTCCATGTAGTTGGGCGGACCACCAGCAAATAGCGGATTCGTAATTCTAGAAATTGTAACGTAGTTGTATTACTAGTCAAAGTCGCTGCGAATAGATTTTGACGACTATTTGACAAGCATTAGTGATGGCCGTGCTGGTGGTGGTCATTCTAGCAGTCCTAGTATAAGATTTGTTGCTGTTGCTGCTGCTGCTGCTGCCGCCGTTACTGCTTGCAGGACGACGTGCGAGCAATGCAATGCACGAGAAAGCAATGAGCAACACTAACAGATAGCGAACGGCCAAGAGCTCGAGACAAGACGACTCGTCCGCGCTCTTAGAGAGAGAGAGGGGGAGGAAGAGGGGGAGATGGGAGAGAGAGAGGGAGAGAAAAGGGGGCAGATGGGGGAGAGAGAGGGGGAGGGGGCGGACAGTGGCCGACGTGACGCGCCGTGACTCCTCGCTGGAACTGATGATGATGATGATGGTGGTGGTGGTGGTGGTTGTGATTGCGATGATGATGTGTCTACCTGCCCTTCCGCTTGGTCGGTCGGTCGGTCGCTTGCTTGTTGGCCTTTCTTCTTCCTACCTTTCGACTTGCCAGCCAGCCAGCAGCCTTCCAGCTCATCGAGAGCTCCGCCTACGGCACGTGTGACCATCGCGCCTAATGCGGATTGCCCAGCGGCCGCGGCCGGAAGTGGCCCACTCCCGCCGGGGCCCTCCATAGCCCATTGCCGCCGCCGCCGCCACCATCATGACCACCACTGTTGTTCCTGCTGTTGCTGCCGCTGCTGCTACCGCCACCGCCGTGGCCGCTGCGTCCGGCAACCACGTTTAAGAGTGCACTGATGAAGGAGGAATGCAGCAGATGTCCTCGACCTGCAAGGGCGGCACGTATATATGTCTGTCGTCTGTTGTCAATCAAATAAGGCAATATTAAGAGCTGGGGCCACCATCGCCGGCGCTGCCGCTGCTGTTGTCGCTGTCGGATCTCAACAGCCGCCCAGCGTACGGCCAGCGAAATGCAGCAAATGAAGCAGCCTGCTTCTGCTCTTGCTGCGGTCAGTAATAGAGCAATAGTGCTCACGTTGAACATCAATAAGACGTGTCTATGTAGAAAAAGGAAGCACGACGATAGCAGTACTGCTCTTACAGTAAAGAGCTCATCACAGCAATTGTAACTGGTTTTCGTCATTTCTATAGTGCTTTGCTCATTGAAGTGGACGAAATGTTAAACCAATTGGATAGAGGGATGGCAAACGTGGGAGACTAAGTTAGCCGTTGTTACGGAAAAGAGTATGCTCCAAGGTTTGGTAGCAAAAGGAGGTCTAGAACAAACAGAAAATGAGGGTATATATACGTGAGATAGGCAGAAAAAGGACGAGTAGGACACAACTGAAACAAACAAATTTTAAATATATTGAGAAGGAGAGAGAGGGGGGACATGCGTGAAAAGAAGAAAGAAAAAGACAGATAGAGTGAGAAAATATGTTATAAAGTGAGATAAATTATCTGCGTCACTGTCACGGCGAAAAAAAACTTAACAGTATGACTTTTAATACAAACAAAGAAAAATCAACCGAAAAGAGAGACGAGAGGTGAACAAGGACAAAAAGGGAGCGGAATAGGGCCGGAAGTTGAGACGGGAGCTGCCTATAGTTCACTGGGAATGGAAAAGACAGACAGAACAACAAAGATATAAGAAGAGTTTAGGGAAAACAACTCTAGGACGCCTTTCCTATGCTGAAGCAACAAATAGATAACTTAGTGGCATTGTGAGAAGCACACGCTCTCACCAAGAGGAATACTAAGGAGGGGCAAAAAGCCCCCTAAGCTACTAAATAGGCTACTTGTCTTCACAACCTTGGTAATATAGAGGCTAAAATCAAGATCAAGCGTTATATATATATATATATATATATATACAGGGTGTTGCAGGAATATTTGAAGCGCGATAAACAGAATTGTAGAGCTCGTTAAAGCAAATATTTTTTCCAATGGAACATGGTCTCTGAGAAGTCTTGTTTCGGAGTGAGAGCGAAATTACTACAATTTGTGACACTAGTGCTTTTGCCCGACATAGGAGCATAAAGTGTGCTGTTGCGAGACAACCAGTTTTCCTATACAGAAACTAAACACGCTGTCGTGTTCGTGAGAAAATTCTGCTTCTTCCGAAGGGCATATAAGGCCGGTCAGAAGATGCGACACGGTCGTTTAAAAGAGAATTCGTCAAAAATGAAGTTCTTAACTTTTACGCCAAATACTTCAGAATCATAACCCTACGACCACCCACGTGTTCAAAGCTAACATATTCAGCAAATGCGCATTTCATGGCGATCATTTTGGTACCAAACGTATGTCAATGCGAGCTGTGGTTGCGGAGTAATTACGATGTTTTGAGCGCTGTGAGTGGTTGTAGGGTTATGATTCTAAAGTATTTGGCGTGAACGCTAATAAAGAACTTTATTTTTGGCGAATTCTCTTCTAAGCGACCATGTCGCGTCTTCTGACCGGCCTTGCATATTCTTCAGATCGAGCAGCATTTTATCACGAACACGATGGTGTGCTTAGTTTCTGTCTAGGAAGACAGGTTGTCTCGCAACAGCACATTTTGTGCTCCTATGTCGGGCAAAAACAGCAGTGTCACAAATTGTAGTAATTTCACTCTCACTCCGAAACAAGACTTCTCAGAGACCATGTTCCATTGGAAAAAATATTTGCTTTAACGAGCTCTACAATTCTGTATATCGCGCTTCAAATATTCCTGCAACACCCTGTATATATATATTGTGACAAAATTTTATTTAACTCATAACGGGGTGTAAACAATTGTCCCCCAGCGAACGTGACGACAAACTACACCAGCCCTAATTCCAGGCCTGGTGTCGACCATCTGGACAAGGTACCAAGCACTGCCGTGGCGTTACCACGTTGTATATCCAATGACAGCCTTTGCCGGAAAAATTCACCAGCGCGCAGGTCCCCCGTGGCCAATCTTAGACACTTGCATATCTTAGTAATAACTCCCTCAGTAATTTTACCTGGGCCCCCTAAGGTCTCAAAGGCAAAAGGTCGAAAATCCATAGAGTCTCCGATAGATGCATACTTCCGCCTGCGAAACAGCATAACCAGCCTGGGTAGCACCGTGACTGACCATTGAAGGTGCTAAAGAGTCAGTCACGGTAGCATCCCAGACGAGTGTCTTGCCACTCTCAAAGGCTGTTAGGGTCATCCCATCAGGTCGACGGGAGTCGTCTGTATACAAACCTGCGGGTTCGAGAACACACGGGTAGCCAGAAGACCTTAGAGCACGGGCTAGGGTATCATTCAAAGCAGCGTGTCTCGTTTTACGACCTAAGCTGCGGATGCAGGATTAGCCATGATGCCCTAGGGGTGAGACCTTCTCGCCACAGCTGCATTCATGTTCTTCGACTAGAGGGATCCCAAGGCGAATACCGACACAGATCCTGACGACGTAGTCCTCTAAGAGAGTTCCAACGGGAGCACTCGGTAGAGCATTGAGCCATGCACCAGCACCACTAGATGAAACTGCTTGATGCCGTGTTTTGTTCACCTCGTCTTGTGCTGAATTGAGGAGATTGGCTAGGTGCATATCCTCCAACGGCGCGGTCCAGCTTGCCTGGGAAATCGGATTCTCCGGAGAGGGCTGCTCCAGTGCGTGCTAAGAGACATTCCTTGGAATTTTCTAGTACAGTACGTAAGCGTTCGACAGTTGGGGAATCTAGTATACTTAACGCCTTTTGCTAGGCACTAGACATTGAGGCAACCTCCGCGGGACCTGCGACCAAGGCAGCGTCTGGAATGCCTAGACCTCCTTTTGCCACGGGCAGAAGGGCTTGCCTGCAAGCTGCCTCTGGTAAAGTTAGGTTAAGCAAAGAAGACAGGGAGTTCAACGTGTGGGTGTTCAATTGTTCTAAGATATTTATATCTTGCGTTAAGTCAATCCCACGGAGCAGGTGGTTTACCCGTGCTGTCGAGAAACAGGACCTTAAAAAGCACAATCCACTGTGTGCACCCAAGAGGCCCAAGCGACTTGAGGACGATTTGAACTTATCCACCCAACCAGATAACTGTTCCTTTTTCCCGTCGTCAAAAAGTGGCACGCCTAATAAGGTAAGGTTGGTCTTGTTTGTTCTGATACAGTTTGGAAGAAGATCGGCTATAAGTCTGACCGAGGAGTCGGATATTTCTGATCCCGACACGAAGAGTTCGCATTTATATATATATATATATATATATATATATATATATAACGCATGATCTTGATTTTATCCTCTACATTACCAAGGTTGTGGAGATATATACATATATATGCTTTGGTCCTGTATACAAAAGAGAGTCGGTAAAATGCAATCGTTTATTTTGTAGTGAAGGTCACTCAGTCAGTCAATGATGTTATTTTTAGAACATCATTAAGCAATGCCGTCGAAAGCCGATTGCAGATCAGGATGAGAAACTTTTAAGCAAACAAGACATTAAGATTTTAAGTCACCTGCATACATGAGATATTTGACGTCAGGCGGCAGTACTACTTTATGCCCAAAATAAAACTAGTGTACAAAAGTATGGATAAACATTCTCCTATAGTCCCACCAGATAATGGAGGAGATGGCTGACAAAGTTTAATACCACCTTTTTACTAAAAGATGACGGTCGTTAAAAACGCCCTCACTCATTGCACGATATTATGGTGGGTCCCTAAATGCTAGACATAAGTCAACATAAGATAACTGACGGAATATTAGCAAAATGTGGATGCATATGTCCAAAACATCTAAACTGTAAAATGTATACGTGGTACTGGGTCTCTGATGCGAGCCTCTCAAGGTTAAATCTGTAGTTAATTATAGTAAAAAATTATATATATATATATATATATATATAGAGAGAGAGAGAGAGTTATTAGTCGCTTGGCATGTATACCTAAATACACATGTCACCCTTTTAGGTCAGGGGTGCTTAGAGCGACAGCATATATGTTACCTACGCATCCATATATTCAATGTATTATTCATTACCTACTGAGTATTTGCTTTCCATTGGAACAACCTCTTCTTTGTAATATCGACCAAGTCCTTTCTAACATTTAGTTGTAAGCCTCCGACAGATGTATATCTCTGTCTGCCCCAAGGCTGTACATTCTTTAACAATTATTCGGTTGACTTATTCCCTAGCCTACATTCTCTCTATTTAGCTCGTTGTATCTATCATCCCTGCCTTGGCATCTGCCAATAGCCCACTCGCCATTGAATTATCGTATATCCATTCTACCCCACCCCTTTCCCACCTTTCCTTTCCATATATACCAGCCAAACTCGATGTGAAACCCATCGCCAATTGCCATTTTTCTGTATATGACTTGTTTACCCTCAATTTCGCAATTTTCTCTGATACCCTCGCTCTTGCACATTGCTGACTATTGTATCTAAGCTCCTTAGCTGGGAACTCTACTCTGTCATCCCACTGCGTTTTGATCCTTAGTGCCGTCTTCACCAGCTGCATCTGCTTAACCCATATTTGTTTTTAACATTTTTAATTCTAATACTAAATCTTAGCTTACTTTGTACTTCCCTTCGTATGAATTTTGACATCCCCCCTTCCTCCTCACGAAACTCTCTGACGCAAGTGAAACGGCAATTCAAGGCAAATCTTAATACGTCTCTTTTGCTGTTTCTAGCTTCTTTTCCAAATCCGCGCTGTGAACCAGAGAAGCATAAGCAAAAGTCAATCTTGGTACATGCATGGTCTGTATACTGAATATATTATATTACTGAATATATACGGGAATATATACTGAATAAACTCCCAGAGGCCCTTGCATCTTACTGCATTTCTTCCTCTTTCAGCCTTCTTCCTCCGTATTATCTCTTCTCTTTTTTTAATTATCATGCCCTATAGTAATTGCCCCCCAAGATACTTGCGATGGATATATATATATATATATAAAAGAAGGGGGCGTTGGATGTAACTTTAAGACATCTTGCTTTTACGAAATCATCCCACGGGTAACCATTATCAATAAGCTACTTGCTTCTGCTGATACAGTTGCTGGTGGCTGTAACTAACTGCTTAAGAAGCAACTGTAGCAACAAAGGCATGAATAACACAACGCTGCTGCAGTGACCTAGAGGTCAAAAGATACAATGACCAGGGAACATCTACTCCGATGCCCCATCTTCATTCCCTTTCTAACATTCCCTTCTTTTATGGAGGAGAGTTAAATACTGTTACATACTACTGTTGCGAGTGGGGAATAAGAAGGGTCCTACTTTCCATCTCGATCAGTGCGGGGCTCGGCCCCAGCGGATGGATGTTAGCCCGCTGAGACCTATACCCACGCTTCACTCTCTAATGGCCATAGACCTCCATAAACAGTACTATAGGTTATGAGGAGAAGTATCTAGTGCCACTCGGATCATTTTGCCGGGGCCACTTACGGGTTCCCCCAACGTTCAACGTGCTTTGTTCCTACATCTGCAAACCCGTATACTTCAAAATTACGTTGTGTTAGAACAACAAGCGGAAATCTACCTGTCTTGAGCCTTCCTAAAACTCCTTTTTCCCTCAGTACTTTCATAGCTATAGCATATTCCCAGCTTCTATCCAGAAGTCGTGCCGCATATGCAGTCTACGAACTCCTTAGCGGTTTCTCTGGGAGTCTGGTGTATTTGATCCCTTTCTGCCCACCTCATTAGTCCAATTATTCCTAAGTTTTGCAGTTGCTGTGGCTCTAGTCTATTCCAGTGCATGGCATTTGAAAATACTGTAAGTCGAGTCATCCTCCGCCTCTTCCTGGCAGTAAAGACAACTGAGGAAGCTTTTCTAATTTGAAAGCGGTAGCTCTAAAATTCCCCATCTTCTAAAAGTCCTTTAAGGGTTTGCGTGAGGTAATGGTTCAGTTCTTCCCCATTTTTTGATATCTGGGATGAGGGATCGGAGAGTGTGCCCCGGTACTCTAGAAGGAATAGAGTATTTGACCTTCTAATTCTTTATTGCTTTCTCTCTCTCACTTGAATAATCCTGAGGGCCACCACTCTCTGGATTCTTCCAAGGATCCCTCTTGCGTTTTTAGTAGCCCATGTTCTTCCCTCTTGTTAGAAGTATTGCCTCGTTTTTCTCAGAAGCAATTACTAAGCCGCCTTTATCCACTTATCTCCTTGTAGATTATAGCGTTTTATCATAATTAAGTTCGAATTCTTCTGCAGTTTTTGCCTGTACTAAGATTGACCATTTCTACTCCTTGTGAAAGGTTATCTTAGCGGAGAGCGTCATCATACTCTAGGTGCCAGAGTAAAATCCCTTTTCTGACACTGATCCTTGGCTTCTTTGATTATTTTTTTTATTGTTTCATATGTTAATAGTCAAATAATAGTTGTTACTGCTACGGCATTTCTGGCAGTCCTTCCCCCGTCGATGGAAGCGACCCCACTACCGCCACTGCGTTACCACGTTGAACTTCTATGGAGATACGCTGCACCAGGTACTCGCCGGCTCGCGCATCCTTTGTCACAGCAGTTACCCTCTTTCCAAGCTCCTTGAGGAACTCGACGGTCGCCTCACCCATTGGCCCTAGCGTTTCCACAGCGATCGGCTGAATTATGTATTGCGGCGAGAGCTCCCTGTACCTCGACAATTTGCGACTTTCAGCAAGACGAGCGCTTGCGCCAGCTTGCCGACTTGTGCGCGCAATGTAACTGTTGGCGAGTGTACATGAAACCGTCGCGTCCCACACTAGAAGACGACCCCGTTTTTATGGTGCTAGGGTTTTTCCATCCGGGCGTAGAAGGCTGTTGGCGCACATACCGAGGGGCTCTTTTATTGAAGGAATCTGGGCGCTCTGCAGAGCACGGTGTACGACATCGTTGATGGCGAAATGTCTTGAATGGCGACCGGCACTGGACCGGCAGGACAGCGCATGTTCCGCTGTAGCGGTAACTTTGGACCGACACAGGTTGCAGACGTGCTCTGCGCAGACAGCCTCCCCAAGCCGCAGACCCGAGCTGATGCGGAGTGTGTTATTGTCCAGCATCGTCCCCAGTTGCGGCGAAGGGATGGCCTGCAGCCACTTTCCGCTCATTGGATCAAAACAGGCCTTCAGGCGAGCTTTTCCTTTTAAGTCTAGAGTTTGTGCTAGAAGCGCGTCTTTTTTACCACCAAGTAGTCCAGCGCTTCCTGAGTTTTTCGCTCGCCGGGCTCTCCCCAGCAAACTCCTCCAGGGCCTTATCGGAGGCCCTGGCCAGCTGAACTGGGGTATCTTCAACTCCAATCGAAAGTATTAAATCCTTAAATGTTGTCAGGGATCCTACGTAGCACGATAATGATAAATCCCTAGCACGGCGAATCCCTAAGCCCCCCGCGCTCACAGGAAGTGATGCCTGGGCCCAGGATGCAGATCCTAGGTGAACTTTGAGTAGCCGTTCTAGTCCCGTACGCAGAATGTCGTCGAACTTGTTGAAAAGGTCGGTCCTTTTAAAAGAAGGTGAACAACGCAAAAGATACGTCAGGCGAGGAGTGGAGAGACTTTGTCGCAAGAGGTATAACGCGGGGTGGGCATCTAGGGTTTGAAGTCTGCTGCCCCATCGGCTGACTTCAACAAGTTTTCTGTGCAGTACACCCTCCAGCGCCGCATCGGTAAGGGGGGCTCCCAGAAGCTCGATATTGTCCTCGGCTGCTAATCGAATGTCGGGTAGTATTCCCCGCAAGCTTGAAATAGGCTCGTCATGATGCTCCTCTGACAGTAGAAAGAGCTCGCATTTATTTGCGTTGAGTGTTAAGCCGGAGCACGCTTGAAATTCCTGAACAGTCGTGATGTCTGCCTGGATCGTTGCCAGGTCACCTGCCAGCGTTGCGTCATCACGATACCACGGTCGTAACTCCGATCGAAGCTTCGCCTGTAGTTCAGCGATAGCGATACAGAAGAGGGCTGGCCCACACGGGTCGCCTTGTTGTACCCCAAACATCGACTTGAGCGTCTCCCCCTGCCACAGAAGATTAGCGGGCAGTCTATACATCTGGTATACAGCTGGGTAAATAGCGGCACACGCGCATATATATATATATATATATATATATATATATATATATATTGGTACTCCTTGTACTCCTTCGCTCCGGTTGTGCTGCGACTCCCTCGGGCCAGAAAGGATGCTCAATCCCTGTCTATTCTGATCAGGAAGAACCTACGCGACTTTGCGTCGGGATTAAGGCTTAGGGATCTGACACACGAGGGATCAGGACGCAAAATGATGGCCCACCTCGAGGATGACCTTGCCAGACGAGTGAAAGTCAAGCTGTCGGAAGTCGATATCTCCGGTGCTGCCAGATTGGTGAGCTCTCAGGATATGCTAGCGACAGCCAACGAAAATACAGAAGCTCTCCGTTCCAAACATCCAGATGCGCCTACGGATCTCTCCATGCCCACACCACCGGCAGTCACACTGCCTTCTTCAACCTCACGGGAAGAGATACTGAGTGCGATGAAGACATTTAGCAGAAGTTCAGCTGCCGGCTTAGACTTCATACGACCCCGTCTGTTGCAGGACTTGTTGTCTGGTGCGCTGGGCAGCACGACCGGTCGACTGGCGGACGCCATTGCTAAAGTGGTGGATGTACTCAGATGGGGTTCGCCCCCGTCTTGTCTTTTACCGCTCATCTTTGGGGCAAGGATGTTTGCATTAAAAAAGAAAGATGGCTCATTACGTTCGATCGCTTGTTCCTCAGTCGTTCGCAGACTGGCGGCCAAAATCGGCTGCTACGATAATAGGGAAGCTATTTCAGCAACTCTTGGCCGACACCAGCTAGGATTCGCTACCCCGGGGGGTACAGAGGTAGTAGTCCACTGTGCTCGTGCATTTTTGCAATCGCGCAAATTGCCAACGGTGATGGTTAAGCTGGACTTCCGAAACGCCTTCAATAGCGTCCGGAGGGATCATTTGCTTCGAGCCGTCAAGTCGTGGGCACCATTACTGTTGCACCAGACGAACCTGGCCTATGGTTCAGAACCATCCCACCTGGTAATGCCCCACAACACTATGCTATCGCAGACAGGTCTTCAGCAGGGCGATCCCCTGGGTCCTCCATTTTTTTGTTTGTGTATTAAGGAATTGGTGGATTCACTGCAGTCCCCCCTTAATGCCTGGTACTTAGATGACGGTATTCTGGGCGGGGACCTCCCGACCGTACTTGACGACAAACGGAAAGTTATTGAATTTGGTGCTATTAGCGGTCTGACATTGAACCCGGTTAAATGTGAAGTACATGTTACAGCTCACAACGAAGTTGAGCCTGTAGATTTAACTAACCTTTTTGACTTACTTCCGGGCTGTCGTGTAGTGGACAAGGTTAACCTGGAGCTGCTAGGTGTCCCTTTATTGCCAGAAGGCATTGCAAAGGCATTAGACAGTCGAAGGGACAAACTTGACTTCGCGGCAAGCAGACTACCCCGATTGGGGGCCCACTGCGGCTTATTCCTTCTTAGATCCTGTTTTTCAGCCACGAGGTTAACACACCTGCTTAGAGGTTGCAAACTGTTTTTATCACAAGAGCTCTTACAGCCTTTTAATGGACTTAGCTTAGACATTTTAGAGATCATACTAAATCTTAAGCTGACCGCTGCGGCAAGGGAACAGGTAATGCTCCCGGTTTCTTTAGGCGGCCTAGGTGTGCCGGACGCGGTCATGACGGCAGGATCTGCAATCGTGTCGTCATTGACCCAGGCCGCGGACAGGGTTAAAGCATTATTGGACAGTGATGGGTGGGACGCCTATAACAGGGAACTTCAAAGACTGACCGACGAATTGTCGTTGTTATTTGATTCACCTCCCGACGATAGGGCTAACCAGGGCAATTGGACAACCCCCTTACAAGAAAAGCGACTAGCAAACTTGATTAATAGAGCACCGTCTGTTGCTGATAAAGCCAGGCTTCGAGCTGTTAGTAGTCAAGGGGCTGGGGCTTGGCTACACGCCTTACCATGTCCTCGAATTGGGACTCTGTTAGACGACGAGACCACGCGCATAAGCGCAGGGCTGCGGCTTGGTGTTGACCTAGTCGTGCCCCACCGATGTCGTTGTGGTGATTTTGTAGACGCGTTGGCCCATCATGGCCTGTCATGCGCGTTAAGTGCAGGCCGACGAGCACGTCACTCTGCTCTAAATGACACCTTTAGTCGCGCACTTCGATCTGCCATGTGTCTATCGAGGGATGACGGAAAAAGACCTGACGGCCTGACTTTGACGCCCTTTGAGCGTGGCCGCATGCTTGTTTGGGACGCAACTGTAACCGACTCATTAGCCCCTTCGATGGTCGGTGCAGGTGCGGACCGAGCAGGTCATGCTTCCAGGTTAGCTGAGGCTAACAAATGCAGGAAATATTCCAGTGTGGATTATCCGCACGAATTTTGTCCGTTGGCGTTCGAGACTATGGGAACTGCAGGCCCCCTTACGCTCAAACTGATTCAACGCGTAGGCAGAAGCTTTAATCTTTCGACAGGAGACTCGAGAGCATCCGAATTCTTGCGTCAGAGGCTGTCGCTTGATATCCAACGAGGAAATGCAGCGTCTGTTCGGGGCACATTGCTGAACTGGGCTAACCCTGGGTTAGAGAACCCGTAATCACACGTTCGCACGGAGACAATTGTCCACTCCAAAGTGCAAATATAACGAACTTATATATTGTATATTGATGTTAAAAACAGAACTAAAGATGAATCAGACCGAATGAAAAACAATCAATGAAGCGGTGTAACCACAAATACATTTTTACGACAAAACCTGCTACCGGTATTTCTAAATATAATTAAAACTATATGCGTACGCTTGCTTAAAAAAAAAACTATATATACATACATACATGAGACGGCACCACCTGTCAAAGGCGCACCGCTACCAGTGCCGGAGCATTGGAACAGGGTGTCCGCCGTGGCGTACGAGCCGGAGGAGTGGCACGTCTAATCTGCGTGACGTCAATGCTTGTCCTAATAACCTCACGACGAGACAGCCTGCTTACTAATAATGGTAATAATAACCATTACTATTGTGATGATAATAATGATGATTATTATTGTCATTATCAGCTACTGTTCACTGGAGACTGGTTGTCCAACCGTGTTAGGCAGCAGTGGTATTGTTGATGCCTGCCGCCGATGTGCTTGCAACTAGCTGTCTTCAGTTAGTCGGCCGGCCACCCTGTATGTTGTGCAGCTGACCGCATGGCCGACTGTGTTGTTTCTTCTGTGCAACGGATTCAGTACACTTTCATGAGCCGATCTCTGTCGGAAACGCGCAGCAAGCCCGACTGCCAAAGCTGGTGAGCCTGCAATAAGGCCTGTTATGCGTGATTACAAATCGAGCCCTTTTAACTTGCTCACCACGAAAAACAGCTCCATCAAAGGCCTCCTCCCGAGACCTTAACACCGTGGCTAACTGAGGTCTGATTTCCTGCAGGAGATTAGCAAGCCCCGAGAGCGACGAGTCCGTGTCACTAATCGGGCAAGACTCACTGGGCCTCGGCGCCTTTTTGGCAACGAGGGGCAGTGGGCGCTGACCGTAAGCGACCTGTAGCCAGCCCTCTTCATTTGAACATATGGCAACGGAGTGGGGCTTGGGTAGAACGACTTTAGGGCCAATTCTCGCTACTGGTGAAATCCCTCCGATCGGTGACCGCCTCAGAAAAATCCGCTTTAACTTACTTGAGCACGCGCCTCTGCAGATAATCTTGCTTTTGTCGCGCGAGAGAGCCAGCCGCGGGCATAAGGCGGATCTCGCCTGATGAAGTCTTCGGCAGTTTGCATACCGTGGGGTGTAAACTGCTGAAGATTGGAAGCAGCAATACGATCCGGGCTTCCACAATTATCTATATTCGTTACATATAACGCAAAGTTCTCATCACTCATTGTTGCAAAGTGTCTAACCCATTGATGGTCATTAATTAGTGGGCTGTCGGTAGATTTTAGCCTAGCCATTCTTACTCCCCTTATTGCTTGAACGCGAAGTCCGTTTTCATAAAGTTGTCGTTTTCTCTTTATTTGTCTCTTAAAAACGAATAAAAATACACCGGCCGATGTACATAAGTCTAAACGTATAGGTTCCAATTAATTTGAACGTACACGATCCCAATTCCCATTGATTACCAAACGACATTTTGCCAGCCAACTGTTGTTCGACTCAATGCATGCATGATATGCATGCGCTACTCAACCCAAACAACATAGTCGTCATGGCTAGTACGTTAACTTGGAGGCCCTATTTTGCGTTCTTCATTTTTTTTTGTTAGGATTAGAAGAGGAGATTAGAAAAAAGGAAATTCTGAGAGATAGGAAATAATCCGATAGTAATGGGGGGATGTTCAGACGCAATTCTACCAACGCAAATATTTGCAGCTTATGATTTTAAATATTTTCAAATGCGTATTTTAATCAGACCAATATTTGGAAGGCTCTTACTCGTAAAAGTCATTTTTGCTAAGGGCAAACACGTCAGCTAGCTTTAAATCAGTTCACAAACATGAAATCACTTTTAAGGTTTTAAAATAGTGGCAAAAGAGCGTTGCAAATAAGTTTGAGCGACTGCAGGTGTATTTCGCCTTTTACCCGCTTTGATAAACCCCCCAATTTTAACCGATTTATGATTTGAGTTGCATAATTGACCCTTTACCAAAACATGAGCAAAAAACGCGGTTGATCCGTTAATAGTTTAAGTTTTGATTCCCGTGAAAAGCTATTAGTGCGTTATTGATTATATATCAAAAGTATTGTTCACTATGAGACAGAACCTGACAATTACTACAGATCAAATTACTAGTATTTATAGCAAGGTCGGAAAAGCGAACTATCATGCGTTTGGAAAAGTAAACTAACTGCATTTCATAAATAGGGAGGAGTCCTCTTTTTGTAAGCCAACGCGCAAACGTACGTAAGTTTAAAACCTTACAAAGAACACGCGAGCTGTGTCAGGCACGTATTGAGCATTTGGGTACCCTGTGGACCGTAAACCATCGGCTTACTTAGATGGCTTACTTACCAATGGCTTACTTAGATCAGTACACACTTTATAGCCTAAATGCAATTATGTTTATTTTACTCAAATTAAGTTTTATATACAGTTCATAGGGGTTTCTTTGTAATGATGTATCTTTTTCGCGCTTCCGGCGAGAGAAGTAGGGCAACAACTTTTAATCCAGTACCGTACAATTAAGTGCATGGTATTTGGCACACCTTTGCAGGCAAAACAGCTTATTTTAATGATCATCAAATCATTTGCGCAAATGTATATTTTTGATTTATGTATAAAAGCACAAACACTTGTGATGTCGATTTCTTAACAATGCAATATGCAAATTTAATTTAAAAATTAAACGATCATATTTATCTCACTCAGTGATATAACTCTCAGTAGGTATCCTCTCAGCTAAAATATATAAAGTCTATACAAGATGGTTCATATCAATATTGAACACTATGATTTGTTGTCCGGCCGATCCATGGACGTGCAGAAATCTTCGTTGCCGCACAACCAACCGAGGAGTGGTACATAGCGCATTCCCGCGAGCACAACCGACAAACCGACACTGTGTACTATGGTCCGGAGTATCATAGCATACAAGATGATGAAATCCGTGTACGACGTACCTGGTATAGATGTGCCGATCTTCGTAGGCCATCCCGGCCCACAACCCGGAAGACTTAAAGATGTACAGAGTTCTTACCTCCATCGATGCCTCCGCGAGTTTGCGTCGCCAACTTTCCTGACTAGGTTGTTCCATCCATCATACACATACGCAGCCTAAGCCGAAGCATCTCTACCATCGGCAAACAGTCCGACGATACATATGAGAAACGAGGGGCTTCTCGCCCTAACTGAAAGGCACATCGCTTGCTGGTGGTGTTGCCACATGTCTAAATTATGCGCCAGCTTTAGTAGAGTCTTCGGCATAGACAAGTGCAATGCTGCACCAGGCAGTCGCCGTCAATACGTCGACCCCTCTGTAGAGAGCTCACAGTGTCCTGTCGACGTGCGCCGTGAATGACGTTTCCATATAGTGAATCCAAAGACCCAAGTATGGAAAAAAATTACAAACTCAGCTTTACTACTCAAAAAGGGATCAGACAACCCAAATGATAGATTCATTGTGTGTTGTTCCAGTGTGAGCACATACTCAACCTTTGGAGCCGAACTCTTTACGTCGGGGTTGAGCAGAAGACTCGCCAGATGACGGTCTACCTGTTCACCACTCTGTGAGTGACGGGCCTTTCTGCGATATCGGTTTACATGGGAATGAGGCTTCCTTTCTGCTCGATCAAGGATTCGGGCCTCTTTTTGCCTAACATGCCCGATCTTATAGTCATGGCAAAATCCTGTGTAGGACTTATTTTTAAAGGTGTAGCCCTGTCTTTGCTTTTTTTAGAGTTTTGGGTCTGTTTTAGCCGTTGCTAACTTTAGCAAGCACAGCAGTTCTCTGGTTCTCCCTCAAACAGGTCCGTTTGAATCACGGCCGGAATCTTTGCGGGCTGAATCTTCGAAACTTGGCTGCTTCCTACATTCGAGTTATAGGTATGTATAAGCGCATATATATATATATATATATATATTCTGTAGATCCGTATATATAGGCAATATAACATTAGTCTATATTCAAGGGTCGGCTTGTGTTCCAACAAAACTAAATAAGTCATTCGCCACATTACATCATTTTCCTCTGGCTTTGAGTTTCCTTGTTTTGTGTTTCTTCTTTGATGACTGGCAGCGGATCTAGTCTAATTAATCTTGTTGACATTCATGAACTTTATCTTATGCATTTTGTTGACAACATTCTGCTTATCCGCACATGCCACTGTTTATGCTACTCGAAACATTTAACACAATGAGATCTAAAAGGTTCACTGTGCACTTTAATGGTACTAACGCACCTCGAACGTGTCATAGGCGCAAAACGCTACTTGTATGTCGAGCACGTAACGCAGAGTCATTCTAGATTTGTTTCCTACTAAATGTCGTTTTCAATTTTTGGAGAAAACGGAAATCGTTTTCCGGCACTCTCGCGTATATATATATATATATATATATATATATGAGGTATGCGTTGAGCAAAAAATAAATGTTCAGTTAATGCAAACAGTATATCTATAGAGCGCGATTAGCCTTTTCAAGCAAGCAGTGCCTAAAAATACTGCTCAATTCCTTCTCACGCTGTTTGAAATTTGAAACGATTGTTATTTTTTAAGCAGCTTCACATTTTTGAAAAAAACATCCGTTTTGGAAACAAACATTATCTATATGTGTACGTACAGCCTCTTTGCATACATAGACACACATACAACATCAAGGCACACGTATTTTAGACACTGGACTGAATTGAAATTTGTCAATAAATCCTCTGACGCGGTAAATGCAAAGTCGGTGTATAGAACCGTACTTTTGAGCTGCGCCTTTTCGTTAGAGGCGTCATGTGCCAGCTTTTTGTAGATCCTAAAGACCATCATTTCCGCATGCGTCATCATAGACGCATCTCTTTGAGTGGAAATTCTAGCCCTGCCTATTTTAGTGGCGGCCTTAAAGAGACACAATAGCCCGCTTGTCTGCTCAGTTTGTCGGCGTTTCGGAACTAACAGCGCTAACAATGATAATATTGTGTAGAGAACACCAGGGGCACTACAAAGTAGAATTACATCTTACGGAAACACTTACGTCATGCCCTGCAGGAGAACAAAACTACACAATAGCACAATGGATAGAAAAGCAGATGTATATAACTTGCAATTCCATATGAGTTGCAATAAAATCCAACCTCCGAAAGATAGCCAAGTAGTGAAACAAAACAAAATGTCGCACAAAGTGAAAAGGCGCCGAAGCATTAAAGATATTCCCGAGTTGCTTTATGGATATATTTAAACATGTCGTTTTATATGACTTGGATAGACGCACGATGGATAAGACAACTACACAACTTACATGAAGGAAGTTTGCCTACGCAAATAATTGCGTTTATTCATGTAATTTGATTATGCCAATAATATAGAGGCACCCATTACGTCCTAGTTTAGGATCATAATGCTATAACCCCAAGTACCTAGATCCCGCTTTCTATTTCCAGGCATTCATGACAACTCAATAAAGTATATATCTAACAGCAGTATCTCAGAAAGGACTTTGTGAGCAGATGGTAAGAAGTTTCTAAAATTTCCTGTCTAGAAGATAGTCAACTAAGGGTCAAATCCACTGGCTAAATAAACTCCACGCCACGAGCACCGTCGTCTTTGTTAATGTTTGTGTGAAACGTGCGAGTTAATTATCTCAAAAACAACGGCGTGAGAAAACAAGCATGCCATAAAAGCCGTATACAAAAAATCGGGCTATGCAGTGTTCTTTAGTTGCAACTTTTTTTTTTATTTGCAACTTCCAACGTGAAGTAAGTACAATGTTTCAAACAGCTTTAATCGATCTGTACTACAAACCCCGTGAAGGTTCTCAAAAACAGCAGCGGACGACAAAAATGTGGCTCGTGTGAAGACTGCATTTAAATAAAACTCAAACATAACATGTATGGTACATCACAAAAGGAATCTTTTGGCTTAGATGCCAAGCCTCTGCATAAGATTCTGCACGAGCGTTTCGGACTCGCCAAACAATTTGCTCGATGTGTACATTTTCACAGGACAAGAAAGAAACGCGGGTCTTATTGGCTCGGAAATTTCTAGCAAGATTTGACAAAGGCCGGTCTCGTATATTCTCGACACTTGCCACGGGCGATGAGACTGAGGAAATGTTTTAGCCATTTAAAGTCCCAGAGCGCTTCTACCCACTCAAGTGACGCGGCAATGTAGTACTAGGTTATAAGTCTTTACCGCGTCCCAGCTGTGTCTTGTCGAGCGCGGTGGCGTAGTGCGTTTGCCTGCGCCTCGCGACCGGAGGGGACACATAGGTGCAGCACGGGTTCAAGCTCCACCGTTGCACATTTGTATGTATGGGGTCCGTCTCACGAAGCAATGCGAAAGCAGACCCGTGGACGTTAAATTTTGGCTGAGGGTCAGCCCAAAAAGTTTAAGCTGTGTCTTGGCCAAATGTTTGTCGTGGCTCGGCTGTGTTTTTGCTGTGCCGCTATGGGATCCAATCCAATTGCCGTTTGAGTATCCCACGCGGAAGTGTGTCACAACGAGAGATCCGGGGCATTACCTCAGTCGAGGCAGATTGTGCCAATAATATAGAGGCACCCATTTGGTCTTAATTTGAGTTCAGTAGATCCTGCTTTTCGTTTAATTCACATGCATTCACATGGCTATCCTGACAGCAATTATCAGGATGAACGTCTATGTCATCTTAATCTGTATGTACAGCTAGCTGAGCGCCAAAGCCCATAGCATATCTGAGTGTCAGGTGCATGAAACGCATCAGACTGCGAGAAACGCTTAATTAGGTGAGGATTCATAAGATACATCGGATTTGGCCACCAAAACAGTGTTCTATCGAAGACAACAAAGCCAACAGCTCCGGAAACGCATACAGAAGGTGACTGTAGAAATCGGGCGCACTAATGTCCTCCTGAAGAAAAATTGACTCGGAGAAGCCGTCTTACAGAGACGGCTTCTCCGAGTCTTTAACAGAGACCTTAAAAATGTGGCGTAAGATGATGCTGGTCCTTCATCCCAGGATTTCTTAAATCCCAAAGGGATAATTTGAATTCTAAAACGGGCGAAATATCCTTCTACCGCCAGAGATATCCTCTTACCGTCGAGGCCGTCGGGGGAAATATCCTCCGACCGTCGAGGTGATGGAAAACCCCGGACACGTACTACAAACTTCCTGCAAGGCGTATGTGAGAAGATGGTCAATGCTATCTGTCCTTTCAAGACTGTGATCATAAAGTTGGTATGAGGACCTTACTAGATATAATAGTATCTAATTTATTATATATATTTACTGATATTATAACGACTATAAAAATCATATATATATATATATATATATATATATATATATCTCCTCGCGTTCGATTCGTCGAGAGCGGATTCGTTCTTCTAAATTGGTCGTATTTAACAAGTTTAAGTGTTTTGGTTACGGTAATCGCTACAACACAGATTGTAATTTCCGTTAGTGCGCAGGGCTTTCGTGTCCGTTTTGATGAAAAACTTGCAGATCATCTTTGTTTGCATGTGACAACAATCGTCGGTCCAAGTTAGATGCTTGGGTGTGCGTTGGTGTCAACAGACGGTACAGCCTAGGTGGTGGGGCAAAAGGTTTTATATCTACGCTAGTTGGAGCGCACCAGTGAGTACCACTGTGCGGCTTTAGTCGGTTACTGCAGGAACTCTCAGCGGAAAGCCGCTAAGATACCGCACGGCAGTTCGGGAGAGGCTTCGCCTCCACCTAGATTAATGTCCAGGGCAGGCGGAGGCTTCCGTGTTTGTGTATCAACGAACATCCATAAATTGGAACGGCCGAGAACGTCGGGTCTACACCGACGATGGACACCGATGTACTACGTGAAACGAGCTCGGCATACCAACCAAGCATTAGCGTCAAGCGGAAGTAGCCAGCTTCGCCGCCAGAAAGCGAAGCCGACACCCGGGAGAAAACACTAAATGATGATTTTTGTGACTGTGGCATCCCGAAGAGAAAACATATATTTCCAGTGTTGGAGATATTTAAACATATGATGCAATAATGATGGAACATGACATCAATAATATTGCCAGTGGCGGGTCAACAGGGGTGTCGGCACACTCACAGCAAATAGCTTGTTCGCTATGCAATAGACAATAAACAACAAGAGTGCCCACGGGGCATATATCAACCAATAGCTCATCTACACCTTCACCTTCACGTATCGACAGCAACACACCGCAGCCCGCCCGTATCATCGAAGATATCTAGAGTGCAGCAAAGAGATTAAGACCCATAAGGATCCTCCCAAAACCTATAAAGATGGCGCAGGTGGCGAAAGCCCTGGCAAATATCCTTTTAGGGGTTACAGCCGATAACAATGACAATGCATAGTGGGCGTCATAACCTACGCGAATTCTCTAATTGATTGCGCCTAGCCGAGATCGGACCCCCGGTCTCCACAAGAAGCACTACTTTCACGAATGACCGTGTTCGTCAGACGGTTCTCAAGCTAACTAAGGGTGACGTGTCAGGTCGTCGGACGTCCTGGCTTCTAGCACGGATCACCTAACAGCCCTTAGCGGAAAACGCGTCGGGGGAAGAAGCTATAGCCGCGGCCAAGAGTTTTTCACGGAGTTTCGCCAGGGACCTTGACTTTATCCGATCCCGCCCTACGGAAGACCTAATGTTGCTTGCTCCTTTACCTAACGCAAGCCGCAAAGATCACCTTTAATCGAACAAGGAATAAGATTCGCGAGGCGACGGGCCCCCACCAGCTTGGCTTTGCCGCACCAGATGGGCTTCAGGCCACTGTACACGCCGCCCAAGCTTTCATCGATTCACGCACGCTTCCTAGGGTCCTCGTGAAGCTTGATTTCAAGGACACCTTCAGCTTTGCAAGACAGGACAACTAGTTAATGGCGGTCGCGACACACTGCTCCTAGCTAACGCACCACATCAACCAAGCGTACTGTAACGCTTCTTACCGTGTCCTCCCAATTGATCTCATAGTTTCGACCACGGGACTGCACCAGGGTGATCTTTTGCTCTTCTCCCATTATTTTGTCTGAGCATCAAAGAGCTAATTGACTTCCTCAACAGCTCACTAAACACTGGATGATGGAGTGCTAGAGGGGCGATGCCGACATGGTTGTCGTTGTCGTTTGGGGCGTGGTTGATTTTCTTGATACTTTGGGTTTAAAGCTGAATCCCCAAAAATGTAAGATTCATATTACAGACCATATTGCACATGCTCTCTACCTTTGCACTCTCTATGCCTTATTTCCAGGATGTAAGTTTACTCTCGAGAATGACCTGAGGCCCGCAAGGGCTCACACGCGCAGTCAAAAAATGGCAGAACGAGCCAAAAGACGTCGCTGATAACCTCGCCCCGCTTGGTGCTCACGACGCCCTCTTTTTAAACAGACGCAACCACGGATCTCATAGGGGGGGCATGGGGATCTCGGATCAGTTCGTCTCCTGCTGGGTCAGCGATAGTCTTCTCCCTTTTCGATCCGAGAACAATTCCATCGCACTCTTAAAGAGGTCGGCATTGCTCAGTATGTACGAAGAGCTAAAGACAGTTTGCAATGGCGCGCCGGATAATCCTTTGAGGTAACATAATTGGAGCCCATTCTTGTGCGATGAAGTGTATTGCGGCTTACTTGCGGGCTATGTCGACAATTTCGCAAATATTATTGTACGAGCTTTATAAGTTTTCCGGCGAATTTATAATTGCTAAATAAGAATCGCTAGTCCGCTGGACAGGGGACTAGGTGGCATTGCCCACATACATGAAGTAGCAGAAAAGGCTATCGCACAAGATAGCGTCGCGGATGCTAAACAAATACGGATCATCAGGACGGGATTCAAGGCTACATTCTAAACGAAGCGGCCGGGGACCCGGTAAGGACTTTGATTTCGGATATCTGTGCTTGGGTAGACCCCTTATCCTTGTGCCTTAGCGGGCACAGGGATTTTTAGTCCTATCTATCCCAAATAGGAAAAGCTGCATCCCATTCTGCAAGCACCGCTAAAGCGAAACCGAGAACACGTCTGAACACACTTTCCTGGGATACCCGGCATGGGCCTCGCAGCGTGAGACACTATTTAGGGCTAACGACGGCACTGTTAAGACACAGCTTCACAAAAATCTGTTTTTTATCATTAATACGTGTGACGTAAGAAGCTTAGCGGCATACGAGTGTAGACAAAATTTCTATATGAAATAACTAGTTAGGAAATGGTTGCCCTCAAACTAAGTAAGTAACCGCCTAGACCAGATAGATTTAGAGAAGCCGCCTTATCCTGCCACGATAGACCTAGGTCGACAAACAGATCAAGGGTAAAAACTGCATTATTTTCACGCTGGTGCTAACATATGAACGCACATTATCATACAAACGCATGTTTAAAAACACCAGTTCTGCTTACCAAATGCAGCGCTCTCTTTGCACGAAACCTTCCATCGTTTTTGCATGAAAAATATGTGCTATTAACACACATAATTAACATGCATGTGCTCTACTTTTCAATAGCGTACGAGAGATGTTAATTGAACCGTGTGGATTTACATCATAGCCGATTGCTCTGAAACGCGAAACTCGAATTACATGCGTGAAAGCTTTTGGGAGGGTGACAGAAGTGCATGCGGCCACATATGATGCAACTGGGCCCATTTGCATTTGTAGCATATCAATATTACCTCAGTGATAGAACGTATGTAAGTTGGCTTCCGATTATGTAGGGAACGAGTTCCTCTACTCTTGAGTAGAGGAGAACGGCAGAGACGCCTCTCCCGCGGCTTCGAAGTAATGCCAAAGTTGTACCGAGCCTGGGGGTGTGGGGAGGAATCCGGGTGGGGTTTAGTGCGTATGTGAGTCGTACACTAGTCACGATGTGTAGTACACTAGTCACGGGTGCTAGTGGCGCATGTGCATCATGCATTCCCGAAACTTCCCCAGATAAAAAAAGGAAACGAGTTCTACAGTATTAGGCACTTGATTTAAGAAATCCTGACCTTGCAGGGAGGAGTGGTCAGATGCGAAGAAGAGTGGTGCAGTTCGGGACCATAGCGAGTGAACTGAATTATGCAGAAGACAAGTTATAAAGAAGGAAAATTATCAGGCACTATTGAAAACAGATAGACCCAGCTATTGGTGTAGCCGCAACGCCATTATTAATTCATTGCGTCCCGTTCTAGACCGGATATTCAGGGCAGAAAAGTTTATAGTCCATCACATCTGGATTTGTTCAATTTGCTCCGTCACATAAGATTGCACTCCACTAAAAACCGTAATGTTTTTTAGTTGGAGGGCAGTTGAAAGTGCTCTTACCTGGCCTGTGTACTTCTGTTTGATGGATCATCTGCCATGTGCGTATCCCTTACGCCAGCGTTGCGCTATTATTTTTTGGACAGGGGTCTCTCTCCCTGCCTCTGAATAAATTCTACTTTCAATTTATATGGCTGCTTTTTTTCCTTCTTTTCCTTTTTGCCATTCACTGTTTTCAGCATTTTTACTGGGCAAATTGCTCTGTCATTCATTTTGGAGATTTGTTATCTAGCTACACGATGCCTTTTTTGACAAGTCGCAGTATAATATTGTTTGACGTTGTTTATTCACCATTATCGGTAGCCTCTAAGTCAGAATCCAATCCAGAGTCCATAAGGCACTAAACTGTCATCTAATGGATTATGACTGAACGCAGTATAATACACATTCCAATGTTTATTGTAAGTTGCACAGATTCATCGAACTACCTAGCACCAACTATTTTATAGTATAATAAATAATAAAAAGTTTCCCATGCTATCTTGAGATGCAATATGGTATATAGTCCGAATTGGCAAGATATGGAATGCTTTTGCTGCAACTATGGAGATTCCAGCGATAGCACTCCTATCTGAAATGTGTCGTCCAATCTCGTCTTAATCTCTTTCAACGTCGTTCAATCCCCGCGGCTTGCCTTCGAGGCATGGTCGGCAGAGTGCCGCCTTCGAAACAAAAGTTAATAGAAAGTGAGCAGAGTGAGTTATCTTCGGTAGGCATACATTTACAAAAGTACACCTTTCTAGGAACTTAACATGAAAGGTGTATGTTCATTTAACGTAAAGTTCAGATATGCCACGATATTTACAAATAGTGACAAATTACATTCCGTTGAAATAACGTAAGCAACCTTTAAAAATGTTGAAGGTGAAGTCACTCGGAGCTGCTAGAAGTTGTATAACGCGTTGATTATCTCAGATCTTAATTATTGCACGTTTTTAATCAGCTTAATAAGGGTTTTTGTGAACCCAACTGGACAGGAAATAACGGGCGGCTTGCCTTGGTACTTATGCTTCAAGTAATTCTATACACGCAGGGTGTTTCAGAATTCGCCTAACGAACTTTGAGGTCTAGTACAACTCGGCGAAAAAATATTTTTCCACTGGAACGAAAGGCGGAAATGTCTTCTTTTGACGTAAGAGCGAAATTACCAAAATTTCTTGTATTGAGCCGTCGCTCTGAGGCAACATATATGTGTCAGCATAACATGCGGATAATATAATGGCAATCATCTTTACCATATACATATAATAGTGATATGTAATAGTGATAGTTAATAGTGACTGATATGCGGCGTTGCCTCAGGAAGAAGGGGGGATGAGGCGAACAATATATTGTTAAGGTTCAACAGGCTTGCTAAGAATCAAATAAAATCCTCCCTGTAATAACGTGTAATAAATAAACGGTCATTGAATATTGGAAATGCGCAATCCCTCTTCAAGTAGGCAAATCGATGCCTCAAGCTGCTTCAACTTTTTGCGATAGACGGCAGGCTGGTCTCAGTTTGTGACTATTTTGCACGCATACGCTTCCAGTTATGTATATGTGAATATGTATGTTTGTGTTGTGGGTACATAGTTGTATCATAGTGGCCTGAGCAGAGCGACGAGCAGAACACAACGAACAGTTGTGTTCTGGTGATACGTAGGTATGGCCAACATGTCTATATTTAATAAAAACATTTTTACTGTATCAAATGTATACACAAATAGCATTAACACAATTCATTTCGACTACATAATTCGCTTGTATTTTTGACAATATAATATCATGTCGTTTAGAACGTACTTTTACGTTACACCTTACGTCAGACTACATACGTCACTACAATTACCGTCGAACACATTGCGCACATTTTGTTGTTAGTTTTGGCAACATGTGGCACGCAATTGTACGCTATTTTTGCAGTTTATTTTTTGCCAGCGGCATTAAGATGGCATACCTGTTTGTATGGCGGCAGAACTATCTCTCTAGGCAAGTTTATGTGTTTTGCGAATTTTCCCCTCGAAAAGAGACCCAAGAATATGACAGGGCCAGGAACAGATGAACCAGTTAAATACTATAAGATTATGCAAGCACAGTAAGGGAATTAAATAGGCTGGTGTGTCAAACTTTAATATTGATTAAATGTAATGTCATCCTCACTGCCTGTGGATCACGTGAATAAATATAAGCCGTCAAAAGAGCGTGCTACTCTAGCAAAGTTCTTACTAGAAAATCATCCAAATGTTTGTCCGCCAATAGTTTGTCTAACTTTGCAGCTTTGGCTGTTATGCAAAATACATTTTGCTAGGATCTTGCCAAGAAACTTTGTTAGGTTGAACATTTGTCAAACGTATTTAATAGTTGTTTCTCAGGAGTCTCTTGGTCTGGCGTACGTAACTCCTCGCCGACTTACTTTGCTATCCAGCCTTAGCAAAGCCCGTAAAATCTTCCCTTAGTTTTTCGCCGCATCTCAAGCGCGTTTAACATCTACGATGCTCTACGCACCAATACTTTCCAATCCTAATCTGCTCCTGTCATCGACAAATTCCTTATGATTAGTTATTATGTGCTATGCAATGCACCACTGCAATGTAAGCCATTTTCCTAAGTATTCCTTTTGAATCTTCCGAATTTGTATAGACTGCACCGTATCACACAATATATTACCTTAGGTTACTGTAATTATAACGTGAGGTTATCTTTATTACCCTGGGAATCATAGAATTAAATCCTCAGCCTATACGTTTATGCATCGTATCGGAATCGTACCCGCGTTTTACGACCTTAAGGTTGCAGGCCAAAAAATAGACCTAAGCGAATAAAAAATAATCGTAATGTATGCATACGTGTATGTATGTTATTTTATTAATCTCCGGTAACCTGCTGAGAACCGTTTTGAGAGAAAATACTTTAAGTGAGGGCTTTAAAAATATGGCTTTAGGATTGACGGCTATCCAGTCTTTGCCATCGTTATTTGTAGTTCCACGGATTTGACCAGTATTCCTATTATTTCTTCGAATTGAAACAATTTTGAGGTATGCACTAGCCTCATCGTTGTACGTCCGAAAGACCACTCTCACGCAATAGCAAATTTAATGCCCATCATTTTCGTATCAAGGTGATGGTGCTGCGTTACGTAGTTGTCAAGTCACTAAGCTTTTTCGACAGTCATTGTTGTTATGTTTTACGTGCAAGTTTTCACGTTCAGAACCGTAAAAATTTGCCAAGGCGTTTCCGCCCCCTCCTTCCACTAGGAAAATTTATTCTCTTGTTGAGTTCTACCAAACCTCAAAATATGTACCTAACTTTCTCATACGCCCTATGGAAATATGCATGCCTTCGCTTTTGATATGGCTATCGAAAAAGCTTAGTGACTTGACAACTACGTAACGCAGCACCATCACCTTGATACGAAAATGATGGGCATTAAATTTGCTATTGCGTGAGAGTGGTCTTTCGGACGTACATTTTTGGTCGCAATGGAAAAATTTTACGATTTTTCATCAAAAGGTGTTAACGTAAAATATCGACTTTTAATGACTTTCCTTAATCTGGGTATTAGTTTTTTGCTACGCAAGCTAGTGAAGTGTCTTCCGTTGTGCAGAATTTTCCCCGGTGTAATCGGTTCCTTCATGCGTTGACTGGTTCTCCCGCAAACAGAGATTTCGCACAACTATGTAGGAAAAAACTTATGGAAAACTTATTTTCTTGCCGAGTCTATCAAACCTCGAAATGCGTGCACAACGTATATATATATATATATATATATATATATATTTATATACGCTGCGTGGACTGTTCGACTTTTTTAAACAATTGTTATAGCAAAATTAAAAAAACGTTATACAATCATTAACGAAGCGCTGATCAAAGTATGCAGTACGAACAGGCGTTCCTGCTGCTCATTACGTCTTCATCAATCAGCTACTCTACAGTTGTAATTGGGGTCATTTTATTGGCTATATATATATATATATATATATATATATATATATATATATATATATATATATATATATATATATATATATATGGACAATCATAGCATTTACGTGAACTGTCGTTTATCTAGCAGCCTGTTGTATTGTCGCTCGTCTACAGATCTACTAGTTCATAGTAAACGTTAACACAGCCACAACCAAACACTTGTATCGTTACTCAGCGATCGACTGTCGCTCATGCGGCTCGTGTGCTTGATCCCTTTATGACAAAGCAACAACAACAACAACAACAACAACAACAACAACAACAGCCATCTCATCATCAATACATAACCATTGTTGTTGTTATTGTTGTGGTCGTTGCAGCTGCTGCTGCTTTGATGATGATGTTGTTGTTATTGTTGTGATCTCTGCTGCCGCTGTTGTTGTTGTGGTTGCTGCTGTTGTTGTTGTTGTTGTTGTTGAAGTTTATCGCGCGCGCTCTCCATTCGGAGTCTCCATGCTCTAGCTGAGCGAGCGACCGGCCCGCCGGCAACAGTACTAGTATTGTGTAGCGTATGAGGCGCTGACGTGTGTGAGCGAACGTTACCCAATGCCAAGAAAAAAAAAAACGCAGCAGGTAAGAACGACGAGAGAGACGAGCAGACGACAGCAGCGCCAGCAGAACGGACGAACTGCCGGCTTCTCGGCATTAGACCGATTGGCCTCCGCCGGGTAAGTTGGTCGTGGTTCTTGTTGTTGTTATTGCCTGCTCTTGTTGCCTATTATTATAATTATAATAATAATAATAATAATAATGATATGATATGACATGACGTTTATTGATACTTAATTGTAGTTTCTCTCATTTGTGTTGCAACTTCATATAGCCACAGGCTAGTGCGAAGCATAGTAATAATAATATAATAATTAATAATGATGATAATAATATATAATTATAAATATAATTATTTGTTTAACTACTATACTGTTGTGAACGTCGTTTGTTTGAGTTTTTGATGTTGTTGTTGTTGCTGCTATTCTTGTTATTATTAATGCTGTTTCTTTCTACTGTTGTGATTGTTGTTGTCGTTGTTGCTGTCTTGATTATATTTAGTGTTGTTGTTGTTGTTGCTATTGTAGTAGCAATTGATGTTGTTGTAGTTATCGGCCTTTTTGTTGTCGCCGAAAATTCGATTTGCAGCTGCTGCTGCTGCCAGAAGAAATTGACTGGCTCTCTGGCTAGCGAGCATGGAGAAGCGGCATTGATAGCGATCGATGGAGACCTATTGTCCACTTATTGATGATCTTTGATTTGCCGATCTCTCTGCATTCCTATCTATTCATCTGTGTCTATCTATAAGTGAGGACGGAGTATCCGCGTCCATCTCTTCGTGCAGCTGCTGCTGCTGCTACTGATTGGACCGCCTGGAACTAAGGCGACCGAGAAGGAACAATCGGTTTAATTGATTTGTTCGTTGGTTTGTTAATTTGTTGCATTGCAACAACAACGACGACAACGTCGTTATCTTATTTTTTGTTGCTGCAGACTGTAGACGTCTATATCTATACATACGATATATATATATATATATATATATATATATATATATTATGACTGGCAGACACTCGAGAGGAATACGTTTTTTCGAACTCGTGTCCTTCTGAAGGAAAGACACGTTGTTTATGCATATCCACGGTAGTCTGCGGGACGTGTGAAACTTGAACCGGCCGGTGTTTTTAGCACGTGTTACACATCTTCCCTATACTAGTCTATCATTAGGAGGATAGGGCTAATGTATAATATAGTTATATAGTTATGTATACAATAGTTTACGGTCTAGTTCATTGGAAGACATTTGTCTCAATATCTCATTAAGAGTGAAGTTAAATATATATATATATATATATGTATGTAAACACACACTAACCCCTCTCCCTATTTGCCTTCGGCACGCCAACACCGGCAATAGTCCCTAGGTGCAAATTTTTTTCTGGCTTTTTTACTTTTATGTTTTATACATGACAACTTTTTGTTTTTAAAAAGAAAGAATAAATGCGATACCGACGAACGGGCACCGCCTTGGATGTGGGCCGAACAGTGTCGGAGTCATCACAAAACGTTACCGGCGTTACCGAGTAAAACTTTGGATTTTCAATCCCACTAAAAACCAGTCGTGCCCCCATCCCCCCCGAGTCCGATCAGAAACTCAACTCCGCCATGGCCACCCGCTCTATGGACCACCAAGGCAGTCAAAAAAATAAGAAGACAAAAATTGTTTTAACTCAAATAATTCGAAAGATGACCGGGTTTTTAGCCTGCCTACACGGCCTCTTATTTCTACTGTTTGAACAACGCGATAAACGGCTTCATAACCGACAACAACAGCTGCGCACAGCAGGCATCATTTTGCCATTTCGCAGCTGCAGCGGGCGCACTATAATCGCCTCACATATGATGATCATGATAATGGTCAGGCCTAGCAAGAGAAAAGCTAAACAGGAAAGATAAGCGGAAACAACCACCACGACAACAACAATTATGGTGTGACAACGGAGCCTGGTGTTGGCAAATTTGCCCGCTTCAAAGTCAAAAACCAACATAACAGAAGACACTACCACAACCACCACCACCACGACCTCCGCCTCTAACAATTAAGGCCACTATTGTTGCCACCGTTCTCGTGACACAACGGTCGTTTTCTTCTTAACCGAGACGCTTAGCCGACTAGCAAACAGCGGTAAGTTGTAAGCTGCTTTGCAACAAAACGGCATATAATTCTAAATAGAAAAAAATTTCAATTGATTTAATTAATCCTTGTTGCCGATACAAAATAGGATAGTAGATTCTACCGTATTATTTAGTACTGCGACGACTGTTTGTTTTGATTACTATTCTACTATAAGTATAAGTCTTTTTTTGTTACTACAAGTACAAGTCTTTTTATTTTTGTTACTACAAGTACAAGTCTTTTTTTTTTTGTTACTTGAATGCAAGTATATTTTACAACCATTCTCATCGAAACGATTGTCGTGTTACTTCGGTGAGCAATTGAGATTCTTCGATGCGCTCCGTTGTTCTACTAACTTTTGTGCGGTAGTCCATGTGGTCATCGCCGTTGTCGTCGTCGTTTTCTTCGGCGCATCTTTTCCGCGCGTCCAAGTGGAACTCGGCTGGCAAGTGATAAAGATTTGCACGCACTCACCATCCGCATGGTTCCGGCCATGGGAAGCTCCGAAGTGGTAACTGGTGGACGGGTTACACCGAGCCTCCGGGAAACCTCTTTCAATCAATGTGTGTGCCGCCGCCGTCGCTATATGCCCAGTTCGACTTACTCCTAAATTGATTGGATGGCTGGTAGTCGGTCGCAATATGTCCCAAAATCGCTTGGTCTGTTTTCTCAACCAAGTTGTTCGACCAGCGTTGTGATCAGAGCAGCATACTGGACACCTATCTAGGCGCCTTTACCCAACAGACGGTTGTGTGACGACAGAACACAATGCAGGACAGACAACTCGATTTGACAATAGGTTGACGGCAAACAAAAAATTAGAGGAAAGAATTCGACCCAAGCAGGATTCGAGGATCCTCCGAGGCTCGACGCTTGGCAACGGCCCAGCTTTATTTTTTGAACGGCGCGCTGCGTAGACTGCCGCCGGCTTAGTATGTCGACTCTTTGTGCCGGGTGCGCCGACATGCGAGCGTGGTTCTTCTGTCTTTGTTTTTCTTTTTTTTTGAGGACTAACTGGAAAATGCGGTTGCTCACACGGACACCACCACAGCAGAAAGTCCCTGCAAGTGTGGGCCGGTAGTGTGGGGCTCCAACCCACTAAAAACCAGTCATGTCCTCCCCCCCCCCCCGTCCCCCAACTGACTGGGAACTGCTTACGCATGCATCAAACAGTCAGAGGGGGCGAGTCTTCTTACTCCTGGCGAAAGTTGTCCCCGAGAGCCGCAGGGAATCGTGAAAGTCGCAGCTTGTTGTTGGCCGCTGTCTTAGCTTGTACAATCTTGTTAAAAACCGCTGTTGTCAGGTTCCAGTGTTCCAGGGATTCCGTCACCTTCTGTCTGTCTGCCCGCCTCTATCTAATGCCTACTTGAGTCTTGCCACGTCGTTGGTTAGCCAAACGAAGCCGCAAAGGAGAGTTACTCGAGCTAGTCGGTAGACATTATTGGTAGTAGTAATAGTAGTAGTAGTGCGATGAACGTTTAACAAATAAACGGTACGATTCGAGTAGGGCATCTATCAATATCGAGAACAACAACGGCTTAAGATCAAGTGAAACAACAACAGCAGCAACAACAACAACAACAACAACAACGACTCAAGGCAATTTACATGTCGCCTATTTGAATAGGGTGGTGGTACGGCCGCTGCTGTGATAGTGATGGTGGTGATGATACGGATTGTTTGTGTGTAGCATGCAGTTGAGTTTACTAGTTAATTCGTCATAATTATTAGGATTTGATGTAACAAACGCTGCCCTGAATGGGGACACAAATCTATGTTTGTAAAAACACCCGTAGTACAGCTAGAGAGCCCGTCAGTGTTTAGACGCATGCGTCCGAATGCCAGGGGGTTGACTTGGCGGCTCTTAATGCGGGGCTCGATAACTAAAATAAATAAAATGAAAAGGCACAACAACAATAGCAACAACAGTATTAACAGAAACAACAACACCGATAACAATGTCAGTCGTAACAGCATCTTTAAGTCTGACAGTTATATCAAAGCAGAATAACAAGCCAGTGGGGCCAGACCAAATCGTGTACGAGCACTTGGAAAGCAACATAAGTATGTTATACTCTCCATTAACGAATCTTTACGATATGTGGCTACGCGAAAGTAAAATACCAGATAAGTGGAGAAAGAGCTACCTACAGTATATATAAGGGTAAAGGAGATGCGACGGACCCAAAACGCCCTATAAAGCGCATACGTCACTCATCGCCTCGAGGCTCTACGAGTCCACAATCGATGAACTACAGGCCGAACAATACGGATTTCTTCGAAAACCCTTAACTGCAGACATTGGAGTTTGCATTGGACGATACGATGTAGAAGAACGACATGCTTAAGGAGAAATAAGCTATGCAGAATTCTTTGACTTCAAAACTGCATTTGACTGAGTAAATGATCGCCTTTTGCAGTCATTCACAGCAAATGCGCAATTACGGGTCCGACGTATAACCTCATACATTATACGTTGAATCATAACCGTATTGTTCTCAAAAACGGCAACCATTACATCAGGGATCCTATTGCACAGAGGCTTGGCGTCACCCAGAGAGACTCTGTAAGCCCGTTTCTATTCATCCTATACGTGGCAAGTTTGATGAAAGTTCTACTACAAGTAAAAGCACCATATGCGTTTTATGGAGATTTTTGCACCATCCCGCGACCACATCCCTCTTACAGACCTCTTTTAGTGAATCCGCGGAAAGTGGTGCGATGGAAATCGACTGACAATACATCAAAGCAACAGTAGCAATAATCTTCTAGAACTTCGTGACACCGGCCAAAAGATTGCCGTCAACCTATTTAATATAAAGGGTGCTCCAATCGTCCGATATAGCTTACAAGGAGATTGCGCCTTACCCTGAGCTGTCAGATCTCAGGAACATCGACCGAGTTAAGAATTGCTTTATGCAGCGTGTGCTTGGACTACGTATGAGACAAATTGGACGCTATTGTAGGTAGGATAGTCATAGGTCATAGGTAGGATAACTTGGCATGGTTATCACCATTATTTATGTCTGAAAGGAGCGTGTTATGAAATTGACGCTTCATCAACCGCTACTACTTGACATGATGCCCAATGTCACGACTCGATGCCCAGTCGACGCACAATCACCGCAGGAACGCGTGAACTACCTGCTTAGCTTGAGCAATGATTTATAAGATATGTGGATTACTTTAAGAATATTTTATTCATATAACGTTTTATGCTAGCACTTTGGATTACCTATAACTACCAGTGTTCTGTTGAGTAAACTAAATTACGGATATTTTGCTTAACTTTATTATTAAACTAAAAAAGAAAACAATGATAAAAGCAAATGAAAATACATACCAAATAGACGTTAAAAAAAAGTGAAACAAACAAGTTATCACTCAGGCAGCAAAGATACACCCGAAGCGGGTGTATTTTCATATCCAGCGAGCGTTATTACTGCCACACCTATGAAGGGTCTAAAAGGAAAAAGTCTAGTAATGAGTGACAGAGGAAAGCACACAGCTGCTCAAAAGAATGATAATTATATATATATATATATATAAATGACAATTATATATTATATGTATATATATATATATAACAACTGAATCTGTAATTTTGTTTATTATTGCATTTGAAAACCTTCCCTGAGCATACTTGTTTAATATATATATATATATATATATTGTTGAGTGGTATATACGTATAAATAAAGGCTGTGAAAACTATTTTCTAAAGAAAATCGATGTTTTTACCATTGCAGAGCCTTGAGAACACGTCCAAAGTCAGTCAGCCAGCCAACATGTCGGTCGCGTCAGCCTTAGCTCTTAGTTTCACGGGATTCGTGGTCTACAATGCCGAGCCTGGATCATGTAAGGATTGGTTGAGTAAATTCTGACTAGTTTAATGTAACGCGTTAAAAAAATGAAGAAGTAAAAGTTAAGCTCTAAGAACATAACAATGTGCCTGTTAACTGTACTTTTAGCGAATTCTTTTAACGCAACGTGCAGATGTTAAGCTCTAGATAAGAAGGCGTTTTCATTGTGTCGTTTGGCTACATGTATTGTAGGGGTACTGTTTTGAATTTTATAGTGCTGGTTTCCAAAAGCGAATCGTCGTTGAGACGCCCGGACATAGGCATGTGAAAAATTAGGACTGATTTGATGAAATTTAACGAACCCAATAAGATGAATGTTCATTACTGTAAACGAGCAATTTGAGGTATACAGAAGTAACGTTACTGCAATATAACGTTTGGTGATTGGCCGCATCATTACACAGAGCGCCTCTGGCCCAAACGAGTTTATCCACACTAAGCCCTGCTATGTGCTTTATATGTTTCAGCGTTCTTCGCATATCATCCCATTTTCATGACATTAGCGGTAAGTATATGGGTGTCTCTCTCTTAAACCGACTTAAAGAGACAGTATGCTACTAACCGTTTTTTCAAATGAGACAGAAAAACGTATCGGTACATGGTTGTCCGCATGAAACAACTCTACTATAAAGTCATTTAATTGCACTCAAAATTAATCATATTTACTATTTAACTGAGTTTAAAAAAAAATGCTCCTTCAAAGGCCATATGTGCACCTCTTTAGTGCGGCCTTGAGAGAGAAAAGATGTGGCCTGTGTAGTATCATCATCCCGACGGGAGAAGATGATACTACAAACGCCAGATTTTCACATTTATATATATATATACAGGGTCCTCCTGAATTCATCCAACAAACTTTTGGGGTCTTAAACAACTCGGCAAAAAATCATTGTTTTCAATGGAACAATGGGGCGGAAATGTCTTCTTTTGAAATGAGAGCGAAATGACCAAAAGTAGTTGTATCAAGCATTTTAACTTGACATATCTTTACTAAATCTGCGATTGCGAGGGCCCCAGTCATCCAATCGACAAACCAATCATACATGCGCGTTTAAAGGAACATCGATTGAATTCAAAGCAGAACAAATATTGTGTTAAAGATAATTTTCCGGAAAAGAAATTCTGTGCAGTTCTTATAATTGGGATTTCGTGCTCAATTACCTATTGTTTAGAAGACATTTCTGCCCCTTGTCCCATTGGAAAAAATATTTTCTCGCCGAGCCGTACTCGATCCGAAAGTTTGTTGAAAAAACCAAAAGCTGCGAATCCCAAAAAGGTCGCTGTGAAACAGTATGTGTCCGACCGGAATTGAATTGCTGACAATTAGTGCTATGAGAGAGTGCATGTAATAGAGAACTACTTGGTTTGACGAGTTAACGGATGGCATCGTTCTGTCGCTCTTGTGCCGCATTGCAGTACGGCCTGCTGGTATTCGAGGCGGTGCAAATATTCAACAAATCAAATCCGCTTCGGAACTGGCTTCCTGTGAGAAATGTCACGTTTCATTGGATGATGGCGGTAAGTGTGACCGTGTGATTTTCTTCTAAAATGCAAAAGTACCCATGTACGTACACTTCAGGAATTCGGAATAATATGTAGTCCTGCAATGCTATATTTTCATATATTTATAGACAACCTATTTTCACTACAACTGCAATACACCCTGATGCTTATCCTTCTTGCTGTGTGACGCAAATGATAGCGATATTTACCATGCATAGATTTATACCATTTATTCACCCTTGATAGGGAGCTCCCTATCAAGGGTGAATAAATCAACAACGAGCAGAAAATAAAAAACAACTGTTTTACATACATACTTTCATACAATTATTGCAATAGTTATCGTGGTAAAGTAAGCATTTTTCGTTTGACCTGCAGGACTTAGTAACATATATATACGTCATCACACAGGAGCGATTTGTCGAACTCAGCGGCACGCAGTTCATATAAATATATATATATATATATATATATATATATATGTATATATATATATATATATATATATATATATATATGTATATATATATATATGATGCTGAAGCGATTCAATTGTCAAGTGTGTATCTATTGTAAGAGTCGTCCTCTGTGTGTGTGTGGTTGTTGTTGGTTGGAAAGATGATGTAAGCGCCGTCAATCTAATCGGAATGATCAATCCAACACCTATCTTTTTTGATTGTCGCCGTTCGACGGTAGGTGCTGGCGCTAGCGTCCATCAGCAGCGGGATGTACGTCGTGTTCCAGCACAAGGAGTCGCTGAATAAGCCGCACTTCACGTCACTGCACTCGTGGTTCGGCATCACGGCGAACGTCGGCATCGTCTGCGTGATGGTCGGCGGAGTTCTGACGCTGTATCGCCGCAACCTCGGTGTGCCGAAGACAATCAAGCAGGCGCATATGGTGGCCGCCGTCGGCGTGTACCTGGCGGCGGTCGGGGCCCTGCTCACCGGCCTCTCGTCGGACTGGTTCAGTCACGTCGTCATGGCATCGGTGCCGGTCGTCTGGAAGGCCATCTTCACACTGCCGCTGTTGTGTGGATTCGTGATTATGGTGCAGGTGATGAAACGGTTATTCGGCAAGGCCGAAAAAAAAAACTCCGACAAGGAACCGAGAAGCCTCGACTAACGGACCGGGAAGAGGCCAGGCCGCTTGTATCACCGCACCGCGTCGAATGCATCTGATTGAGCGACACGAGCGGATTGAGGCACCGACTGAAGGCAGGCGCAAGCTAAAGGCGTCGCGCGGCCGGCAATCGCAATCGAGTGAGAGCGTGAAGTGAAGTGAGAGCCGGTCGCTCGGACGTGAATCGCCTCATGGCGAGAATGAATCGGCTCGAGCCATCAACGAGCCGATGCCGATCCGATTGAAAACGTCAAACGCAAACAAAACTGGTCGGCTCTTTGTAAATAGTACGCACTTTTTAAGTAGGCGTAAAATCGTCCGTGGAAAGTATGCTGGAAGAGGAAGAAAGGCCGGTCGCGCGAAATGTCTCACATAGCAGATACGCTTTGGTGGGTCTCTTCCATTGATCAGCTGGTGTACAGGGTTGGATATTATCTGTAAACCACACATTGAAGATCGCCGAAGATGCAGGGCTGTACTGGTGATAAGCTTGCACTGCGCACCAGCACATTTAGGAAGGCTTGTCGTACCCACAGAACGCTGAATGAATAGAGACTTCATTCATTTTTCCTAATAGACTCAAGGCTCTAAGGCTATACGCCACATGTGTGATTGTAGCTCGACTTGTGCGTAGTGGTTGTAAACATCACTTAGTACGAAAAGTATTATAGTATAGGCATTCCATCTTATTTTACACATAATTTTACTATATTTATAGACTGATGACTTTACGTGCAACAAGACTCGAACTACGCAAGTTTATACTTAATTGGTTTGTTGGTGATAAATCCGAGAAGATCCGAGAAGCTAATCGAGCCAACCCCTCCACACACGCGGAACCTTAGGTATTACTCAGGCAAGCGAAAGCTATCCCGATTGACTATGCATGTCAGTAACTGGGAAAGATAAGGCCATTAGATAATGTTATTTTTTATGTTTTAAACAAAATATGGATAATAAAAATAAATAAAATGGTCATTTATTTGATCGGACGTATACCTTCATAAGGAAAAAATGTTATGTGTTATATATAAGCAATGAACCAGGGAAATATGATAATATGTAATACAAAAACATTACATATTATCATATTTCCCTGGTAAGAATCACGAGTGATAGATCGGAACAAATGAACAGCTAAAACTCGTCTCAAGACCCATATGACACACCTGTGAATGCTAATGCAGAACTATCTATTCGCGTCTTCCGTCATAATCTAGATAAAGCGCGTATGACTAAGTAACAACGACTTATATATATATATATATATATATATATATATCCGTGGGTATAAGAAACAATAAAATCGCATAATTTACGATTTTTTTAATTTTACGTCTCTTTGCAATTGCGAAGGTGCATGCAGGAGCGTTGTTATGATTAAAAATTGTTTTTGCCCACCAATTTATTGGGTTCAGTACCAGTTTTTCGTGCAAACGGTTTAGCAGCGTGGAATAATATGCTCCTGCGACTCTAGAAGTCTTCGCCTTCTTCGACGCACATTCACGAAGTACTTTGCACTCTGTTGATTGCTGTTTCAACTCGAGTGTATAGAGATGGATTCAGGTCACCAATCGACGCTAAAGGTATTCTGGATTTAATTGCGCTTAAACTTCGACAAACACACAACTGCAAAATATTCACTCTTGTCTGTTCTTCTGAGAGATATTTTCAACCATTTTTGGTTGGCGGTGGTAACCTGAATTTCCGGGGCGCCCTTCAACTGTGGCTGACGTCCGGCCACGCAAGCCCTGCAGAAAAAGCTAATAGCGTCCATTTTGAGTGATCAAAGCCTTGTTCAACCAAAATGCTCCGAATGAAGGAATCGCTTAAACCCGTTAATATATAACCCGTAATATAGGCGTTTCTTTGAAAAATGACTCCGTCACCGAATGAACGATGATTTTTGGATAGCTCCGTAATGGCAGTTAGTTTAGAAAACGAATCAAAGTTTCGGAAACCCACAAAAGAGCATGACATGTTTTGTGTAAAGGGACCGCAAATTTCTCGATTGCGGTCCGAAGACTCAGGGCAAAATAACCGAGCAGCAATTACCACAATGCGTTCAGCGAAATTGGTATCACTTGTAAGCTAATGTAGATGTGTAATCACATGAGGTCTTTCGCCTACAAATCGCAACGTTTTACTTGTAATTTCTCGTGCATCTGCTTGCCTACGACCTTTTCGTTTTTGGATCTTTTGAATATCTACAGTCATATACGTGTGTCACACGTTAATTTAAGCGGGATATAATTTTGCTCAAAACTTGTTTCCACAGCTTGTTTCCGAGGGATAAACCAAACGAACAATAAATGCAACCTTGCACTGTGACAAATCCAGCGCAGTTTAAGACAAACTGGCTTACAAGCGCCCAAACCTCAATAACAAGAAATTAATTATGTGTGATGGGATACCCTTTCGACTCGTTGCGGGTCGTCTTCAAAAGGGTATAGTGGAATTGAGCAGAAGCGTACAAGTGGCAAATCGAGATAATTGAAACAGAAGGAGAAGCTATTTTAATGGTTAAACAAACCCGTAGATTCTTGCAAATGCGTTGTGTTTTCGCTGTGGCCAGAGGAAACTAAAGGCTAATATCAGCTCAATATATAGATATACATACTTCATTGAACTGTATATTATACTCAATCTGAGTGAAATAAATATAATTGAATATACATACTTCACATACGCCAAACGAATCTTACGTGTGATTTATTTTTTACAGCAAAACAAGAGATATCCTTGGAACGGATACTTTCACTTCCTTTATAAGTTATGCACAACGCAGCACCTGGCAGTCAGCGTTTTGCAGCTCTTGCGTTTTGTCAATCAGCCACAAACAATAAAAAAACAGATGTTTGTAAGTGCTGCACCTATGTGCAAATGGGCCTTCTAAGCTAAAGTCAGGTTCGATAGTTACCTAAAGTGCAGTCAGGGACTAATCATTGCTATCACGCAATGATTAGTCCCTTACTGTCCTTTGTTCTCTCATTGGAGCTCCAGCTGGATTAGCACGAAGAGTAATAAATGGGAACGTTAATGCACCAGACTGCGATTACATTTCGTTGGTTCAGGCGTAAGGTGAAATGCAGCAAATTGCAATATTAACCAACAATAAGAAGAATCCTACAATCTACCAGAATTTACTTGTGGTAGTACTACATATATGCCAACATCGACTTGGTTGGCCAGATGGGTTAGCCAACGCAACCACAAAGCCGACGCGAAAGACCACCGGGGGGCTGGCTTACAGCTACCAGCTGTAACCTGGCTCTAGCTTGACTGCCAGAAGCTTCGTCCTGTTCGAATTCGAAGTACAATTGTTTCTCGTCGTTACATCGATGCCGACCGCCGCCGGATGATTAGGCTGACGTGATGAGGGCTGCCCACTCGAACGAGACCCGTTTTTGTTGGCACGCGCCACGACATCAGCAGAGTGACGATGTTGCCGCTGCTCATCCACTGAAGACGCGCAAATCTTCAAGTCGAACTTTTTGTCATCTTCTTCTTCTTCTTCGTCGTCGTCGTCGTTGTTGTTGTCGACGGCCGAACTAGCAGCGAAGCCAAGTGATGACCGCAGCGCGCCAAACATGGCCAGTGGTGACCGAAAGAAGCCGTCAAGGGTCGTCTGGCCTTTTTGGAGCTTTTGCCGACGAATCTTCTTCTTCACTGGCGAGCTCGTAAAGGATGATGACGAACTCCACGAAAATATCGAGCGCCTGGCTGCTTTAGATCGGGCGGCCGCTTTCCGTCTCGGCGACGTGACTCTCGTTGAGCAAACCTGCTCGCTACTTCGCGTGTCGAGGGCTGCAGGCCGATCGGACTCCGTCGAGTAGGGCTTCACGGGACTGGCAAAGCTATGCAGGGTAAGCTGTCGAAGTGCCCGCGAAGGACTCTTGGATGGTGTGCACGGCGTTGATGCGCTACACGAAATCAAAGTTGTTCACAAACACGCATGAAAATACAAATACAAGGTCAATTTCTTGTCGAGTTGTATTGAGTTTAACCAGGGATGCTACATCGTTTGCTAGGAACAGACGATTTTGTCCTTGCAAACATTTTCCTTTACTTTCATTGGCCCTAATCCGCATATATGTTTTAGCCTGATCTGTAAAACGAAGGTATTTATAAGCTTGTCGTCATCATCCTAATCAAGCTGTGTTAAGAGATTTACTTGCATCACAGGCTTTTTAATTGCCTGTATGTACAGCCTTCTGGAATCAAAAATAAAACATCAAATTGTAATAGCTAGTACATCTATACGCAGAACAGAATCCTCACAATTATATGATGTTTTACCAACCAGTCAAGGGCTTCCGCTGTATGGTGCCGCACTAAGCTGATAGCGTTTGATGTCTGCGCAGTAGTATCTTGCGGCCGGCCATCATCTTGACTAGTCGCCTCTGTTTTACACCATTTTAGGGACACTGCGGAAAAATCCGGAACAACAGGTGATGCTTTGGTGGCAACTTTATTCTCTTTATTGTCCGCTCTGACAGCGTTGGAATCGTCGATGTCCACATCTTCGGTATTTCCGTCGTCCTCCTGCTGAAGAATGACGATATCCTCTGAGGGGAAGGCTTCGTGGAGTCTTGACTCGATGTACCACCGTACATTACCCGAGTTCACTTGACTCGCCGACGCAGTTGGGCAACTCACCGAAGAGTCATTTCCTACAAGTGAACCTATTGATGCAACGTGTCGTTAGAATAAACTAGGCCGCAACACTTGAACGAATGTCATTCCTTACGAAATTTGACAAATGCCTGAAACTAAGAACAAAAACGCCAATAATAGGTGTATATAGATATCTATATAGATATCAGATACCGATACGAATTGACCTTGAGAGCACTCCTGCAGAGTTGTGTATCATGGCAGTCTTTAGAAAAGCAACCTGAAGTTGATACGCAACGGCTATGTTCTGCTTGGATGCATCTTATCAAATAACTCCAGCCTCTTATATTGACCCACATCACGTGTACTCAGGAACCCACAAACATATAACAAAGGATAGCGACACGTGAACGACACGCGTGCTGTCCAAACGGTCATTGCTCCCTACTCCGATCTAGTCATTGCACTCACAGTCATTGCACTGGTACGGTGAGTGCGGTCCTTCTTGCAAGTTGCTGCATTTGATATGCGTACCGCTCTTCCCGCAATCGTCACATCTGTAAGACAACGACAACCGTCATGATTAGGAATATACGAGCGTCTAGAAGCACATCAGTTCGGAAGTGAACTTTAGAAAACCAAGAGCAAACCATCAATAGGCACGTAGACATGGATGTTTGCAGACCCTTATTGCTCGAAGACACCTCGTCTCGCGACCGGAGGAGACACATAGATGCTCGGGTTTTAGCCCCACCGTTACACATTTGTATTTATGGGGATCCGTCTATGAAGCAATGCAAAAAGCAGTCCTGTGGACGTTAAATCTTGGCTAAGGGTCAGCCCGCAAAATGACCCTTATTGCTACGCAAAATAACTTATATTTTTGCGTGCAGGAGTGAAGCATAAGCAAATGGTGTGGTGGCTATGACTTACACATTTTCGGGGCTGACTCTCAACCATTATTTAACAGCCACGAAATTGCTTTCGCATTACTTCGTAAGATGGACCCTATAAATATAAATATGCGGGGATCGAACTCGTGCACATCTGTGTTGGGTGGTCTTCTTTGGTTCCAAGGCGCGAGCAAATGCGCCACGCTATCTGCTCGACGGGGTGACCTAAAGGATGGTTATAATATTTGCGAGTGAAATGTTCAGACGTACACATATGAGACTCCCTTAATACGGCGCCGGTAGGCCATCCATCCTCAAGGCTCGTCAGGCGGGATTTTATGACGAGAACATTCAAACCAATTCGACCTTAATTGTTGTTAATTGCTGACTCTCAGCAACAACATTTAACGTCCACGAAACCGCTCTCGCATTGCTTCGTAAAACGAAGCCCAATATACAACGATGGGAATCGAACTGCGCGGCCGTGCACCCTTGTGTCTCCTCCGGTCGCAATCTGGTCCGGGGCGCGCGCGAATGCGCCACGCCATCACCGGGCTCGACACTACTAGTACAACTACTACTACGGTGTAGATTGACAGTCTAAAATGAAGCTTTCTGTAGATTCAACCACAATCATTGCTTGGCCGTGCAGCTGCAATATATACGCTGATACAATACGGACTACCCATTACGTTTACCAGAAGCAAAACACTAGTTCAAATAGAGATGTAGAAAAAAACGAGACATAGCAGGGGGTGGGTGCGGACCAAACAAAGATATATATATATATATATAGAGAGATAGCGGGGGTGAGATAGAATGGGAACAGAGAAGCACAAAGAACTTACCTGACCACCTCCCAGTCGGGATGGCCATTGACGGTCGCGCGGCCCTGCGGGCGGAGGCACGCGAGCACGTCGCACGTGCTGTGCGGCACGTAGTGGTCGGCGAAGTCGCCGGTACGCTCCCACTCGGCGTCCTGGTCGGGCACGAAGATGCCCTCGCGCTGACAGGCGCGCACAAACTCGTCGGCGTTCCGACACTGGCTGCACTTGAAGTGGTGCAGGCCGGCGACACCGGCGTAGCCGCGCAGACAGTTCTTCTCGTAGATCTGGCGACAGCACGGGCTAATGAAGAGGTCGGGCGGCAGTGGGCCGCCGTGTCGCAGGTCCACGTCGACCCGGCTCAGGCACACGAGACACTCGGGCGTACCGTACTCGCCGTTGTCGTCGTCGCCGTTGTTGTTGTTGTCGTCGTCGTTGTCGTCGTCGCCGTTGTTGTTGTTATTGTCGTCGTCGTCGAGCAGAGACGTCGAACGCGCGGCTTCCCGCTGTTGGTGTTTCTCTCGTCGCTGCTTCTGCTCTTGCCGCCGCCGCTGTAGGCGGAAATGCTCGCCGCAGAGAACGGCAAACGACTCCGAGCCAAAGTCGGGTACGGCGCCCGCCTCGAAGCCGCACGGAAAGTGGAACACGCGTCGACAGGACGGCGAAGCGCAGCTCACCGTCGCGCCCTTCGCGTTGCAGTAACAGCAGCGCGTTTTTCGAGCGCGCCGAATCTCGCGCTGAATGTCGGCGTGCAGGAAACCCTTTATGCCGTCGTCATCGTCACCGCGCTGCAGTAGCTGGGTCGCAAGCAGCTACGACGCACAACAGAAGAAGACATCGCAGCACAACAGAACGGACAGATTAGGACGGACACAACAACAACAGCAACAACAATAACAACACAGGATAGAACGAAACAGGGCGGGCAGTCAAGTCATGATTAGCACGTAGCGCCTAATAATTGAATTGATTGATTGCACATACATGGTGGCAAAACGTACAACCATTTTGTGGATGTTGTTGACGGGTTGCACTACCCCCCGAAACTTGTCAAATGCTACCACGAATTATATATATATGTGGTGTGTAGGTCGACCGTTTATTAATGCTACCATATACGGCAAACATGTATAAACATCGGTACAAACATATCGATGTTTATACATAAATCCTTATAGTCGACCTACCAACATACTAGAAGCAAGCTATAGGCAATTTGTTGATTGTGGATCAAAAGCTTGTTGCTAAGTCGCCCCGCATTAAGATGGTTCGGGTGGATTCCAATTCATATCAGGTAAAGGCCCGATTTAACTATAAGTATAGAGGGTTTTAAGGTAACTATCAGTAAAGAGGTTTTGTATTATTTCCATCTAGGCGTCATTATTAAATAATACAAATTCAATAAGGAAGGCAACTGTTGCTAGTCACATACCACGCAGAAGTAATGCACGGTGTAGTTTTCGCTGACTTCGGCCTGGCCAAATATCAAGCTATCTTGTTCAAGAATGTCCCGTTTGCAAAACGGGCACCTCTTCGTCGATCCTGCAAGAATACAAAGCTTAAAACTTAACTTGTCTATGCAATGATATATATGTATGTATATATATATATATATATATATATATATATATATATATATATATATATATGTATATGTATATATATATATATATATATATATATAGCACATGTCAATACAATGACGTAGTAATGACACCCTAAGACGACTCTATGGTACATACGTGTAACGTCAAATAACGTCTCGTTCGGTCTACGTTTTGAATTTGTCGAACTTGCGTGTATAATTGGTGCACGATGGATTGACTGAACTAGCATCGTTGGCTTCGACACCTACGAACTGATCACTCTATGCTGATAGTTATGACACGTTTTCATTATATATATATATATATATATATATACTATGAAACAACCATTTCAATCGGAACTACTTTCGTTTTACTCTGCTAATAATTGAGGTTCTTCTATACACTCCGTTTCTTGTTGTCCCCCTGTCTACTGTTGATCTTCAGCCGCCATTCTGTCTCGTCGTCGGTTCATCCTTTCAGCTTATTGGTTTTTTCAGCACACTGTTTTCCTTCTCATTATGCCCTTCACCAGTCTACACAGACACTCTGCTCCTATTTGCACTCATCCTCGCGTAGCATAACGGTGACTAGGTCCGCCACCGCCATACTCCGGGGCGCCGATTTCCGTCGATGATTCCTCTCGTACGCTTTCATATGCTGATCAGAGGAAGATTGTGTGGGTCACGTCATCTCCCTCGCCTTAACGGCTCACTTCCCGGCGTCCGGAGCCTTACCTATCCTATGCAGGTCGTTTGGGAGCCCGTCAATACCAGCGTTGACGGTTATGATGGTACTATCGACAGGACCTCGACACCAACTCTTGTTAGAGCGCCGAGAGCAGCTATACAATAAGGACTGATGAACAAAACACGGTGTAGTCGTTCAAGAATAAACTATGTGGCCACTGATGTACAATAAACAGTGACAACCACACGCGAAATAGAATAGGATGTTTTCAAAGTAGAATAGACTCTCTTCTACTAACTAAACTACCCCCACGAAATCGTCACGGCAAGCTGACGCTAAGTTGAGAGCTAAGTGTATACTTTTAAAGGCGAGCACTGCCGAGTGTGCAAACGTATTGTAAATGATTAATAAATCATCACAATATTTTCTATAATATATATATATATATATATATATATACATATATATAACACAACTTTGCGGGTTTGAGAGGGGCACCGAAACGATAGCATATCATTCACCCGTAACCAACTGATTTAAGCGAGTGCTTACCGGATGACTTCGACGACGTCTCGTCGTCCTCTTTCTTCACAGCACTGAAGCTGGACGAAGCCATCTCGACTACGTTTGCATCCGCGCCTGCTGTCAGCGCGAACCCCCGGGATGAGCACTTTGCAACAGCTGCAGCGCCGCTAGGCCGGGTCGTCCGGGAGGCGAACCAGGCACACGACAGTATGCAACTCGGCCTGTTGGCGAACGAGACGTTAAGAACCACACGCCACCGACCGACCGACCCACAGTCGAATTGTTTCTCACCATACGCTGGCGCCTCCCTGTCGTTTGAATCAAAACAACGCCACCACCTGATTGGCGAGGCGATGCGCGCCTTGTTTCAAAAAAAATTTTGGCGGGATTTTTGTCGAAGGAGCTGCGCGGAATTTTTCATTTGTCTGATTGGGCGCGCTTGTCCTGCGACTGCGTATATAGGTATATATGCATATATTTGGAGAATTATATACATATAGGTACTTATATATCGAGTTGCCAGGAAAGACTAATATATACATATATATATATATATATATATATTACGGTTAGTCCCTACATTGGATTATTCGTAATGTGCATACGTTATCAGGAACCCAATTGTCATGTTCCCACCGTTGATAGATAGATTGGTTTTATTATTCTCATGAGTGGTTTACATTTGTACAGAGGCTCACAGCTCCTCAAAGCCATCCCTTGCCTAGCCTTTGATGGCTTTGAAGAGCTGTGGACCTCTTGTACCAATGTAACCACTTTATATGTATATATATATATATATATATATATATATATATACAGATGTATTGTAGACAAACATGCATAACCTTCGAGCGCGTAAACTGATGCCGTTCGTTGTGTTTTATATTTTATGTATTTATTTTTATCTTATTATTCTTGGTGTTACCTCTCCGTTATTCCAGTGACACCCTCTGTCGGAGGAACGCGGTCGATCTTAGCTCGGCTGTGGCCGACTGCGACTTCCCACGCGCCAACGATCGAATATGAATTCAGTCCCGGCTGGTAAGGCCATCATAAGGCCATAAGGTCGACGCCTGTCGTCCTTCTGTAGTCCACCAGGCTCGCTCCAGTTAGACGCGGTCGCCGTCTTGTCGGAATGCGCGCTTGAGGATGTCATTAATGGCGAACTTTAGCCCGCTCTGGACCGCCTGATGCGCTCGAGGAAGATTGTGCCGCTTGCGCGAATTTGTGGAACAGAGTTCCCGAGTGACTACGCGTGAAGTAACCATGGCCCAGGTTTGAAAACGTGGAGTCTATCCGGGCCGCCACTGAAACAATCTTTACAAAAATACACAGAAATGATCTCATAGTGGCGGGCCAACAACCGAAAGAGCCAGCAACGCACAGGTTTTGTCCACCACACGTTGGAGATTCTTTTTCATTAATACATCATTCCCCCACTGCTTAAGCTGAAATGTCTCTTGGAACAAAGTATGACGCACACGTGTGCGATACATTACGCGCGTTTGTCGATTAACAGCGTACTTTACTTACTTTTGCCGTATTTTAGGTGTATGACTTGGACGTTCCGGACAAAAGACCGAGTGGAAGCTGGAAGAAATCCGATGCGAGGAAGATTTTGTCTGCCGCTTTAAAAAAAAGCCCAAAATAGGCGAATTTCTATTGGACGAGCCCGTCGAATACTTTGTGTAACACTGAATACATAAGATATTTGATTGCATATATATATATATATATATATATATATATATATCAAAAGCCACCGGAACGTGGGAATCAGAGAGTGCAATTCCTTAGAGGAGGAAGGGGGGTGTTGCATGATATCTGCAATTTTATAATCCAGTAATTTTTACAGTAACTCTGCAGTGCTACCTATATATATTTCACAACCTCGGTGTGCACCCCTAAGCTAGGATCTAAAATTTTAGAAATGGAATGAGTATTTACAGCAGTGTCATAGACGTCCGTGGTGACGTTAGACAATGTTTTATTATATAATTGCAATAATGTGCCATGGGACGCTTATAATTCACAAGTAAGACCGAACGGTTTGAAAGGGCTCACTTCAAACTGTCTCTCTAGTTGAAGACGAGACGAGAGGCAAGACGACTTCGGCTTAAGGTGACTAAGATTTCTAAACCAAACAAATGGACTTCTCCCTGTTTTGTTTATTTGTTCGCATTCAATTGATAATCGTCTTTCGCTGGTGAATTCGACATACATCAGGCGTTATGCCGAACCACAACCGAACCAAAAAAAAAAAAAAGCAAAGAGCGCCGCGGCCGCTGTCACAGGCTGCAAGAAGAGAAGACGCAGGCCGAAGACCGCTACACTCGCCTCGGTGGCCGAAGGGGCCGAGGACCAAGCGGCCGAGGTCGTTAGTTGATAGAGACTTGTTAGTTAACCGATTGCTAAATAGATACACAGCAGAAGATACAACTGGAGGCGGCGATCAGGTGGCGATACCCAGTAGTAAATACAGCAAAAAGCCCCATCAGGCAGCCGACGTACTCAAGTACATAGCGAACGCTTCAGCAAACCGAGCTACTACCTCGAGCAGCAGCGGCAGTAGCAACAACAACAACAACGACAACAACTGAAGCATTAACCAAAATAGTGTGAACGATGAACTACTGAACTGTTCGCGGTCAGCACATTCCAAGCGGTGGTGCTCCCTGTACACTCTGCGCAGTACGTGGTCAAGGCGCAGTACATCGAACTTGATCGGCATGCTGCCTACGAACTAAAGCTTAACTATTGTATTTGAAACAAAGTCTAAACTAGAGAGTATTGTTTTCCTCTTCTAAACACCGTCCGAAGAAAAGCACGGAAGAAGAGATGCTTCTGCAGGTAATCCACAGATCATGTGACATACATGCATGGGTTCATACTTTTAAGAATCATTTGGTAGAAGTCATTTGCTATTGTCATCATACGCATTGTCACTACAAAGTTCGTACTGGCGCACGGGAGGATCCACTGTATTGAGATTAAGTCAAATTAAAGAACATTTTATTCAATCTAGCCAGGTCTAGCATGTGTGATTTGGAACCATTCGATTGCTAAATTTGATGTTTCGCGAAGCGATATTGCTTGTTTGTTCATAGCGCGTGATTGATTATTAAGTGTAGTCCGCTAAATGGGTGGCACGATGTGCCATGTCAATCACACTGTTACGCTGACTTAAAGCCGAATATAGCCGACTACGCTGAGCTAAGCCGACTAGCTAAGAATTACTGTTTAATTAGATCTCTCGGGATTGCTACAATCGCTGGGCAGATCGATATAAGGCGACTGTGAAAGCATCTACGGCAGAGATGAAAATCGTGGGTGAATAACCGGCAGCTAGCCACTTACTACTCAGTGACAACATGAGACGTTAACCTTTCCTCTCCTGGTCTCGAGGCAACGGTTTACAATCCCGATCCAGCAGAGGGTGGGAGAGGTGGTTTTTAGTGGGTAGCACTCGCGGATTGGGTCGAGTGTGATACTCTCCCCCGACGTTTAGTCCCACACTACCCTCCACTGACATCGGAGGGTGTGCGTAAAGCATTTTCCACCTCTACAAAACCAAACAAAATTAGACGTTAACCGTCGACTAGATAGAGCGGACCGAAGTGTCAGGTTTACTTAATGAGTGCGTAGTAAGTGCGTTTTTCCAATTATTTCACGCAGTGCAACATCGTGGTGGTATATCAAGACAATTAAGTAATGACTTAAACATTGGTGGCAGTCGAGCATCACCATATAACTAATTCGTAGTAGTTGTAGCAGAAGTTAACTATCTGCAATCATTAAGAATATAAACTTATATTAACAGAATATTATTTTACTATATATGTAGTTGTACAAGCTCTTTGGTGTGGCAGTACTTGTAGTTGCATATAGCTCCTAAACGCTACAATAATTAACAGTCCACTCTATAACAGGACGGCAGGACTGTTTCACGCAGTGGCATCGCCTTATGCAAGTGTCGACTGGAGGAGGAATGTCCGGATAGAGATGTTGTCGGCGCCATCCAAATAGCTGACGGAATCGGCAAAGCACCTTCTTGGCTGTCCCATCCGATTGTCTAAGAATCTTCCAGGAAGTTCAATAACTGGGCGGCTTGGCGGGATTCCTATGTGCCGTCATCCCGAGTAGCCTCCAACGACCTTCACAAAATTCCATGGCGGGTCGGGGTTTGGTCATCGCGTGGCCAACCCTGATCCCCCTTGATGGCCACCACGATCAGTGTTTGCGTTACGCAGCCGTAGCACGTATTCAAGCTGCCAGAGCGCTATCATGCTCTTGAAATATGTGGTTCGTTTTAGGAGAGAGCGTTTTGCAGATCATCTCCCTTGGAGGCTTTCTCCGGCGGGATAAGCTTGTATAGCGGAGTGAGCGACCATAGGGCCGGCTTACGGAGGCCTCTCGGATGAAGCCGGCTAGAAGCCCGATGCCTTGCGTCTCATTAGGATCGTGGTTAGCCTAGGCCAACCAGCGCCGGTTGATTACCGCAATGAGTTACGTAACTATCGTTCGCAGTCCCTCATATCTTACGAAACTGCAACCGAGTGTTTTATGCATCCGTGGTCTTCACGGTATCCACCGACCGCCCAAAAAAAACCTCCATGTCATGAAGCTTTAGGGAAGTCGAAAGACTAAGTGATTCAGGCCCTTGCAGTCGTTGCTTTAGGCCTTGGGATCCTCGAGATAATTATAAAAGCGTTTCCAATCGTTCGCCACCTTGACAGATAATCCCCAATTATTCGTTGTTATGTTTGTGCAGGCCTGGCAAGTGACAAGGAACCTTCGGAGCGCTCGGCAAGGTTCGGGGGTCAAATGCACCGCTCAGAGGCAGCTCGCACTAGTGAAAAGTGCAACTATGCCTTGGAGCTGACAAGACCGCTAGCTGCCCTCTGTAGCCAGGACTGAGTCCGTGTAATGGTGATAAGCAGTCGGTCTCATTGTGCATATTATTGCTGCTGCATTGACACACTGGACCACATGTGACAGCCATTGAACTAAATAGTCGAAAGCCCTTTTCTGCCTACATAAAATACATAAATCATACAAGACCGGACGGGGTCTTTTCGTGTCAACACCTCCAGAATAGTCTTCAGCAGTACACTATCGGCACACTTTCGGCTCGTTTTCAAGATAGCGAAAATTTGCCACCATTCAGCAGAGCATTAAAAACTAAGGCCACTGTTTTAAGGTGCTCGATGAAAACAAGCTCTCCTGCTTCGGGAGGGCCTGTCTAATCTAGAGGCGTTACTGGTCCTTTGTCTGTGTGCTGCGCGACGAATCTCGTGTGACTAAATGGTCGGGATCTCGTATTCGCCTTTCTATGTAGAAATGTTCTCAAGATAACTCTTTTAAGCGTGAGTCGGGAACAGCTTAGTGAAAACATAGTAGTAGGGGTATTTCTCCTGTTGGCCCTGACTATCCTGTACGGTTGTCCTCCTCTTGCTTGAGAAGTAGATTACAGCTTATTTGAGTAGGTCCCGCTTGTTTTTATAATCTAGCAATGCTTAACTGCGTGCGCCTTTGCCTTGGTGTCTCTATTTTCTGCCTTCTGTAGTTCCTCTTGACTTGACTGTGAATATGTATTGCCTCTTGCGGGGACTAGTCGGATGTTTCAAATTCTCAGTCGCGTCGTATGCAATTATGGTCGCTTAGGCTTTCCTCGTCTACCAGAATATTTTAATTTATAGCTTTTGATACCAGGACGTCGAATGTGGGCGCGATGAGACATAGTTTTTTCCCGTCGTTTAATACTTGGAGATCGAGTGAGGTCCTGCCTCTTCTGTCGGCTCAAGGTGACTCCTAGATTTCTGACGCTATAAAGCTTGTAAGTAAAATGTAAAGTTTCCTGGTATTAGCTCTCCGTTTCCGGGCTTTATATCACCGCCAATTCCGCGAAAACATCTAGGAACCGCTCGAAATTCTCGTGCGAGCAGTTGAGGTAATGTAGGCAGAGTAGATCCTGCTGACCTCTATTACCTTAACTCAGCAGAAGCTATTTCTGCGTCCTTTCTTTTGCATCTGTACTGTTTGTTTAGTTATGAGCGTTGTCCAGCACCGGGTTCTTATCCAATGTATCTGACCTTCTGTTGTCCTCTTGTTGGGCTTCCTGAGGGTCATCAGTCATTCTTTTTCGTGCTATGCCATCCAATACATATCGTGAGCCGGAATATTATTTCGCTATCATTTTTGTGAAGGAGACTCACGCTGGGTCAGGACTCCCTTTGACGTAGTGGCCACGGCTTGCTGTACAGTCTCCTGCTGGACTCCTGGTTCCCCTCATTCTACAACACCTGTCTTGTCCTTGCTGACTTCACGTTCTGCTTGGCGCTTCTGCATCTGAGCCTTAAGAGGTTAAAGGTATTTGGGTCGTGCTGCTTTTCTGGCCTTTTTTGTTTTCGTTGTTGCATACGTAGCATTTGAAGAGCACCGCCTTAGAGTCACGGTGGAGATGGCCTTCCTGCTTACAGCGGTAGCAGCTTGTCTGCCTTCTTATTTTTACATACAACGGCCGCGTCCGATTTTGTAGATTATAGCACGTGGAAAGGGAGGAGGGTTATTCTTCTTAGTGCTTCCTCATATATACATATAAAGGGGATATGTTGATGCATGGAAGCACATTGCTCAACAAATTTAATAACCAGCTTATTAGTTAGACCGAAGTTAACCTGAGAGCGGGAACACACGCACAGACCGACGATTTCGTAGCGGCTCCTACACACCTACGTTTGAACGCTGCGTTGGTTTGCGAACCAATATGTAATATTGTAACGATGGTTGTTAAGTCAACTGGGGAATGTTGTCTCAGCCGGATGGTTACTACAACGCGGGGGCTCGGGAACGATGAGTGACAACACACGACGCACGTCTAGCGCGTATCGCAGCCGGGCAAAGAATGGGCTCCTCGGTCCATTAATTTACTCAGGAGACGCCGTAGCGTTCGTATAGTAAAAATGTTAAGCGATGGAATCGAATCTTGTCGAACATTCGACACCTCGAATGTTCAGCTTTTCCTCTTCGCTGATTGGTCGGTTCAAACTATGCATTATCACAGCGTGCGTTGTCTTCGGCGGTGACGCGGCCGTAGGTCCGGCATGTAGGTCTGCTGATGATGCTGCTGATGTTATGGTCGTGGCGCAACAAGTCGGCAATGGTACACGTGTCCTATTGTTGCCAGCATGCAGCTTAACGGACTTCTTGGTCGTCGCGGTGCACGTTGGATGGGACGCTCGGTCGGGATTGCGGGAGATCGCGTTGCCCCTCTGGACATAAATGGAAAATCACTGGCGTAATAATTGTGCGGCTCTCTTGTCCCCATTAGTTATCTTTAAAAGTTTGCTCATATTAATAAGTAGTCTCTTGCTGATCAAATTATTAATGAATGCACTTGGTGCAATGCCGCAAAATGCGGTGACTTGGTGACCCAGTGACGAATACTGGGCACGCGTAAAAAAAAAAAATAAGTAGTCTCTCAGTCATGGGGGCCAAGGTCTCGAAGGCCACTGGGTTGAAGTTAGGGGCTCTTGTCAGTTCGACATATTTGTTCATCTTGTTTTTCCTGCCATGGTCCCGGCGTGATCAGCTTGAATGAACCGAAACCGACCATTGAGGGAGAAAGTGAGTCGGTTATGGTGCCCCATATGAGGGTCCGTCGTCGTTTAAAGGGGGTGAGACGCTTGCCGTCGTTCCTGGTTTAGTCTAGTTGGTTCCAATGTGCTTGGGTTGTTGTCGCCAGAGCTTTTGCTATTGTGCCATTAATAGCCGCGTAACGTGGTCGACGACCTTCACTAACGGTGCAGGATAGATCGTGGTGAGCTCTAATGCCCACCGGCTCCCCGCGTCGACATATGTGAAACTGAACGAGCGCCGTACCGTGTCGGCGGCCAACACATACCTGTATTGTTGTAGTGGCATCATCCATTGAGGTTCCTAATGGTGCACTGGGTAGGGCGTGTAGCCAATCGCTTGCATGCTTTGCAGGGGTTGCCCTAAGCCGAGCCCTAGTAGAGTCATTGTGAATTTGATCAGCAAGTAAACGAGCATACTGATCGGCTAGCAGGGCCGACCAATCACTCTGAGATGTGATACCTTCTGGTGAAGTTCTAAGAACATCAACCAAACTGCTCGTGACTTGATCTCGCATGGAGGTGAATTCGAGTTGGCCGGCTTGCTCAAGGACCTTGCAGACCCTGCCGGAAACCTGATCGGTGGCAGCAGCTATCGCTGGGAGTGCGTATATTGCCGGGTCTGGTAAGCCAAGCTTTCCCTTAGCTATTAGCAAAAAAAAATGTCGTCTGGCTGAATCGTCCAATTCGATGTTGAGCAGGTTGTTTATCGTATCGACTGTAAGATCATTAAAGCGTCGTAGTTCGTGCGTTGTGTTTGTAAGGTCGATACCCCTCAGAATATGAGCCAGGCGTGTGCCTGAGTATGAGCACTTCAGCAGGTAAAGACCACTACGGTATGCTGTCAGGGGAAGGCGCTCTTAAGCGGTACTTAGTTTACCTAGCCACTTCCGCAAAACGGGGGGGTGTACCTTCCCGAAGTAGGGGATCTCCTTAGAAGCTCAACTTCGTTCGCGCTGAGTATCTTGCAGCCCGGTTACCAGAGCGTGATCTTAAAGGTTGTTGAATCTGTGTCAGGATTCCATACGAACAGTTCGCATTTCGATTGGTTCAGGGCCAAGCCGCTTATCTTCTCGAAATTGATAAGTTTCTGTAAGTCACTAACGATTGTGGAGGCGTTGCCTGTCAGTACTCCATCGTCCAAGTACCACATGTTCAGCGGGCTTTTAAGCGACTTGAGCAGAAAGTTAACTACCAGGCAAAACAGGTGAACCAAGGGGATCTTCTTGTATACCTGTCTCGGACGATACTATAAAGTCAGACTTTACAAGAAAGTAAGACGTCTATAGGAGGACTCGACATAATGGTACATTTTTGGGTGTAGTCGTTGACTGTATTTAGCAAATGGTCTCTCCTTACCGTATTGAAAACATTTACAAAATCCAGTTTGAGCAAGTACGTAAGACAAGTTTAAGAAAATTTTGTTGTATGAACTGCTGTTTATACAACCCCCGGCAAGACCCCGGCTTTGACTGAAAACCACAATTGTCGGTCCTCTATTCGGTGTGTTAGCGGCTCTGTCTTATCTCTTATGCTGACCTTGGAGGCAATCCTACGTAAGCATGATGAGCATTCTATTAATTAAGAGCCACACTTTTTTCAACGCAAATAATTTGGTGCCAAAAATGACTAGTAAAAGTTTCGCTGGTGGTTGGCCAACGCGCAATATGTTAACAATGTTGGCTATAGATATTGCCTGTTTGCTGTCTCCCTGATGTTTGGGGACAGCAAGTCGGCTAGTAGCTTTTTTAAAGAGGGGAAAAATGCGTTACGCACGAACGGACTCATTGCAAGTGTTAGACTAATTGCAAAGCTACCGGCGTTACCGATAAATATTCTGGGTTTTCGAGGTTCTGAAAACCACAGCATCATTTAATATTCACTTCAGACTTTCCAGATTTTTGGTTAATAGTACTATGGGTATGTAGATGCGGTGGGCGCTTTCAATGAGCAATGAGCCGAGGTCACCCGTGGGGAAGGTTTCCCCTTGGTTAGAACCATTTTGATCCGCATCTCTGTGTTCTCTGTCCCCGTCATCTTCCATGACCGGAAACCTTTGCCTTAGATGTCTTCGGGCGAGTTGTCTTTTCCTCGAGAACTCCTTTTGCTGTTTGAGCCTTAACTCCCCAGCCGCTAGTCGTTTTGCAGATTAACTGAATGAAATCCTTCATGCATGTTCTCGGCATGTTTGAAAGAGGATTTTTCAACGTCGGGCCGCCGTTTTGCTGCCAACGGTACGTTACTTTGTTCAAAGCCAGTACCCTCGCTTGCTCTAGAGCAGGACAAACGACCATCGTGTGGAACGCGTCGTCTCTTGCGCCTTGTGTGCAGTGGATGCAGCTTCCCGATTGGGTAGCTACGTTGAAATCGTCCAGGCCTGGAAATCTCTATATCCAGTTATGGCTAGTAGTCCTGGACGGATAAAGCCCATTCCTGTTCTATATCTTCTAGGACAGTATGCACCTGTACGTATTTTAAAATAAAGGGGGTGGGTTTGACTGCTCAATTTATAGCATACACTTTGAATAAGGATATGGCGAACCACAATATATAGCAAACATTTGCAATTTTTTCCTCGTTTACGAAAAAACAATATATTTGCACAAAAACTTAAGCAATAGCTGATTTATTGAGGTGTGCTTTACTAGTAAACAACCTCCTTGACTGTCATGATCCTGATGCGCGAGTCTTATAGGTTTGTGTTTTACACTAGCCTTATATATGCACACCGTCTTTTATACGTGTATATTTAAAAACTAAAGTTTGCGATATTCATCAGAGATTTATGGAATACACGATGAATGTGCATATTTATAAATAATAGAGTTCCTTGAAGTTGCTTTATATTTCTTTTTCTACTAGACTACTTCTAGTCTAAACTTTCTAAGCTACCCATCAGAACAATGGAAGAAGTAGAGAGGCAAGGCTGGTGAGAGCGCTATAATAGGTGTCACTTTAAATTCACCTTTAAGTTGTTCAAGGATTTTACACAACTACTACCGACTTCTTGTAATATCTGTAAATATATGAGGCTTCAATTTTCTTTTAAACGTGCGCAATTTTATTTTGTCGTAATTAGGAATATACAGGAACAATGCTACCGGATTGTTTCGTCACGTTTTCGACATGGTCCACGAGGGTTCATCTTTAAGTCGGCTCCTGAAAATATTCGCTGGCCGTATGATTTCTGTTTTAAAGTATGAAGATTCTAGAAAAGCATGGTAAACCAAAACAGAAAAAATAAATGTCAAAATATCTCAATAAAAATAACAGGCAACATAAGTGACAGTTGTCTCTATTTATCGCATGAGACGCGGGGAGGAGAGGTATATACAGTACAATGCAACTTTACAACTTTATATATATATATATATATATACAAGAGGATTGTTGTTGCTTTTGTTGCAGTTAGGCTTGCGAATAAACAATTACATATGGCAAAATAGCAGAGCGTTTTCAAATAGTTTAGTAATACGTTAATGGTCAAATAAAACTCCAACACACGTAAGTGTAAATGAGGCAAGTAGTCGTTCGAAGTACGACTGTGTTCGGATGCAATTATGTAACGGGTTAGGCTGAATAAATTCGGAGGTACGGATGCAGATTTTTGCAATGAAACGAACGGACTGCCGCTTACATTGATCATATTTTATTTGTGCACTATGCTATGAGTTTTGGCAGCAAGAGCAATTAGTAAGTGCTATGGAATTGCATTCGATTCGTTGGTAAACAGAAGTTAATCGACACTGCGTGATTTCGCCTATAAATAATCACGGACGGGTTTGCAATAAGCGGAGGTACGGCAAGTCAATGATTCGTTTAATCTGTTTTGCGTGACAGTTAATAGCAAGTCGGTAAAAATCGCGACGTAATTTGAGCCATACAATTCATTGCGGCCGCATTCGAGGAGATTTTTAAGCGGCCTAACGTAACATGCTCAGATGACAAATAGGTAAACGAGAAACAGCACTCGATGTCACTGATTACCGTCACAGTGCCACATGCGTGGAACAAAGTCGGACTTTTACCGATCTCAATACTACAAATGTTTAAGCGAGGTTAAAAGAATTAGACATTTTTTTGGTGAGCGAGGAAATACATTTACGCACATCCGAAGCGTGTAGTGTGGCACTCGATGAAGATGTTGTTGGCAGTACACCCTCTAAAAACCTCCCACTCAAGGGCCTCAGGACGAGGCGAGAAGTTGGAACCATTCTTTCATACTACGTCAGCATCCTACTTCTCCTGTTAGGCTTGCGTCGGCAGAGCGCACATTACGGTCTGTACGAGATATTTCTATTAAAAATAAAAAACTAAATTTAAAAATAACGATATTGGTATTGCTTCCGACTGTCCATGAGTTGCGTTAAAATCCTCCCAATTACGACTTGGTGAAGACTTTCTTCTATCATCTACGTTGTCAAATCTTCTAAGAACTTCTCAAAATGTCGGTACAAACATTAGGAGAGATGCATATTGAGTAGATGGCCTTTCTCTCTATGACAGCAAATGAAAAGTGTGCACCTTGGTCAGCTCGAGTAGGGTGGAAAACTGAGATCGTTCTATATCAAGCTAAAGAACTGTTTGCTGCATGCACAGCCGCTGCGTGTAGTCGACTGTTTGGAGGTTGCGAGGACAAAATATAATCGATGTCGATGTTCAGAAGCGGCAAAATGTAGCGCCAAGTTTGATTTGTAAGGATTTACCATCAAATTTAACACACGTTTAGTTTATGCAATTTGTACTTTCTGAGGACTAAATAACTCAATGTATGATATTCTTCACTTTGATTATGCCTGCATACATTTATGACGCCAATCCGTCTTGTACTTGTAGGAAATATTACTTCATGGTATACGTGTGATAACCATTCAACTTGCGGTCGCTTGCAAATATTTTCCAGTTTTGTTGATAAGTGTACGTCACTTGTCAATGTTGTGCTGTTTAATGGCGGTAGCAAACGCAAGCGCTAAATATGAAAATTGCCATGTATGTCTATGTATATATATATATATATATATATACGGCAAATTCTTATTGGATAAAAGTCAGGCTTAAGATAGACACAATTTCTTTGTGTCACTTTTTTTTTTAATTAAGTCAAGGTTGGATGAACTTAATATTTGCTTGATATGTATACTTTAATACACATGTGACTCTTTTATATTAAGGGTTTTTAGAGCAGCAGCAGCCTACGCGCACATGTTGAGAAATCTAGGGTTTCTCAGACAGTCTTTGTGACAGCATGGCATATATATATGTATATATATATATATTTTTTTTTTTATCCATCATCATTTATTAAGGAATAAAAATATAGCTGCAATTGTCTCCAGAGAACGCGCGCACAGGCAATATTACTCTATCTCGTATAGAGTGGGCTGTGACTACTTCAGCAGCGTGCCCCGGACGGATGCCGCGTTCCCGCGTTGGACATCAAGGTCGAGGCTCAAGAAAGCCGCAGATCGTTTGTCTCCAGTTGCGAGGTTCAGCTGCTCACCGACTCTGTTGAGGAGCTTGCGAGTCAAGTTGCCAGGACCGCCCAAGGTTTCGAAAGCTAGCGGTTGAAACTCATGTGGGTAATCTATTGAGGCGTATTTTGCGAGCTTCCTTGCCTCGGCTAGATTACCAGCGTGGCCTGCTGAAATTGCCCCGCCACCGACCATTGAAGGTGCTAATGAGTCGGTGACAGTGGCGTCCCAGACGAGCATCCTGCCCCTACTAAAAGGGGTAAGAGTCATCCCATCCGGGCGCTTACCATCGTCGGTTGAGAGGCCCTGGGGCTCTAGAATGCAGGGGAATCCACTTGATCAAAGCGCACGGTTGAAGGTGTCGTTAATACCGGCATGTCTGGCACGCCTTCCCGCACTCATGATGCGCGCTAACCCGTCATGGGCTAATTTGTCGACGGGGTGGCCACATTTACATTGCTAAAAGGGGTAAGAGTCATCTCATCCGGGCGCTTACCATCGTCGGTTGAGAGGCCCTGGGGCTCTAGAATGCAGGGGAATCCACTTGATCAAAGCGCACGGTTGAAGGTGTCGTTAATACCAGCATGTCTGGCACGCTTTCCCGCACTCATGATGCACGATAACCCGTCATGGGCTAATTTGTCGACGGGGTGGCCACATTTACATTGATGAAGGGACACAAGGTCACAGCCGAGACGAAGGCCTGCCCCGAATCGGGTCGTCTCGTCGTCCAGGAAGGTGCCCAGTGGGGCACTTGGAAGCGCATGCAACCAGGCGCCGGATCCTTTAGCAGCGACCGCTCGAAGGCTAGCCCTTGTGGTGTCATCGACAGCGCTCGCTAGTAAGCCACAATATACTTTGTCGTATAAGAATGTGCTCCAGTCATGTTGGCTCAAAGGGTTATCCGGAGCGTCTCTGAAAACGGTCTTTAACTCCTCGTACAGGCGTCTCTTGAGCTCATTAAACTGAGAAACAACGGCTTCGTCTAGTAGTGCGATGGCATTGTTCTCAGATCGGCAAAGGGAGGAGACTATCGCTGGCCCAGCAGAGACAAGCGGGTCAGGGATCCCCAGACCCCCTGGAGATCGGTAGTTGTGCCTGCTTTCGAGCGGAAGGCGCCAACGATAAATTAAGAAGAGACTCGAGGGCGTTTCGAGTCAACTCGTTTAATGGACGCAGATCGTTCAACCGCCCTGTTAGATCAGCTTTGCGAAGAAGATGGGTGACTCTCGTAGCAGAGAAGGAGAATCGAAGTAGAAAGAGGGCGCGGTAGAAGCCGAGCGGCGCGAGGTTGTCAGCGACTTCCTTAAACTTATTCTGCCATTTTTCGAGTGCGTGTGTGAGCCCTTTCGGCCGAAGGGGAACTCCCAGGAGCTCCAAGTCGTTGTCGAGGGTAACCTTACATCCCGGCAATGAGGCTTGAAGGCTTGTCACAGGCTTGAATCGCCTGTGACGTAGATCTCACATTTCTCGGGATTCAGCTCTAAACCCGAAGTCTTACGCAAATCAAGCACGCGTCGAACGTCGTCGGCAACCATACCTACATCGCCCCCAGCACGCCGTCATCCAGATGCCAGATGTTTAGTGGGCTTTTAAAAGAGCCAACTAGCTCTTTGATACTCAGGCAAAACAGAGGGGGGGCAAAGGGTCACCCTGTTGCAGTCCCGTGGCCGAAGCTATAAGATCGTCTGGGATGGCCAGATAGGAAGTCGTACGGTACGCTTGACTGACGTGGTGCGTTAGCTGGGGGCAATGTGTCGCGACCGCCTTCAAGAGGTGATCCCGTCTTACGGAGTTGAATGCGTTCTTGAAATCAAGCTTCACAAGGACCCCAGGAGACGTGCCTGAGTCACTGAAAGCTCGGGCAGCATGTGCCGCGGCCTCGGCCCCGACTGGTACAGCAAAGCCAAGCTGGTGAGAGCCCGTCGCCTCGCCCATCCTATCCCTGGTTCGATTACAGGCAAGCTTTGTGGCTAGCCTGCGTAAAATGGAGGAGCAAGCAATCGGCCTCACTGACCCGTTCTTCTTTTGTAAGGCGAAAAGCCTCGCTCCAAGGATTATAGACAGCAGCTGAGACGGAGGGGCGCCCCACAGAAGTAAGTCGACGACTTTTTCCAGTGCGCTCGCCAGCCGACCGGCTGTGTCCCCTAGAGTCGGAGATAGTAAGTCCATTAGCAGTCGGGGTCGTATAAAGTCAAGACCTCCGGCGGAACTCCGTGAAAAACTTTTAACCGCGGCTACAACTTCTTCCCCTGACGTGGTGCAGGAAAGCGGAAGGCTTGGAGGGGCTGGCCACTCTAGGTCGGGTGGGGCCGGGTGGTGGTTTTCGCGAAGGGCTGTCAGGTGATCCGTGCTGGGAGCTAAGACCTCTGACGATCCGATTAGCCTGGCGGCGCCTGACACGTCACCTTCGGTTAGCTTAAGAACGGTCTGGCGAACGCGATTATTCGTGAAAGTACGGTTTTTTATGGGCGCTGGAGTCACGATCTCGGATATAGATAATCCATTGGAGAATTCGCGTAGATTATGGCGTATAATAACAGAGAGTGATTGGGTATCATTGCGGGTGAGAGGAAGACGGAGAACCACTGGGGCAAACGAGAAGAGCGCATACTATGCCTCGTCGTTGTTATCGGCTGAGACCCCCAAGAGGACATTTGCCAGGGCCTCTGGTACCTGCTTCCTTACCGGTTTCAGGAGGATCCTTAAAAATCTTAACTTTTTTGCTGCACCCTGTATATCTCCGATTATGCGGGCGGGCTGCTGTGTGTTATTGTCGATCGGTGTGGGTGTAGATGTAGATATGTTTGCAGAGGCCGACGGAAGTTTGGCTGCTATATGCCTCGTGAGCCCTTTTCTTGTGTATTACCCGTTGCATAGTGGTCAAGCTATTTGCTGTGAGTGTACCGACGACCCTAATCCGCCACTGGCTATATTATCAAGGTCCTGTTCCATCATTATTGCATTATTTGTTTAAGGCTTTCCAACACCGGCAATAGCTGCAGGAGGGGTTCTAAAACCACCACTAGGGCCTTAAGCTGACCCAATAGGTCGGATCCGCCCCCTGATACGACTTGCGACAAACGAGTTACAGCATCAGCCGTAGGAAGGATAGGGCGCGCAGGTCTAGGTGCTTGACGCACCGGGGAACGGGTTAATCGGCGCCGTGGGGCGAGCGTCGCGTTATTGGTGTGCAATCTTCCCGCGCGTTTCTTGGGCTTCTTGGTGGGGAGTGACCTGGGTGCAGGAAGAAGCAACTGCGGGTCAGGGTTTTCTGGTCACTGGGAAATACCGCGAACCCTAGCTCCGAACTGAACTCGTGTGAGTCGTTTTACATGGATGACCCCAAGCGGTACTAGTTCCTTTAACATTTCTTCCCCTGTGAGACAAGTTGGAACTCCCTGAATCGTCGTTCGAAATGATGATAATGATGGGCAGTGAGCCGACACCGCCAAGTCTCCAAGGCTGGTGATTGGTAACAGCTTCTGTGTGGATTCTATATCAGGAAGCCACACTATGATTGACTTTCTATCTCCGGATATCTTCGACTTGGGTGACAAGGCAAAAATGAGCTTGTATATGGATAGCAGTGAACCCTCGGGGAAATCTGTTTCAGTACCTTCCGACGTTTCTTTTCTTCTGATGATTACTTTAAACGCGCCCACCGATCCCGTCGATAAATCTTCGTTAAGTTTCTCCAGGTTTCGTTGTTCTCGTGAGAGGGTCTTTTTTTCCCTTCGGGATGTCACGGTCACAAATCCATCATTTAAAGTTTTCTTCTGTGTTTCGGCTTCGCTTTCTGACGGCGAAGCCGGCTTCTTCCGCTTGGCGCCAATGCTTGGCTGGTTTGCCGGGCTCATTTCACATGGAACATCGGTGTCCATCGTCGAGGTAGATCCGACGTTCTCGGTCGTCCCCTTCGGCGGATGTTCGTTGGGCGCAGACACGGGAGACGCGCACTGTCGCAGGCGAGCTATGTTCAGAGTAGGTAGAGGCGAAGGCCCTCCTGAACTGCCGGGTGGCATCTTGGCGGCTTTCCGCTGAGAGTTCTCGCAGTAACCGACTAAATTAGCGAAATGGTACTTGCTGGTGCGCTCCCACTAGCGTAGATAAAAAATAACAATAAACACAATTAGAAAATCATAATAAACAATCATATATATATATATATATATATATATATATATATATATACATATATATAATTAAAATAAAAATAAAAAAAAATACAAAAAAAAATCACACTTTGCGGGGCTCGAACCGTGGCCGTTTGGCTGGCGATCGCCTGCGCTACCGCCTAGGCTGTGCTGCCTATTGCCAACACTTCACGCCTTGGTATAAATTATGCACCGGCGATTGTTGCCACATGTTAACAAAGATGATCTTCAAGTTTGTTATCAGAACGGACACGTATAGACCTGCGCGCTATAGGAGGTTACAACTCTTGGGCACGTTTCGAGGCCTATAAAGTACAGCACTCAAAACTCAATTGTACGGGTAATCACTGTGGCAGAGATCACTGCAGACGGGACACTCAAACTTGTTGAATTCGACCAATTTAGAAGAGCGAATTGATAGCACGTCCGCTCTCGACACATCAAACGCGAGAAAAAAAAAACGTCATCGTAAATATATATATATATATATACTTACGGTGACGAACTTAATGAGCTTCTCGATCATTTCAGTTACGAGGCTGGCCGTTGTCACAACAAACTCAGTTTTATATTCTTTTTTTAGTTTAATATTAACTCAAATGTGCCACCATGCTAAGGTCGATTTTTTTAAGATGCAGCAACTTCAATGTTACCATTTACAATTTCGAGGAACTTGAAGTAAATTACATATCCATTATCAGTCTCAAGCTCTAGGTCAGACCCCAGTTAGGTCAGTTGCAAAAAGATTTTATCTAGTTGCTACAGCTGCACATCATAGTTCAGTAGCCTAGTTTGTCTACTCGAAGTCTTACTGTAGAGTATCACAGGCCCTTCCTTGCACACGAGCGTGCAGCTGCGTGTGACTGAAATGCAGAAGCATACTTTTCAGTTTTCCGAGCTTAGCCTGCAAAATTCGGCTAAATTGAAAATTCCCCAATGAACTACTGGCAGTAAGTGACAACTGTGGAACCCCTGAGCCGGAGACAACTGCAGCACCAACCGCCGAAACAATCGTCCCGGCAGCAGCAACACCAGCAAGATTAACAATAACATGAATAGCAATAGCAGCATCAGCAGCGACAGCAACAACAACAACAACAGCATCAGCAGCAACAATAAGAAAAAGAACAACAACAACAAAATCATCAGCACAAATAAGAACAAAAACAACAACAGTAACAACAACAAAATCATCAGCACAATTAAGAACAACAACAACACCAACAACAACACCAACAACATCAACAACAACACTAATAGCAATAACAGCAGCATCAACAAGAACAACTACAGTAGCAGCAGCAGCAGCGGCGGCGGTATGTCATAGACAATGCGCGCCACTCGTTTAAACGTAAACGCGGTTAGTCAACGTGTGCCACAACCATTTCCGGTCGTAGCATTGCACGTAGAGGGGCCAGCTTCCGGGACGCCGAGGGCGGCGGCGACGACGACGACGACGAAGAAGACGACGACGCCGCCAAGAACAACAACACTACAACAACACAACAACAACAACAACAACAACAACACTACAACAACACTACAACAACAACAACAACACTCCAACAACAACAACAACGCTACAACAACAGCGACTGTTGCTGCCGCGGCTGCTCGAAATGATGCACATAACGAGGGCAAAACTCGTACGCCACCCACGCAAGCTACCGTAGCGCCAGTTAGCCAACCAGCACGCCAGCCCAGCGGGGGGCAGCGGTAGACGCACGCGGGGTAGAGTCGAGAGTGGTGCACGAGACAGTGACGTCGCCGCGTGCCTACGTTCATACGTACGTGCAACATCGACGACGACGACGACGACCACAGCGACGCCGCCGCCGCCACCGCCGCTGACGCCGACGACGAGCATTTCGACGACAACGTTCCGTAGCCTCATAAAAAGGGTGGTTGGTCGGTCGTACGTCCGTCAATCCGCCACTAAGTCAATCATCGGTCAGTCCGCCATTCCGTCAGTTGGTTGATGGTTGCCGGCTGTCGGCGTTCTCCGCTGCTGCAACCCGTCCCCGCAGCGTCGTTCTGCTGTCGTCAGAGTTCATTCGCCACTTGTTGCGTGTTTGTGGCTTTCCCTACCTGCCTGTTTGTCTGTCTGTCTATCTGGCTGGCTGATTGTCTGCTTGCCTGCCTGTCTGGCAGTCACTCAGTTAGTCCGACGTTGTTGTCCGACGACCTTCATCCCCCGTCTCTCTATCCGACGACCTTCATCCCCATCTCCCTGACCGACGACCTTCATCCCCAACTCTCTATCCGACGACCTTCATTCTTCACCCCGAATCCGTTTTGTTGTCCGGGTTCGCGTTCCTCAACCTCATCGCAACTCTCAGTCGTGCGTTTGCGTTACCTCGGTGTTACCTACTTGGTTCCTGTCTCATCTCTCGGTCGCACGATCTTGGCTTCTCGGTCGCCCTCGAGAGGACAGCCATAGAGAGAGAGAGAGAGAGAGAGAGAGGGAGAGGGATAGGGAGAGGGAGAGAGAGACAGATAGAGGGAGAGAGAGAGATAGACAGTCAGGTGCAGAGGTCGTCCTGGTCGGCAGTACACGACTGTCTGTACTGACGTACTGACGGCTGTACGGCTGAAGGAGAAGGTCAAGGAAAAGTCGTCGAAGTAGTGGCAACAGCAGCAGCAGCAGCAGCAGTAGAACAGTGGTGGTAGAGTTTTTAGTGGTGCAAGTGACGCTACTCGACAGTGAAGTACTCTGCTGCTTTTGGCAGAGTTCAAGCTCAGATCATCGCAATCAATCGCTGTAACTCGGTCGTCAGTCAGAGCGTCAAGCCGTCACATCATTTGTTGCCTCATCAACGCCATCAACATCAATCAACGCTGATCGACCAGCCAGCCGTCATGATGACGATGATTGCCGATTTTCCCACATCTGCGCTAGCCGCACGTAACGCCGGCGGAAACAACAATCTCTACGCAGTCGATCAAAGTGCGCCGACGCCATTGTCCATGCTGGAGGCTGCAGGCGCTGCGGCAGCGGCAGCAACAGCAGCTACAACATGAGCAGCAGCAACAACAACTACAACAGCAACAACAATAGCAACAACAACAACAACCAGTGCTTCGTCGGAACAATCACCATTCCGCGCAAACTTCATGATCAACTCGCTCAGAGTGCGTATGTTCTTCGAGGCTGCTCCTGCCAGCCATGATTCATGACGATGCTTGTGAATGTGTTTAGTAACACATCAGGGTGTGTTGGTAGTGCTAATGGTAATCATGATGGTGGTAATGATAATGAAGATGAAGAATAATGTGGTGATGTGGGGGCGGAGGGGCAGTGATGAGACGTCTTTTGTAGCCGAAACATTCGCTTGTCGAACGCGCATGTCTCCGGTTTCCCTTCTTCTCGCGTCACTACCTGATACATATGAACATCACCATACCAAAAGAAGGTTTCCCATATATATATATATATATATATATATATATATACTGTGTACATGTTAGGTTGTATATTCGTATGTATACGTGGCTGCTGATCTATCGAATTCGAAAAAACTTTCGCGTAGATAGGGCTGCTTTCAATGGCCACACACATCCTTTAGTGCTAGCCGATCAGCAGCTGCTAGATCAAGCATGAGTCGGCATGTTTTTCAATATCGAACGAGCAACGTCTTCTAGATCGTTGAAAGGAAAACATTTAATAGCACTGTCACAAATATTGTTGCTGTAGTTGACTCTGTTGTCCGAACTGATAACAACGAGCGTTGTTATTGCTTTTGTTGTATCTGGTTGGCGGCGGCGGCTGCCTTTTTTTACTCAAACCTTGTCTGTGACCTTCTATGTTTGTTCTTATTTTGCGCTTGTTGTTGCGGTTGTGGTTGTTGTTGTTGTTGTTAGACAAGATTGATGCAGTGCATACTTTTTTGCCGAAAACATTGTTTCTCTCCCGTGTCCGTGTTGATGCTGAGTGTTTGTTATTGTTTCTACTTTGAGTGTCAGCGTCTATAAAGCGTCGAAATGATTATGAATTACTATCCTTTCTAAGCAGTATCGACTAAAATCGAATTATCTTATACAGTGTGGCGAAGTTTACACTCTTTCCTCGATTCCGACATAGGTACGCCACATCTCTGTTGTTGTTTACATCCATGCTGTGGAGCTGATATATAGAAGCGGCCAGAGTCTGAGAAAAACAACTGTTACCTGATCCGCTCGCACGTATTTCATTCTTGTTCTAGCACTGCGTTTTTCTCAGTCGACAAAAAATATATTAGCTCGAGTAATACTATTATTATTATTATTCAGGTGATTGGTACCTGTCTGTTATACGTCGGGAAAATGCTTTTACGCACGTCCGCTGGGGTTAATGGCGGACCGTGTGGGGCTCGACACCGGGGGAGAGTATATGACTCAATTCTGTCCGCGTGTAATACCCACTAAAAACCACCTTCCCCAACCCCCTCCCGGTTCCATCTTCAACACTGGCTTGCAAAATATTCTTGTTACTAGTTTTGGTGCTACTGTCACTGCTTAGCTGCCAAGCTGTGCTTCTCACCTGGTGGGCGAGGCGATTTAGTCTCAACATTAGTTTCTCATGCTGGCATGAGAGCCTATAGTGCACATGTGTACTTTTGCAGACTCGATTTTATGATGATATTAAAGACTATCGGTCATTACCTTTCGCGATTTTGGTCTAAGCCGATGGGAGGTTGTTTAAAGCGTTTTCATGTTGTAGCCCATTACAGATTATAAGCCGAATATTTTATGTTGGTTCTCCATCGTCCGCTTCCCCTTCCCTCCCTTTGCTGGTTTATTAAGGTTCGAAGCCACGACAAGATGTGCTTCATAACATTAATACGATTTGAGAGTGACATAGCTCCCGGACCCGTTTGCTGACCAAATTATTATTATTATTATTATTATTATTATTATTATTATTAAAATTGCACTTTTTTCTGCAACCACTATCATTCATGTTGTCTATTCGTATGGCTGTTTGTTGAAACTGTAGATCCGCAGATGGCGCAGGAGCTCAGCGAGAGGCTCTGGCGGACCTCCGGAGTGCAATTCGTCGAGGTGACGAATCGCGACAATAGACGTGTTGCTCCAACGGGCAGCCCCGAAAGCGGCGAATGTAGCAACGACAACAACAGCAGCAGCAGCTACAACAACAACACGCAGTTAATGCAGCACAAACCCCGCCGTGAGTACTTTTTGCGCGTGGCCGGAACTCAGGAGCAGGTAAACGCCGCTCGCGAGGAGATCACCCGAACGCTTCGCAATGTAAGTCCAAAACGCCACGAACGTCGACCGATCCAACGATCGATCGAGTTTGGACCATTGGAATGAAGCATTTTCTCAATGCGGACCATTGTCTCTTTGTCCACTAATTGGTTTATGTTAAGAAGTCTAATTGATATTGCTGCTACTGCTGTAGTCGTTGTCCCTTATGCAAAAAAAAATATAAACTTCTATTGCACGCTCGCATTTTGGCTACACGTTGCTATACTAGAATGTTGTGGTAAACTGGCATTTCAGGAGAACAACGGAGAACGGGTTACGTTAAAAATGGACGTGTCCTTCTCTGACCATTCGTTTGTGATCGGAAAGCGGGGCAAGGGCATCCAGGCCGTCATGCGCAAGACCGACTGTCACATTCATTTTCCCGACTCTAACAGGAATCATCAGTCGGAAAAAAGCAATCAGGTAGAGTAATAATAACAGTAATATTAGTAGTAGTGATAGAGTCAGCCGAATCAGTCACGTTCTGTAGCGCTCCCGAAAAAGTACCACAGAACTTAGTTCAAGTGCCGCAATTCCGGGAAACCTGCGGTCCTACCACTCACTGTTGCATCTTTGGTGACCTGAATAGAAGAGCAGAAGAATCGATTTTATTCGAAAATCTTGAATTCTTGAAGTCAAAAGTAGCAGGCTCACGTAGACTCTAACGGGGGGGACAAAAGGTCTGCCTCATCAAAGACGAATAAGTAAATGGAGAAAAACTAGAAGAGGCCTTGTTTAAGATGGTGTCCATGTGCGGACCACCGTTGAGAACAATCTCGGAACCCGATTTTTCGATCCAAAGAGCAGCAAATACAAGAAGCCAGAAACCAGCAGATCGGAATCGTTCTACAGCTAATCCCAGCCACTGGGTTGTAAAAAACGGAAGCAAGAGGAGGAAGAATTTTCAACAGCAAAGAAAGACGCTGAAGCAACCGTGGGAGATAAGAAGCTCGATAAGCTACACAAAACGGCAGCATATTAGAGCTAAAGAAACATGCAAGCAGCTACAAGAGCAGATCAAACAGTTTAAGGCGGCAGAACCACACACATTGGATAAAATTAAACAAACAGAGGAAGCGCAAAAGGCCCAGGAAATCCCGCAGAATCTTAGAGAAGCCAAAGGTATAGAAGCCGTGAAAGTCGAGATTGTGAAGAACTGGCCGCTAAAAATCTACAAAAGAACTCAATTGATAAAAATCAGTATTATAGGCGACAGAGAGGTCAGATCAGTCCTGGTTCAAGACAAGAACGCCAAGAACATGAAACTTATCAAATGTCTAACGCAATTCTTCCCGGCAGCCACGATACTAGCAAAATTGGCAGCCAGCAAAGTAGGGGTCATAGAAATCCACCAGGCAAACATAGACCTAGGAAAACCGGCCTTAGCCGAAGAACCATTAACCCAAACGTCTCGGATTCTAATTGTGGGAAAGGTCGGAGAGGAAGAAAATCTCGACTACACGAAGAGCTAACGCCGAGCAGACAAGAAAGGCGGCTGAATACTATCTTCTAATATTCAGAGAAGATGCCGACCTCTGCTATTATAATAGCGGAAAGAAGGCTCGCCTAAATACAAGGCAGAGGCAATTCATAATTAAGACTACCGATGAAAGGACCCTGGCGGAATGGTCAAGCATCCTGCAACAAGAGGCAGGCACCGTGAAGGCCGGAGTTACGGTAAAGAACATTGTACACCTGCCCGAGGAAGACATAAAAGTGATATATAAGGAAAATCAAAGGGAGGCAACAACAAGCTTCCCAGAAAACATCAAGAATAAAACGTCTCTCAATGCTCAGGAAACCCAGCCAAGTACGAAGACGTATTTAAGCAATAAACAAGACGACGACGGTTTCTCCTCTATAAGAAGACAATGAGAGACCTACAAAACAGGGACATGCAGGAATGTCAATATAAAAACGTCGACACGACAAAATGAAATGCATACAGATTAACTTGCGCCAGTCCAACGAGGCCCATCGGGAGGCAAAAGTACAAAGCGAAGGCGCTCAGATTTTAAATACTAGCAAACGATGACAAGGATTCTAGATGACCTCCCAAAGAAAATGAGAAGATGCAAACCACGATCTAAAGCTATCATAGTATGAGGGGATTTAAACGCAGCCGCGACAGATTAGTGAAGCAAAACATCAAACAGCAGAAGCCGAGAGTTACCAGAGTGGCTATAGCAACTGGGCATGACAATCTTTAACGACGGCCTTCTGCCCACATTCAAGAGAAGAGATCAAGCCTTATTTAGAGACCTCACATTCGGATGCGAAAGCATGGAAAACTGGAGGGCCTCAGAAGAAGACTTCCAAAGTGACCACAGATATATACAATACGAATATGGCAAATAAAAAGCGCCCGCCTAGCAGGAGGGAGGCATGTGCCGCGCGGTGCCCATAAGATTGTCTTGGACAAGTTAAGGAGACTACAACCAGCGGTCCTGGAAAGTTTGGCAGAGAGGGCAGTGGGGCGACTCTTCCCAAGCCACGCCGAACCCATCCGCTCAGAAATAAACACGGAGCAGGAAACATACCCTTGATCACACAAGAGGAAATAGCTGCCGCTATAAAACGGTCACCTAACGGCAAGTCACCCGGTCCGGATGGAATCCCGGCAGAAGCGGTAAAGATTTATCTCCAAGAGCAGCCGCAAATCTTTAAACAGATGGCGGAACAAATCTTAAGAGAAGGAGTTTACCCAGTGCCGTGGAAGAAGGCTACTCTGGCTCTGGTAAGAAAGCCAGGAAAGCCAGCCAACGCACCCAGCGCGTACCGCCCAATACGTTTTTTTGCATGCAACGGCATACGACGACGTACTGAGACTCTGTAGACTGAAGGGAGTACAGATAATAGCTTACGCGGACGACTTCGTCATCTTGGTCACAGCGCGGGAGGCGGAGACGCTGCAAGCAAGAGCACAAGCAGCCATCCTGATTGTGAACAGCTGGATGGTAGGACTCGGTGTGGCGGGAGCATAAAGATCAACAGGTCGGCCCAATATCTGGGCATGACGATTGACACGGCTCCCTCCGGCAACGTTCACGTCGACAAGGTGGCCGCGAAGGCGGAAAAGCTGGCAAATAGCCTAGTTAAGGTCCTGCCTAGCTAAGAGACAACTGAAGGCAAGAGAAGACTTCTTGCCCCAGTGGCAGAGTCTACCGTGCTGTACGCCGTATCAGCTTAGAGACCGAGCGTCATGAAATTGAAAGGAGACAAGAAGAAGCTCCTGACAGCAGAACGTAAACTGGAAATACGAATCGCCAGTGTGTATTCAACAGTCGAGCGACGGCCATTTTCGCAATACTAATATTGATACTATGGCTAAAAATGATCGAAAAATTAACACGGAGGAACATGAACAGATTCCTAAGAAAACGGAGACCCGAATACAAAAAATTAGAGAATGGAACGAGGAATGGACCAGCACACCAGCACACATACCGGGAGCCTGGACACGTCAGGTCATCCCCGACCTCAAGAAATGATTCAACAAAAAACACGGAAAAGTCACCTACTATCTGACGCAAGTGTTGATGGGGCATGGCCTCCAAAAATACCTGCATAGGATAGGCAAGGCTCCAGACGCTCCATGTGCTATACAGGCGAAGAGGATGACGTGACTCACACCACCCTCCTGTGTTCAGCATTCGAATACATACGACAGAACTCATTGGTAATGGCCCCTCGAGACATGACGGCGACTGACTTAGTTACCGCTATGCTCGAGAATGAATTTAAATGGGAGCAGGGTATCCGATTCGTGGAAGGTATAATGAGAAGAAAAAACGAAATGGAAAGAAAACGAGCTGAGAAGATGAGCCGACGAAGAGATGGACAAACAACGGCTAAAACAAACATTAAAAAGAACAATTTTAAACGGAGCGCGTAGAAGAATTTCTTTTTTTTTCAGCAAAGTAAAACGAAATGAATTCCGATAAAAATGATTATAACATATATTTAATTAAAAAAGTAGTAGTAGTAGGAGTCGCCTGCGCCTCGCGATCGGAGGAGACGCATAGGTGCGCGGGTTCGAGCCCCACCGTTACACATTTGTATTTATGGGGGTCCCTCTATGAAGCAATGCGAAAAGTTGTACCGTGGACGTTAAATCTTGGCTGAGGGTCAGCCCAAAAAGAAGTTTTAAAAAGCTGTAGTAGTAGTCGTAGTAGTAGTTAGTAGTACAATTAAATCAAACCTTTAATCGCAGCAAAGCGAACAAAGTCGCAATATAGATTGGAATTACGTTATGAGCGGTTAGACATGCGCATGCACCTCTATGCTATGCTGTAATGCATCTGGTGAGAAAGGGAATACTCGACACAGATCTGTAACGTCATGAGATGACTAGACACTGAGCGACTGATTTGTCACTGCCAGTGCCAACATATATCCATATCACATGCTGTACAGTATGCATTGACTGGTAGGATATCATTGCGTGTGTTCAACATGTGACATACTCGGATCTGTATGTATGTACGGCTGTATGCTGTGCCGGCGTTAAAATCTTCGCTCTTTAAGTGGCCGACCGCTAGTTGTTTTCATGTATTTTACTTGTTTTTTTCTTTGCGTATTTTGTAGTGGAGTCTGGTGTGATTTGAGGCGGTGGTGACCTCTAGCGGCGTTCCAACAATGTTCTGCATTTTTACTAATATTGCGAGCAAGCTTTTTATATCTCTCAACCTCCCCCCCCCCGTCTTCTTTTGTGTGGCTGACTTTGCAAAGGTGTCTGTGGCGGGTGCACCAGATCGCGTGCTGGAGGCACGCAAAAAGATCCGCGAACTTCTTCCGATCTCCTTCGTATTCGTCGTCAAGAAGGTTGACTTCAAGAACTGTATTGAGCTCCAGCCAGATGACGAAGAACGACCCCAGCTTCGACGCCACCTGAGAGAGAATATTGAGGTGCGTAGTAAAGAAGTAGATAAAAGCACACGCCATTTTGTAATTTAGACCGAGTGTGAGTATAGCGATGTTGGTAGATTGATTGTCAGTTTTGCTACAACTGTATACAAATCTATATATATATATATATATATATATATATACATAAATATATATATATATATATATATAATATATATATATATATATATATATATATATATATATATATATATATATATATATATATATATATATATATATACCTTTGTTTTTGTTCCACAAAATGCAAAAAATAATTATGGAAAGTTAAGTATCGCCGTTAATCCATCCAGCAATTACATTCATTCCATACAAAAGTGGACTGAACACAAAAATGTCAAATCAAATTAATACGCTTAACATTCACGGTATGTAGCTTTATACTGGCAGTCGTTGACATCTTGGCTTGGTGACAATTGAAAAGAATAAAAACTTTGCGTTCTCACGCGTTAACGTAATAGACACATGTCAAAGCGTGTCAAGTCATCCCGCACATATTTGCATATTTTTTACTATCTACCTGAGAATAAGAAAAGAAACATTACTGTAAACACTTGATTGAAGAGCTACTGTAACTCGGAAAATAATACGTCTGGCATGGTCAATACGTCATAGCGTCAGGTAATGTCGTCTCACAGAGATCAGTATTCAATACACACCTGCTGTCCGTCGTGTTCTGTATATGCGACTTCATATACCACTGATTTTAGTTAGTGAACAACAACAACGTCACAGTTCATGTTGGCTTTGCTAAATGGCCCGATTTGTGTAAATCTCTACGTTTGTACACAATCATTGACCTATTCGCTTGTTACTAGGTCGGCTTGTGACCAAGCATTGCTATCAGGCTGTACGTCTCGCTTATGTGTGGATCACTGGAAAATTTGGATTGGTCGCGTTGAGCGAGCCCCACTAGACACACCAATGCACTGCAAGCTTGTATTTGTTTGTTGCGTGTTCCTTGTCGCTGGTGCTACAGGTCCTTCAGAACGAGTATCGGATGACTATCAATTGGCTGCCAATGAAAAACTTCTCGTGCGCTATGGTAACCGTTCGCGGACGACGCAGCAACATCCACCGAATCCGTGAGGGCCTCCAGCGCCTCATGAGCTATCTGAGGCCGAACAAGCCCCAGTTCGCTGTGTACCTCGGAATCGAGGTGTCGCCGCACCACCTGAGCTACGTGCTGGGTCAGGGCGACGCTAAGATACGCGCGCTGAAGAACGCTACAAACGTCGAGTTCAAGGTCATCTCGTTTCAGGGCGGCAGAATGTACCGCATTCCTACGGTGCGCATATTCGGCCAGGTTGACAACGTCTACAAGGCGTGGCTGGGCTTCATGGATCTCTTGCCGGCTGTCCTGCTGATCGATGTGCCGGACGTGTACGGTGTTACGCCCATAGGCCAGCCGTTCACCGCGAAGGAGATATCTGTTCTGAGTGAACTGGGCGTCGTGTCTCAGGACTCGCTGCCGCTAGTGAGCCGCGCCGCCGAAGCACACCCGGATACCGGGGGTCCTATACACTCGGGTGAGTCAGCCACACCTTAGGTATAGAAATTCAACTACGCACAGTAGTAATTCAACCTAGACGCTAAACCTACGCTAACCGAACGAGTACGTTCGGGACGGGTTCACTTGTTTGTGAATTGAAGGCATTTTTTAGAGTTTTAGAGAACTGTCAACTGACTAGTCATAAGTTACGCACGAAGAAAAATGGCCTAGTTCAGTTGTTTGTTGTGCACCATCTTAGGATAATTTTATACTTATTGTTACTTACCAGTGCATTGTGTTGTTTCTAGTGTTTCACTTGTCTCGATTTAGCAGGCAAAAATATTTTTTTCTGGTCGTTTATCATATGCAACTCTTTTTCAGAACCTACAGTAATAAGTATTAAAACTTTATATACAGGGTGTTCCTATTTGTGTGTCCAAAACGCTAGGGTATGGTCAAACTCGGTGAGAAAATCATTTTTGCCAATGGGTGGAAGCCGGGAAAACGTTTTGTTTAGGAGTGAGGATGAAATTTATAAAAGCAGTTATTCTGCCTTTTTTCTCCTACATAGTTGTGCAATTTTTTTTTCCATTACGACCAAAAATGCACGTCCAAAAGACTACTCTCAGGCAATAGCAGATTTAATGCCCACTACATTCGTACCAAAGTGATGGTGCTGCGTTACGTAGTTGCCAAGTGACTAAGCTTTTTCGACAGTCATATCGAAAGCGAAGGCATGCATACTTGCATAGGGTGTATGAGAAAGTTAGGTACATATTTTGAGGTTTGGTAGAACTCAGCAAGAGAATAATTTTTTCTAATGGAAAGAGGGGGCGGAAACGTCTTGGCAAAATGCTACGGTTCTGGACGTGAAAACTTCAACGTGAAACATAACAACTATGACTGTCGAAAAAGCTTAGTCACTTGGCAAATACGTAACGCAGCACCATCACTTTGGTACGAATGCAGGGGGCATTAAATTTGCTATTGCCTGAGAGTAGTCTTTTGAACGTACATTTTCGGTCGTAATGGAAAAAATTACGATGTTGCACAAAAAAGCGTTAACGTAACATTTCGACTTTTTATGACTTTCCTTAATCTGGCTATTCGCTTTTTGCTACGCAAGCTAGTAATGTATACTTTACTGTGCAGAATTTTCCGCCAAACACGCCGGTAGGATCGGTTCCTTTGTGCGTTGACTGGTTCTCCCGCAAACGTAGATTTTGCACAACTATGTAGAAGAAAAAAGGCAGAATAACTGCTTTTATAAATTTCATCCTCACTCCTTAACAAAACATTTTCCCGGCTTCCACCCATTGGCAAAAATGATTTTCTCACCGAGTTTGACCATACCCTAGCGTTTTGGACACACAAATAGGAACACCCTGTATATATATATATATATATAAGAAGTGGTTGATATATATATATATATATCAACCACTTCATATATACTTTGCCATACTTGTGGCTAGACCCTACCAGTACTTATTTTTTTTCTCATCTCTGGTACCTTGGCTTTGACAGGAGTTGGAAGCGTAGTCAGCTTAACTGCACAGCTTAACGCGTTATTGTATAACTACGATATCTCCGTGATGCTGAGAATGAGCCGTGACTATCGGCAGTGGAAGTTTGTAGCCAGAGGACCCGAGAGACACGTGGATCTGCTGATGGACGTCTATCGTGCACTCAGTCGTCCTGATCTGGATCCCGTGCTTTTTATAAAGAAGGCTATCAAATCAGCACCACCTCCAATATGGTACGTATCTCGCGTCAATACTAGGTGTTATCTTCTCGCACGCTCTTGCGCTCTTTTATAGTTTCTAGAAGGCTTATTGTGAAACATATGAAATTTTGTCCTAGTAGTATAATAGTACGCCTTAACTGGAAGACTTATGACGAGGAAGGAACCTCATGTTTTTAAAGCAAAATATTGGCTTCAATCCGCTCATATCGGAGTGCACCTGTGGATAGCCTGCATTTGTTGACTAAGTACGTCGTTATGCATCCGTGGGCCGTTGGCGTCCTTGCTACCTACGGTTGGGAGAGCCTAGTATTGGGCGTACGAAAAAGTACCTGGTCACACCTGGGTATAGTTGGCCTGTGCGTATTCGGCTCTTGAAATCAAACGGGAATCATCTTTGCGAATGTCTACTCCGTTGTGGCCAAACCTCAGTAATGACAGAATCTACAGAATCTAAATTCCTGGGAAGCCTATAAAAGCGTCCAGTGTTCGCATATACGTGGTCATCAGATGTACCAACGCTCATGGGTAGGATAAGATTTATTCTAGCAACGTACAGAGAATGGCCAAAAAGCATAATCTGCATCAACAGGAGGAACTTTGTCTATGAGAGTTAAGGTTGTTCTAAGGTCAAAGTAGGTTCTTCGTTCGTCTTTGGAACATCTACCTGCCTAGTTCTTAGAGTTCTAGCTACTATGAAGCAGTATTTGATGACTACTGCAATTCAGATTCGCGCAACGGCTACTAAAACTCTGAATATTTAGTAGTAATTGTACGTAAAGCGCTCGGTACGATACTTAGCATAGTTACATAGCTGTATATAAACCGTCACTGCTACATAGTACGTAAATCGACATAAATCGGGATGATCACATTGATTTGACCAAATCGCTGTCATCATCGTCAGCAATGTTTTCTATCATCGCTAGAGCGGCCAACCACTGGCAGTACTGGCATATGCAAGCAACACCACTTCATAACACAGTTAACCATTACAAGCGAAACCCTACCTCCTACCCTGCGTGCGTACGTCCTCACTCACTAGGTACGGACAGAGTATGGAGATGCGTCCAACAGCTGAAGTAATGAGCCCTTCACATTCGCAAGCCCCCCATCCGGTGAGTTCTTTCGGGCCCACGAATTCGTTGCCGTCACCCCCCGCCCCCATGACGCCTCGGCGAGCGGAGCCATACAATCCGAAATGTTCGCCTCCACCCAATTGGCATACTGACCTGGCTGCTTCATCGCCCATCACCACCACCACCACCACCACCGAGAACCCCCGCGAAGGTAAAGTGAACATACAGACACTTATATATACTAGACAGGTACGTACGTATAGCATAGTCGTGATTATGCTAGAGAAGTGAGCCAATTGTGAGCAAATCAAAAAACGAATGGCCTCATCGTGAGTCAGTTCAAGCCCGTGAAAGCCTATGACGCCGGTGCGATGCTGAATGAGATGACACGGTGACTTGGAACGGGTTTTTGAATTTAACTATATAGAACTGCATAAACCATTGGCAATCAACATTAAGTGACTAGGCTTTGACTGACGCTCGCAAGTTTGGCTGAAACGCGTCTTCAATGGTGCGCACACACTGAACAGTTTAACACCAGCACCGAGTTGGAATAAACGTCGTAAACTTCTGTTGTGCTACTTATACTCAATTTTATTGCTTTATCGCGTACACACTTTTGATCGGTACAAAGACTCGTATATTATGTATATTTTGAATGAAAGGTGACAGATTGCCAACTTGTTGGGCACGTCAATAAACCTGATTGATTGATTGATGAGCAGTTATGCTGATGATGATGATGATGATGATGCGCCACATTATAATCTGCTGTTATGATGATGCCACATTCTAATCTGCTGTTATGATGATGCCACATTATAATCTGCTGTTATGATGATGCCACATTCTAATCTGCTGTTATGATGATGTCACATTACAATCTGCTGTGTTTTGGTGCTAGCGTGCAACCTTATCTAGATGCAACCTAACCAACATGTTTCTCCTGTACGTGCATTCATGTTTGGCTGTATGTGCGGCCGCGTGACTATGGCTCGTTATTGATATGATTGTCGTCGTGTGCCTCTAACTGCCGACGAATCGTAACGTAGACCACGAAGCAGGTAGCGCAATGCTGCGTGGCGGACGCGTTAGAATGGGACCTTCGGCGCCGGACTACGAGACATCGGCGGCCCTCGGTGGCTACGACCTCACATCGTTCGACGATTCAGCTGACGAGAATTTGTATCGAAATCCATCGGCGATGTCTGACGCTCTTCGCTGCGTCTCTCCGGTAGGCTGAAGTTTCCTTGGCTGAAGTGCAGTGTCATGCTTCATGATCTTCAGCGACGTACACGATACATGAATCACCTGGTCACTTGAACACGTAATTAACAGAGTGCAGCTGCGAATCAGCAGAAGCATAGCGCAAACCTCGTTACTTAAACGGATTGCTGGTTATGATTCCCTTTTTTTTTTTGAAAGAGTGGAAAATGTATTTACGCACATCCGCCAATTATATGGCGGGTAGTGTGGGGGCTAAACGCAGCGGGAGAGAGTACATGACTTAATCTGATCCGATCGCTCTACCCAATAAAAACCACTTGCCCCAGAATCGCCTTCTGGTTCGGAATTGTGTCGTTATGATACCTACTATTTGAATGCAATTACACCATTAGTTATTCTACGACACGCCCCTCTATCTGCAAAAAGTGTTTTAGGTTTAAAACAAACTAATTACTAACTTGGAAGGGGGGCCGCACGTCCTTATGTCTGTTTGCGTCAAAGCGCGACCTTTATTCGCGTGACAATAAGCATTTCATCAGATATACTGTCGTTTTGTTTATTGCCGGTGGCTGCTCTTTGCGTAGAAGCGCGCGAATTTTTTGCGTTGTCCAAACTGCTCAAACAACGTTTTCCTTATATATATATATATATATATATATATATACTATGAAACAACCATTTCAATCGGAACTACTTTCGTTTTACTCTGCTAATAATTGAGGTTCTTCTATACACTCCGTTTCTTGTTGTTCCCCTGTCTACTGTTGATCTTCAGCCGCCATCCTGTCTCGTCGTCGGTTCACCCTTTCAACTTATTGGTTTTTCAGCACACTGTTTTCCTTCTCATTATGCCCTTCACCAGTCTACACAGACACTCTGCTCCTATTTGCACTCATCCTCGCGTAGCATAACGGTGACTAGGTCCGCCACCGCCATACTCCGGAGCGCCGATTTCCGTCGATGATTCCTCTCGTACGCTTTTATATGCTGAACAGAGGAAGATTGTGTGAATCACGTCATCTCCCTCGCCTTGACGGCTCACTTCCCGGCGTCCGGAGCCTTACCTATCCTATGCAGGTCGTTTTGGAAGCACCCGTCAATACCAGCGTTGACGGTTATGATGGTACTATCGACAGGACCTCGATACCAACTCTTGTTAGAGCGCCGCGAGCAGCTATACAATAAGGACTGATGAACAAAACACGGTGTAGTCGTTCAAGAATAAACTATGCGGCCACTGATGTACAATAAACAGTCACAACCACACACAAAATAGAATAGGATATTTTCAAAACAGAATAGACTCTCTTCTACTAACTAAACTACCCCCACGAAATCGTCACGGCAAGCTGACGCTAAGTTGAGAGCTAAGTGTAGACTTCTAAAGGCGAGCACTGCCGAGTGTGCAAACGTATTGTAAATGATTAATAAATCATCACAATATGTTCTATATATATATATATATATATATATATATATATAACACAACTTTGCGGGTTTGAGAGGGGCACCGAAACGATAGCATATCATTCACCCGTAACCAAGTGATTTAAGCGAGTGCTTACCGGATGACTTCGACGACGTCTCGTCGTCCTCTTTCTTCACAACACTGAAGCTGGACGAAGCCATCTCGACTGCGTTTGCATCCGCGCCTCCTGTCAGCGCGAAACCCGGGATGAGCACCTTGCAACAGCTGCAGCGTCGCTAGGCCGGGCCGTCCGTGAGGCGAACCAGCCACACGACAGTATACAACTCGGCCTGTTGGCGAACGAGACGTTAAGAACCACACGCCACCGACCGACCGACCCACAGTCGAATTGTTGTTTCTCACCATACGCTGGCGCCTCCCTGTCGTTTGAATCAAAACAACGCCACCACCTGATTGGCGAGGCGATGCGCGCCTTGTTTCAAAAAAAAATTTTGGCGGGATTTTTGTCGAAGGAGCGCGCGCGAATTTTTCATTTGTCTGATTGGGCGCGCTTGTTCTGCGACTACGTATATAGTTAAAAATGCATATCTTTAGATAATCATATACATATAATTACTTATATATCATATCGAGTTGCAGGAAAGACTAATATATATATATATATATACGGTTGGTCCCTACATTGGATTATTCGTAAATGTGCTGTTGGTAACCGTTGGTAGATAGATTGTTTTTTTATTCTCATGAGTGGTTTACATTTGTACAGAAATTCACAGCTCAAAGCCATCTCTTTGCCTAGCCTTTGATGGCTTTGAGGAGCTGTGAATGCGCGCTTGAGAATGTCATTAATGGCGAACTTTAGCCCGCTCTGGATCGCCTGATGCGCTCGAGGAAGACCGCTTGTGTGAATTTGTGGAACAAAGTTTCCGAGTGACTACGCGTAGCCATGGACGTTAGGGCGCGTCGCACAACACAAATCGTCAATCGCCTTCTCGCCCACGGGTTTGTGTCAAAGTTAATTACCAACGGGTAATAATAGTATAAATAATAGTCTACATGTAACTACTCTGATGTACTCTATACGAGAGGCGTTAGTAGGCGGCTCGGTAACAAGCCCAGGTTTGAAAACGTGGAGTCTATCCGGGCCGCCACTGAAACAATTTCTACAAAAATTCACAGAAATGATCTCATAGTGGCGGGCCAACAACCGAAAGAGCCAGCAGCGCACAGGTTTTGTCTACCACACGTTGGAGATTCTTTTCCATTAATACACCATTCCCCCACTGCTTAAACTGAAATGTTTCTTGGAACAAAGTGCGACGCACAAACGTGCGAATGTTGTGCGATACATTACGCGCGTTTGTCGACTAACAGCGTACTTTGACGTTACTTACTTTTGCCGTATTTTCGGTGTATGACTTGGACGTTCCGGACAAAAGACCGAGTGGAAGATGGAAGAAATCCGATGAAAGGAAGATTTTGTCTGCCGCTTTAAAAAAAAAGCCCAAAATAGGCGAATTTCTATTGGACGAGCCCGTCGAGGACTTTGTGTAACACTGAATACATAAGATATTTATTTGTATATATATATATATATATATATATATAAATATGTATATATATATGTATATATATATATATGTATATATATATATATATATATATATATATATATATATATATAAATATGTATATATATATATAAATATGTATATATATATATATGTATATATATATATAAATATGTATATATATATATGTATATATATATATATATAAATATGTATATATATATATCATGCCATTAGAACGTGGGAATGAAAGAGTGCAATTTCTTAGGGGGGAGGGAAGGGGAGTGTTGCATGATATTCGCAATTTTATAGTCTAGTATTTGAAAGAGTAGCATTGCAGTGCTACATATATATGTTTCACAACCTCGATGTGCACCCCTAAGCTAGGATCTAAAATTTTAGAAATGGAATGAGTATTTACAGCAGTGTTATAGACGTTCGTGGTGACGGTAGACAATGTTTTTATTATATAATTGCGATAATGTGTCATGGGACGCTTATAATTGACGAGTAAGACCGAACGGTTTGAAAGGGCTCACTTCAAACTGGCTCACAAAAACTCTAGTTGAAGACGAGACGAGAGGCAAGAAGACTTCGGCTTATGGTGGATAAGATTTCTAAACCAAACGAATGGATTTCTCCCTGTTTTGTTTATTTGTTCGCATTCAATTGATAATCGTCTTTCGCTGGTGATTTCGACGTACTTCAGGCGTTATGCCGAACCACATAAACCAACCGAACCAACAAAAAAAGAAAATAGCGCCGCTGCCGCTGTCACAGGCTGCAAGAAGAGAAGACGCAGGGGCCGAAAACCGCCACACTCACCTCGGAGGCCGAAGGGGCCGAGGACCAAGCGGCCGAGGTCGTTAGTTGATAAAGACTTGTTAGTTAACCGATTGCTAAATGGATACACAGCACAAGATACAACTGGAGGCGGCGATCAGGTGGCGATACCCAATAGTAAATACAGCAAAAAGCCCCATCAGGCAGCCGACGTACTCAAGTACATAGCGAACGCTTCAGCAAACCGAGCTACCACCTCGAGCAGCAGCGGCAGTCACAGCAACAACAACAACGACAACAACAACTGAAGCATTAACCAAAATGGTGTGAACGATGAACTACTGAACTGTTCGCGGTCAGCACAGTCCAAGCGGTGGTGTTCTCTGTACACTCTGCGCAGTACGTGGTCAAGGCGCAGTACATTCGAACTTGATCGGCATGCTGCCTACGCACTAAAGCTTAACTATTGTATTTTAAACAAAGTCTAAACTAAAGAGTATTGTTTTCTTTTTCTCAACACCGTACGAAAAAAACACGGAAGAAGAGATGCTTCTGCAGACTCTCCTCAGATCATATGACATACATGTATGCATACATACTTCTAAGATTCATTTGGTAGAAGTCATTTGCAATTGTCATCATACGCATTGTCACTACAAAGTTCCAACTGGCGCACGGGAGAGTAACTCACATTTCTTAAAGAACATTTTATTCAATCTAGCCACGTCCAGTACGTGTGATTTGAAAACTATTCAATTGCTAAATGTGATGTTGTTTGTTTGCTCATGACGCTTGATAGATTATGAAGTGTAGCCCGCTAAGTGAGTGGCACGACGTGCCATGTCAACCACACCGTTACGCTGACTTAAAGCCAAATATAGCCCACTAGGCTGAGCTAAGCGGACTAGCTAAGAATTATTGTTTAATTAGATCTCTTGGGATTGCTACAATCGCTGGGCGGATCGATATAAGACGACTGTGAAAGCATCTCCGGCAGAGATGAAGATCGTGGGTGAATAACCGGTAGCTAGCGACTTACTACTATTCAGTGACAACATGAGACGTTAACCTCCCCTCTCCTGGTCTCGAGGCAATGGTTTACAATCCCGACCCAGGAAAGGGTGGGAGAGGTGGTTTTTAGTGGGTAGCACGCGCGGATTGGATCGAGTGTGATACTCTCCCCCGATGTTTAGTCCCACACTACCCTCCACTGACATCGGAGGGTGTGCGTAAAGCATTTTCCACCTCTACAAAACCCCAAAAAATTGACGCTAACCGTCGGCTAGATAGAGCGGACCGAAGTGTCAGGTTTACTTAATGAGTACGTAGTAACGTCGTGAGTAGTAGTAGTGCGTCTTTCCGTATTATTCCACGCAGTGCAACATCAGTGTGGTGGTATATCAAGACAATTAAGTAATGACTTAAACATTGGTGGCAATCGAGCATCACCATATAACTAATTCGTTGTAGTCGCAGCAGAAGTCAAATATCTGCAATCATTAAGAATCTAAACTAATATTAACAAAATATTAGTTTACAATATGTAGTTTTACAGGCTCTTTGGTAGCAGTACTTGTAGTTGCATAGCCCTCCTAAACGCTACAATAATTAACAGTCCACTCTATAATAGGACGGCAGAACTGTTTCATCAAGTCACTGCTTCCACGCAGTGGCACCCATCGCCTTATACAAGTGTCGGCTGGTGGAGGAAAGTCCGGATAGATTTGTTATCGGCGCCATTCAAATAACTGACGGAATCGGAAAGCACCTTGTTGGCTGTTTCATCCGATTTTCTAAGAATCTTCCAGAAAGTTCAGTAACTGGGCGGCTCGGCGGGATTCCTATGTATTGTCATTCCGAGCAGCCTCCAACGACCTCCAGCCGAGGCGTTTCTTGGGCCTTGGGATCTTCGAGATAATTATAAAAGCGTTTCCATTTGTTCGCCACCTTGACAGGTAATCCCCAATTATTTGTTGTTATGTTTGTGCAGGCCTGGCAAGTGGCAAGGAACCTTCGGAGCGCTCGGTAAGTTTTGGGGGTCAAATGCACCGCTCAAGGGCAGCTCGCACTAGTGAGAAGTGCAATATAACTATGTCTTGGAGCTGAAAAGACCCTTGCTGCCCTCTGTAGCCAGGACTGAGTCCGTGTTATGGTGATAAGCAGTCGGTCTCATTGCGCACATGATTGCTGCTGCATTGACACACTGGACCACATGTGACAGCCATTGAACTAAATAGTCGAAAACACTTTTCTGCCTACATAAAATACATAATTCATACAAGATCGAAGAGCGCGTTTTCGTGTCAACGTCTTCAGAATAGTCTTCCACAGTACGCTATTGAAGGCGTTTTTAACGTCTAGGAGGAGCCGCCTTGCCTGTATGGTCGAGCTTCGCAGCAGAATCGCCCTGGCTGCTACGCGATGTATTGCTGTTAAAACGCATCGATTTTCGCGGAAGCCATATTGCGTGTCCGCTAGTAAGCCTTGTTCCTCAGCAAACAGTCTGAGTCTTCCCTCGATTACGGCCTGTCTCATCTAGCTATTGCGCTTAGAAGGCATATTGGCCGATATTCCCCGTTTTCTTTATAGATAAGAACACTTTTGGCTTGTCTTCAAGATAGCGAAAATTTGCCACCATTGAGCAGAGCATTAAAAACCAAGGCCACTGTTTTGGGGCACTCGACGAAAACAAGCTTTCCTGCTTCGGGAGGGCCCCGTCTTATCCAGAGGCGTTACCAGTCCTTTGTATGTGTGCTGCGCGACGAACTGCTGTTAAAACGCATCGATTTTTACGGAAGCCATATTGCGTGTCCGCTAGTAAGCCTTGTTTCTCAGCAAACAGTCTGAGTCTTTCCTCGATTACGGCCTGTCTCATCTAGCTATTGCGCTTAGAAGGCATATTGGCCGATATTCCCCGTTTTCTTTATAGATAAGAACACTTTTGGCTCGTTTTCAAGATAGCGAAAATTTGCCACCATTGAGCAGAGCATTAAAAACCAAGGCCACTGTTTTGGGGTACTCCACGAAAACAAGGTTTCCTGCTTCGGGAGGGCCCCGTCTAATCCAGAGGCGGTACCAGTCCTTTGTCTGTGTGCTGCGCGACGAATCTCGTGTGACTAAATGGACGTGATCCCGTATTCGCCTTTCTATGTAGAAATGTTCTCAAGATAACTCTTTTAGGTGTGAGTCGGAAACAGCTTAGTGAAAACATCGTAGTAGGGGTATTTCTCCTGTTGGCCCTGACTATCCTGTACGGTTGACCTCCTCTTGATTGAGAAGTTTCTTCCAGCACCTAGCTGTAGATTACAGCGTATTTGAGTAGGTCCCGGTTGTTTTTATAATCTAGCAATGCTTAACTGCGTGTGTCTTTGCCTCGGTGTCTCTGTGTGAGAGCACGTCTCGCTCTTCTTGTCTTGCGTCTGCCAGTATTTTGATGGCATTTCCTCGCCTGGAGTGTAAGTTGTTAGTAAATGTTGTCTCGCACACCTCTGCAAGGAAAGCTTGTAGGTCTTTGGCAGTTCTAGGGGTATTGACAGAGCTATTTTCTGCCTTCTAGAGTTTCTCCTGACTTGACTGTGAATATGTATGGCCTCTTGCGGGGACTAGTCGGATGTTTTAAATTCTTAGTCGTTCTTAGGCTTTCCTCGTCTACCAGAATCTTTTAATTTATAGCTTTTGATACCAGGACGTCGAATGTGGACGCGATGAGACATCGTTTTTTCCCGTCGTTTAAAACTTGGAGATCGAGTGATTCTAGCGGGTCTGCCTCTTCTGTCGGCCCAAGGTGATCTCTAGACTTCAGACGCTGTAAAGCTTGTAAGTAAACTGTAAAGTTTCCTGGTATTAGCTCTCCGTTTCCAGGCTTTATGTCACCGCCAACTCCGCGAAAACATCTAGGAACCGCTCAAAATCCTCGTGCAAACAGTTGAGCTAATGTAGGCAGGGTAGATCCTGCCGACCTCTATTACCTTAACTCAGCAGACACTATTTCAGCGTCCTCCATTTTGCATCTGTACTGTTAGGTTAGTTACCGGGTTCTTATCCCATGTATCTGACCTTTTGTTGGGCTCCCTGAGGGCCATCAGTTATTCTTTTTCGTGCTATGTCATCCGATACATATCGAGATCCGGCCTGCAATATTATTTCGCTATCATTTTTGTGAAGGAAACGCACGCTGGACTCAAAGGCCTCTCTTTGACGCAGTGGCCACGGCTTGCTGCACAGTCTCCTGCTGGACTCCTGGTCCCCCTCATTCTACAACACCTGTCTTGTCCTTGCTGACTTCACGTACTGCTTGGCGCTTCTGCATCTGAGCCTGATGCTGCTGATGTTATGGTTGTGGCGCAACAAGTCGGCGGTGGTGCACGTGCCCTATTGTCTTCAGCATGCAGCTTAGCGGACTCCTTGGTCGTCGCGGTGCACATTATATTGGGTGCTCGGTCGAGATCGCGGGAGGTCGCGTTGCCCATCTGGACGTCAATGGAAAATCTCTGGCGCAAGAATTGTGCGCTTCTATTGTCTCCAGTAGTTATGATTAAACGTTCGCTTAATTTAAGAGGTAGTCTCTCAGTCAGGGGCCCAAGGTTTCGAAGGCCACTGGGTTGAAGTTAGAAGCTCTTGTCAGTTCGGCGTATTTGTTCATCTTGTTTTTCCTGCCATGGTCGCGGCGTGATCAGCTCAAATGAACCGAAACCGACCATTGAGGGAGAAAGTGAGTTGGTTATGGCGCCCCATATGAGGTTCCGTCGTCGTTCAAAGGGGGCGAGACGCTTGCCGTCATTTCTGGTTTAGTCTAGTTGGTTCCAATGTGCTTGGGTTGTCGTCGCCAGGGCCCTTGCTATTGTGTCATTAATAGCCGCGTGACGTGGTCGACGGCCTTCACTGAGGGTGCAGGATAGAGCGTGGTGAGCTCCAATGCCCACCGGCTCCCCGCGTCCCCATATGTGAGATTGAACGAGCGCCGTACCGAGTGGGCGGTCAACACATATTGTTGTAGTGGCATCATCCATTGAGGTTTCTAATAGTGCACTGGGTAGGGCGTGTAGCCAATCGCTTGCATGTTTTGCAGGGGCTTCCCAAAGCCGAGCCCAAATAGAGTCATTGCCTGTTTGATCAGCAAGTAAAGGAGCATACTGATCGGCTAGCAGGGCCGACCATTCACTCTGAGATGTGATATCTTCTGGTGAAGTTCTAAGAACATCAACCAAGCTGCTCGTAACTTGATCTCGCATGGAGCTGAATTCGAGTTGGCCGGCTTGGTCAACGAGCTTGCAGATCCTGCCGGAAACCTGATGGGTGGCAGCAGCTATCGCTAGGAGTGCTTATATTGCCGGGTCTGGTAAGCCAAGCTTCCACTTGGCTCTTAGCAAGAAAATATGTCGCCTGGCTGCATCGTCCAATTCGATATTGAGCAGGTTGGTTATCGTATCGGTTTTAAGATAATTGAAGTATCGTAGCTTGTTCGTTTTGTGTGTAATGACCTTACAATATACTCCTCAGAATATATGCCAGGCGGGTGGCTGAGTAAGAGCACTTCAGCAGGTAAACAGCACTATGGAATCCTTTCAGGGGAAGACGTTCTAAAGCGGTACTCAGTTTACCTAGCCACTTCGGTAACACGGGGGGGAAGGCACCTTCCCGAAGTAGGGGTACTCCTAGCAGCTCTAGTATCTGAGTATCGTGCGGTTACCAGTGTGTGATCTCGGAGGTTGTTGAATCATTGTCAGGATTCCATACGAACAGTTCGCATTTCGATGGGTTCAGGGCCAAGGCGCTTAACTTCTCGAAATCGATAATCTTCAGTAAACCAGTAACAATTGTGGAGGTGTTGGCTGCCAATACTCCATTGTCCAAGTACCACATGTTCAGCGCGCTTTTGAGCGACTTTATCAGATCGTTAACTGCCAGGCAAAACAAAGGTGGACCAAGGGAATATCCTTATTGTATACCTGTCCAGAACGATATTATTAAGTCAGGCGTTACAAGGCAAGTTGGACGTCTATATGAGGACTCGACATAATGGTACATTTACCGAAAACCCCAATTGTCGGTCTTCTATTCGATGTGTGAGCGGCCCTGTGTTATCTCTTATGCTGAACTTTAAGGCAATCTTGCGTAAACATGATGAGCATGTTATTAATCGGATAGAGGACATGGTAAACCGCTTTTAACTTCCGACCACCGCCTCACTGCGAGAGTTCCGTAGGCACTTCGAGCAGAAAATGAGGGAAGTGCCAGAAGCCTTCTACAAAACACCGGCAATGTTGGACAATACATGGATGGAACCGCTCTTCGAGCAACGACACGTTCTCACCCGCTACTCCGTCCATGGGTTCCACCACAAACTGTGCCACCGCAGTGGGTTCCATAACCCTTCTGATGAGTGTTGCTGCAAATTTTGCGGCCTTATATGCACCACATATCATCATGAAACATGTCGGTCTGCGCCAGCTATCTGGGCGTTAGGTCGCTGACATCTTCTTGAGATGCTTGATCAATGAATACGTGTAATGTAATATAATCAACAATACCGAAAGGTGATGTAATAATAAATAATTAATCGGATAGAGCCACACTTTTCTTCAATGCAATTAATTTGGTGCCAAAAATGATTAGCAAAAGTTCCGCTGACAATATGTCAACTATTTTGGCTATAGATATTGCCAACTTGTTTGCTGTCTCGCGTTTTCTCCCCTACTTAAAAAACTACTAACCGACTTGCTGTTTGGAGACAGCAAGTTGGTTACTAGTTTTTCAGGTAGTGGAGAATTTGCGTTACGCACGAACGGACACCACCTTTGGATGTAGGCCGAACAGTGTTGGACTCATTGCAAGACTACCGGCGTTACCGATAAAAACTTCAGGTTTTCGAAGTTCTGAAAATCATAGCATCATTTAATATTCACTTCAGGTTTTTCAGACATTTGGTTAATAGTATTATGGGTATGTAGGAGCGGTGGGCGCTTTCAACGAGCAATGAGCCGAGGTCATCCGCGGGAAAGGTTCTTCTTTGGTTAGAACCATTTCGTTCCGCATCTCTGTGTTCTTTGTCGCCGTCATCTTCCATGACCGAAAACCTTTGCCTTAGATGTCTTCGGCGAGTTGTTTTTTTTCTCGAGGGAACTTCCCAGCCGCTAGTCGTTTTGCAGATTAACTGAATGAAATACTTCGTGCAGGTTCTCGGCATGTTTGAAGGAGGATTTTTCAACGTCGGGCCGCCGTTTTGCTGCCAACGGTACGTTACTTTGTTCAAAGCAAGTACCCTCGCTTGCTCCAGGGCAGGACAAACGTGTGGAACGCGTCGTCTCATGCGCCTTGTGTGCAGTGGATGCAACTTCCCGATTGGGTAGCTACGTTGAAATCGTCCAGGTAGGCCTGGAAATCTCTATGTCCAGTTATGGCTAGTAGTCCTGGACGGATAAAGCCCAATCCTGTTCTATATCTTCTAGGACAGTATGCACCTGTACGTATTTTAAAATAAAAGGGATGGGTTTGACTGCTCAATTTATAGCATACACTTTGAATAAGGATATGGCGAACCACAATATATAGCAAAAACTTGCTATTTTTTCCTCGTTTACGAAAAACAATATATTTGCACAAAAACTTAAGCAATAGCTGATTTAATGAGGTGTGCTTTACTAGTAAACAACCTCCTCGACTGTCATGATCCTGATGCGCGAGTCTTATAGGCTTGTGTTTTACACTAGCCTTATATATGCACACTGTCTTTTATACGTGTATCTTTAAAAACTAAAGTTTGCGATATTCATCAGAGATTTATGGAATACACGATGAATGTGCATATTTATAAATAATAGAGTTCCTTGAAGTTGCTTTATATTTATTTTTCTACTAGACTACCTCTAGTCTAAACTTTCTAAGCTACCCATCAGAACAATGGAAGAAGTAGAGAGGCAAGGCTGGTGAGAGCGCTATAATAGGTGTCACTTTAAATTCACCTTTAAGTTGTTCAAGGATTTTACACAACTACTACCGACTTCTTGTAATATCTGTAAATATATGAGGCTTCAATTTTCTTTTAAACGTGCGCAATTTTATTTTGTCGTAATTAGGAATATACAGGAATAATGCTACCGGATTGTTTCGTCACGTTTTCGATATGGTCCACGAGGGTTCATCTGTAAGTCGGCTTCTGAAAATATTTGCTGGCCGTATGATTTCTGTTTTAAAGTATGAAGATTCTAGAAAAGCATGGTAAACCAAGACAGAAAAAATAAATGTCAAAATATCTCAATAAAAATAACAGGCAACATAAGCGTCAGTTGTCTCTACTTATCGCATGAGACGCGGGGAGGAGAGATATATACAGTACAATGCAACTTTACAACTTTATATAATATATATATATATATATATATATATATATATATATATATAAGAGAATTGTTGTTGCTTTTGTTGCAGTTAGGCTTGCGAATAAACAATTACATATGGCAAAATAGCAGAGCGTTTTCAAATAGTTTAGTAATACGTTAATGGTCAAATAAAACTCCAACACACGTAAGTGTAAATGAGGCAAGTAGTCGTTCGAAGTACGACTGTGTTCGGATGCAATTACGTAACGGGTTAGGCTGAATAAATTCGGAGGTACGGATGTAGATTATTGCAATGAAACAAACGGACTGCCGCTAACATTGATCATATTTTATTTGTGCACTATGCCATGCGTTTTGACAGCAAGAGCAAGTAGTAAGTGCTACGGAATTGCATTCGATTCGTTGGTTAAACAGAAGTTAATCGACACTGCGTGATTTCGCGTATAAATAATCACGGACGGGTTCGCAATAAGCGGAGGTACGGCGAGTCAATGATTCGTTTAATCTGTTTTGCGTGACAGTTAATAGCAAGTCGGCAAAAGTCGCGAAGTAATTTGAGCCACACAATGCATTGCGGCCGCATTCGAGGAGATTTTTCTCAGATGACAAATAGGTAAACGAGAAACAGCACTCGATGCCACTGATTACCGTCACAGTGCCACATGCGTGGAACAAAGTCGGTCTTGTACCGACTTCTCTATACTACAAATGATTAAGCGAGGTTAAAAGAATTAGACATTTCTTTGGTGAGCGAGGAAATGCATTTACGCACATCCGAAGCGTGTAGTGTGGCACTCGATGAACATGTTATTGGCAGTACACCCTCTAAACCTCCCACTCAAGGGCCTCAGGACGAGGCGAGAAGTTGGAACCATTCTTTCATACTACGTCAACATCCTACTTCTCCTGTTAGGCTTGCGTCGGCAGAGCGCACATTACGGTCTGTACGAGATATTTCTATTAAAAATAAAAAACTAAATTTAAAAAGAACGATATTGGTATTGCTTCCCACTGTCCATGAGTTGCGTTAAAGTCCTCCCAATTACGACTTGGTGAAGACTTTCTTCTATCATCTACGTTGTCAAATCTTCTAAGAACTTCTCAAAATGTCGGTACAAACATTAGGAGAGATGCATATTGAGTAGAAGGCCTTTCTCTCTATGACAATAAATGAAAAGTGTGCACCTTGGTCAGGTCGAGTAGGGTGGAAAACTGAGATCGTTCTATATCAAGCTAAAGAACTGTTTGCTGCATGCACAGCCGCTGCGTGTAGTCGACTGTTTGGAGGTTGCGAGGACAAAATAAAATCGATGTCGATGTTCAGAAGCGGCAAAATGTAGCGCCAAGTTTGATTTGTAAGGATTTACCATCAAATTTAACACACGTTTAGTTTATGCAATTTGTACTTTCTGAGGACTAAATAACTCAATGTATGATATTCTTCACTTTGATTATGCCTGCATACATTTATGACGCCAATCCGTCTTGTACTTGTAGGAAATATTACTTCATGGTATACGTCTGATAACCATTCAACTTGCGGTCGCTTGCAAATGTTTTCCAGTTTTGTTGATAAGTGTACGTCACTTGTCAATGTTGTGCTGTTTAATGGCGGTAGCAAACGCAAGCGCTAAATATGAAAATGGCTATGTATGTCTATGTATATATGTATATATATATATATATATATACGGCAAATTCTTATTGGATAAAAGTCAGGCTTAAGATAGACACAATTTCTTTGTGTCACTTTTTTTAAAATTAAGTCAAGGTTGGATGAACTTAATATTTGCTTGATATGTATACTTTAATACACATGTGACCCTTTTATATTAAGGGTTTTTAGAGCAGCAGCAGCCTACGCGCACATGTCGAGAAATCTAGGGTTTCTCGGACAGTCTTTGTGACAGCATGGCATATATATATATATATCTTTTTTTTATTCATTATCATTTATTAAGGAATACAAATGGAGCTACAATTGTCTTCCGAGATTACTCTATCTCGTATAGAGTGAGCTGGTACCACTTCAGCAGCGTGCCCCGGACGGATGCCGCGTTCCCTCGTTGGACAGGTCGAGGGGCTGTCTCAAGAAAGCCGCTGATTTTTTGTCTCCAGTTGCGAGGTTCAGCTGCTCACCGACTCTGTGGAGGAGCTTGCGAGTCAAGTTGCCAGGACCGCCCAACGTTTCAAACGCTAGCGCTTGAAACTCATGTGGGTAAACATGTGGGTGTTGAGGCGTATTTTGCGAGCTTCCTTGCCTCGGCTAGATTACCAGCGTGGCCTGCTGAGATTGCCCCGCCAATGACCATTGAAGGTGCTAATGAGTCGGTGACAGTGGCGACTCAGGCGAGCATCCTGCCCCTACTAAAAGGGGTAAGAGTCATCCCATCCGGGCGCTTACCATTGTCAGCGGAGAGGCCCTGGGGCTCTAGAAGGGGCGCCGCCCTGTTAGATCAGCTTTGCGAAGAAGGTGGGTGACTCTCGTAGCAGATAAGGAGGATCGAAGTAGAAAGAGGGCGCGGTGGGAGCCGAGCGGCGCGAGGTTGTCAGCGACTTCCTTAAGCTTATTCTGCCATTTTTTGAGTGCGTGTGTGAGTCCTTACGGCCGGAGAAGAACTCCCAGAAGCTCTAAGTCGTTTTCGAAGGTAACCTTACATCCCGGCAATAAGGCTTGAAGGATGCAAAGGTCTGGGGTCAGTATCGCCTGTGACGTAGATCTCACATTTCTCGGGATTCAGCTCTAAACCCGAAGTCTTACGAAAATCAAGCACGCGCCGAACGACGTCGGCAACCATACCTACAACGCCCCCCAGCACGCCGTCATCCAGATACCAGATGTTTAGTGGGCTTTTAAAAGAGTCAACTAGCTCTTTGATACTCAGGCAAAACAAAGGGGGGGGGGGGCAAAGAATCACCCTGTTGCAGCCCCGTGGCCGAAGCTATAAGATCGTCTGGGAGGGCCAGGTAGGAAGTCGTACGGTACGCTTGACTGACGTGGTGCGGTAGCTGGTGGCAATGTGTCGCGACCGCCTTCAAGAAGTAATCCCGTCTTACGGAGTTGAATGCGTTCTTGAAATCAAGTTTCACGAGGGCTCCAGGAGACGTGCGTATGTCAATGAAAGCTCAGGCAGCATGTACCTCGGCTTCGGCCCCGGCTGGTACAGCAAAGCCAAGCTGGTGAGGGCCCGTCGCCTCGTCTATCCTATGCCTGGTTCGATTACAGGCAATCTTAGCGGCTAGCCTGCGTAAAGTGGAAGAGCAAGCAATCGGCCTCACTGACCCGTCCTTCTTCTGTAAGGCGAAAAGCCTCGCTCCAAAGATTATAGGCAGCAGCTGAGACGGAGGGGCGCCCCACAGAAGTAAGTCGACGACTTTTGCCAGTGCGCTCGCCAGCCGACCAGCTGTGTCCCCTAGAGTCGGAGATAGTAAGTCCATTAGCAGTTGGGGTCGTATAAAGTCAAGACCTCCGGCGGAACTCCGTAAAAAACTCTTAAGCGCGGCTACAAAACTTCTTCCTCTGACGTGGTGCAGGAAAGCGGAAGGAAGGCTTGGAGGGGCTGGCCACTCTAGGTCGGGTGGGGCCGGGTGGTGTTTTTCCCGAAGGGCTGTCAGGTGATCCGTGCTGGGAGCCAGGACCTCTGACGATCCGATCAGCCTGGCGGCGCCTGACATGTCACCCTCGGTTAGCTTAAGAACGGTCTGGCAAACGCGATTATTCGTGAAAGTACGGTTTTTATGGGCGCTGGAGTCACGATCTCGGATAGATAATAACAGAGAGTGATTGGGTATCATTGCGGGTGGGAGGAAGACGAAGAACCACTGGGGCAAACGAGAAGAGCGCATACTATGCCTCGTCGTTGTTATCGGCTGAGACCCCCAAGAGAACATTTGCCAGGGCCTCTGCTACCTGCTTCCTATCCGGTTTCGGGAGGATCCTTAAAAGACTTAACTTCTTTGCTGCACCCTGTATATCTCCGATTATGCGGGCGGGCTGCTGTGTGTTATTGTCGATCGGTGTGGGCGTAGATGTAGATATGTTTACAGAGGCCGATGGATGTTTGGCTGCTATATGCCTCGTGAGCCCTCTTCTTGTGTATTGCCCGTTGCATAGTGGACAAGCTATTCGCTGTGAGTGTACCGACGACTCTAACCCGCCACTGGCTGTATTATTAGGGTCCTGTTCCATCAATATTGCATTATTTGTTTAAGGCTTTCCAAAACTTGCAATAGCTGCAGGAGGGGTTCTAAAACCACCACTAGGGCCTTAAGCTGACTCAACAGGTCGGATCCGCCCCCTGATACGACTTGCGACAAACGAGTTACAGCATCAGCCGTAGGAAGGATAGGGCGCGCAAGTCTAGGTGGTGGACGCACCGGGGTGGGTGCAGGAAGAAGCAGCTGCGAGTTAGGGCTCTCTGGTGACTGGGAAATATCGCAAACGACGTTGGCGTACTCTAGCTCCGGACTGAACCCGCGTGAGTCGTTTTACATGGATGACCCCAAGCGGTGCTAGTTCCTTTAACATTTCTTCCTCTGTGAGGCAAGTTGGAACTCCCTGAATCGTCGCCCGAAATAATGATAATGATGGGCAGTGAGCCGACACCGCGAAGTCTTCAAGGCTGGTGATTGGTAAAAGCTTCTGGGTGAATTCTATATCAAGAAGCCGCACTATACTTGATTTGCTGTCTCCGGATATCATCGACTTGGGCGACAAGGCAAAAATGAGCTTGTATATGGATAGCAGTGAACCTTCGGGGAAATCTGTTTCAGCACCTTCCGACGTTTCTTTTCTTCTGATGATTACTTTAAACGCGCCCACCGATCCCGTCGATAAATCTTCTTTAAGTTTCTCCAGGTTTCGTTGTTTTCTTGAGAGGGTCTTTTTTCCCTTCGGGATGTCACGGTCACAAATCCATCATTTAAATTCTTCTCCTGTGTTTCGGCTTCGCTTTCTGACGGCAAAGCCGGCTTTTTCCGCTTGGCGCCAATGCTTGGCTGGTTTGCCGGGCTCGTTTCACATGGAACATCGGTGTCCATCGTCGAGGTAGATCCGACGTTCTCGGTCGTCCCCTTCGGCGGATGTTCGTTGGGCGCAGACACGGGAGACGCGCACTGTCGCAGGCGAGCTATGTTCAGAGTAGGTAGAGGCAAAGGCCCTCCTGAACTGCCGGGTGGCATCTTGGCGGCTCTCCGCTGAGAGTTCTCGCAATAACCGACTAAATTAGCGAAGTGGTACTCACTGGTGCGCTCCTACTAGCGTAGATAAAAAATAACAATAAACAAAAATAGAAAAGAATAATAAACAAATGTGTATATATATATATATATATATATATATATATATATATATATATATATATATATATATATATATATATATATATATATTTATAATTTAAATAAGAATAAAAAAAATAAAAAAATAAAACACACGTTGCGGGCTCGAACCTTGGCCGTTTGGCTGGCGATTGCCTGCGCTACCGCCTAGGCTGTGCTGTCTGTTGCCAACACCTCACGCCTTAGTACAAATTATGCACCGGCGATTGTTGCCACATGTTAACAAAGATGATCTTCAAGTTTGCTATCAGAACGGACACGTATAGACCTGCGCGCTATAGAAGGTTACAACTCTTCGGCACGCTTTGAGGCCTATAAAGCACAGCACTCAAAACTCAATTGTACGGGTAATCACTGTGGCAGAGATCACTGCCGACGAGACACTCAAACTTGTTGAATTCGACCAATTTAGAAGAGCGAATTGATAGCACGTCCGCTCTCGACACATCGAACGCGAGAAAAAAAAAACGTTATTGTAAATATATATATATATATACTTACGGTGACGAACTTAATGAGCTTATCGATCATTTCAGTTACGAGGCTGGCCGTTGTCACAACAAACTCAGTAGTTTAATTTTAACTCAAATGTGCCACCATGCTAAGGTTGATTTTTTTAAGATGCAGCAACTTCAATGTTACCATTTAGAATTTCGAGGAACTTGAAGTAGATTACATATCCATTATCAGTCTCAAGCTCTAGGTCAGACCCCAGTTAGGTCAGTTGCAAAAAGATCTTATCTAGTTGCTGTAGCTGCACATCATAGTTCAGTAGCCTAGTTTGTCTACTCGAAGTCTTACTGTAGAGTATCACAGGCCCTTCCTTCGCACACGAGCGTGCAGCTGCGTGTGACTGAAATGCAGAAGCATACTTTTCAGTTTTCCGAGCTTAGCCTGCAAAATTCGGCTAAATTGAAAATTCCCCAATGAACTACTGGCAGTAAGTGACAACTGTGGAACCCCTGAGCCGGAGACAACTGCAGCACCAACCGCAGAAACCGAAACAATCGTCCCGGCAGCAGCAACACCAGCAAGATTAACAATAACATGAATAGCAATAGCAGCATCAGCAGCGACAGCAACAACAACAACAGCATCAGCAGCAACAATAAGAAAAAGAACAACAACAACAACAGCATCAGCAGCAACAATAAGAAAAAGAACAACAACAACAAAATCATCAGCACAAATAAGAACAAAAACAACAACAATAACAACAACAAAATCATCAGCACAATTAAGAACAACAACAACAACACCAACAACAACAACAACAACAACAACACTAATAGCAATAACAGCAGCATCAACAAGAACAACTACAGTAGCAGCAGCAGCGGCGGCGGTATGCCATAGACAATGCGCGCCACTCGTTTAAACGTAAACGCGGTTAGTCAACGTGTGCCACAATCATTTCCGGTCGTAGCATTGCACGTAGAGGGGCCAGCTTCCGGGACGCCGAGGGCGGCGGCGACGACGACGACGACGACGACGACGCCGCCACCAACAACAACACTACAACAACACTACAACAACAACAACACTTCAACAACAACAACGCTACAACAACAACAGCGACTGTTGTTGCCGTGGCTGCTCGAAATGATGCACATAACGAGGGCAAAACTCGTACGCCACCCACGCAAGCTACCGTAGCGCCAGTTAGCCAACCAGCACGCCAGCCCAGCGGGGGGCAGCGGTAGACGCACGCGGGGTAGAGTCGAGAGTGGTGCACGAGACAGTGACGTCGCCGCGTGCCTACGTTCATACGTACGTGCAACATCGACGACGACGACGACGACGACGACCACAGCGACGCCGCCGCCGCCACCGCCGCTGACGCCGACGACGAGCATTTCGACGACAACGTTCCGTAGCCTCATAAAAAGGGTGGTTGGTCGGTCGTACGTCCGTCAATCCGCCACTAAGTCAATCATCGGTCAGTCCGCCATTCCGTCAGTTGGTTGATGGTTGCCGGCTGTCGGCGTTCTCCGCTGCTGCAACCCGTCCCCGCAGCGTCGTTCTGCTGTCGTCAGAGTTCATTCGCCACTTGTTGCGTGTTTGTGGCTTTCCCTACCTGCCTGTTTGTCTGTCTGTCTATCTGGCTGGCTGATTGTCTGCTTGCCTGCCTGTCTGGCAGTCACTCAGTTAGTCCGACGTTGTTGTCCGACGACCTTCATCCCCCGTCTCTCTATCCGACGACCTTCATCCCCATCTCCCTGACCGACGACCTTCATCCCCAACTCTCTATCCGACGACCTTCATTCTTCACCCCGAATCCGTTTTGTTGTCCGGGTTCGCGTTCCTCAACCTCATCGCAACTCTCAGTCGTGCGTTTGCGTTACCTCGGTGTTACCTACTTGGTTCCTGTCTCATCTCTCGGTCGCACGATCTTGGCTTCTCGGTCGCCCTCGAGAGGACAGCCATAGAGAGAGAGAGAGAGAGAGAGAGAGAGAGGGAGAGGGAGAGGGAGAGAGAGACAGATAGAGGGAGAGAGAGAGATAGACAGTCAGGTGCAGAGGTCGTCCTGGTCGGCAGTACACGACTGTCTGTACTGACGTACTGACGGCTGTACGGCTGAAGGAGAAGGTCAAGGAAAAGTCGTCGAAGTAGTGGCAACAGCAGCAGCAGCAGCAGCAGTAGAACAGTGGTGGTAGAGTTTTTAGTGGTGCAAGTGACGCTACTCGACAGTGAAGTACTCTGCTGCTTTTGGCAGAGTTCAAGCTCAGATCATCGCAATCAATCGCTGTAACTCGGTCGTCAGTCAGAGCGTCAAGCCGTCACATCATTTGTTGCCTCATCAACGCCATCAACATCAATCAACGCTGATCGACCAGCCAGCCGTCATGATGACGATGATTGCCGATTTTCCCACATCTGCGCTAGCCGCACGTAACGCCGGCGGAAACAACAATCTCTACGCAGTCGATCAAAGTGCGCCGACGCCATTGTCCATGCTGGAGGCTGCAGGCGCCGCCGCCGCCGCCTCTTCCACTGCCTGCAACTTCAGCAGCTGCGGCAGCGGCAGCAACAGCAGCTACAACATGAGCAGCAGCAACAACAACAACAACAACAACAACCAGTGCTTCGTCGGAACAATCACCATTCCGCGCAAACTTCATGATCAACTCGCTCAGAGTGCGTATGTTCTTCGAGGCTGCTCCTGCCAGCCATGATTCATGACGATGCTTGTGAATGTGTTTAGTAACACATCAGGGTGTGTTGGTAGTGCTAATGGTAATCATGATGGTGGTGATGATAATGAAGATGAAGAATAATGTGGTGATGTGGGGGCGGAGGGGCAGTGATGAGACGTCTTTTGTAGCCGAAACATTCGCTTGTCGAACGCGCTTGTCTCCGGTTTCCCTTCTTCTCGCGTCACTACCTGATACATATGAACATCACCATACCAAAAGAAGGTTTTCCATATATATATATATATATATATATATATATATACTGTGTACATGTTAGGTTGTATATTCGTATGTATACGAGGCTGCTGATCTATCGAATTCGACAAGTTTCGCGTAGATAGGGCTGCTTTCAATGGCCACACACATCCTTTAGTGCTAGCCGATCAGCAGCTGCTAGATCAAGCATGAGTCGGCATGTTTTTCAATATCGAACGAGCAACGTTTTCTAGATCGTTGAAAGTAAAACATTCAATAGCACTGTCACAAATATTGTTGCTGTAGTTGACGCTGTTGTCCGAACTGATAACAACGAGCGTTGTTATTGCTATTGTTGTATCTGGTTGGCGGCGGCGGCTGCCTTTTTTTACTCAAACCTTGTCTGTGACCTTCTATGTTTGTTCTTATTTTGTGCTTGTTGTTGTGGTTGTGGTTGTTGTTGTTAGACAAGGTTGATGCAGTTACTTTTTTTTGCCGAAAACATTGTTTCTCTCCCGTGTCGGTGTTGGTGCTGATTGTTTGTTATTGTTTCTACTTTGAGTGTAAGCGTCTATAAAGCGTCGAAATGATTATGAATTACTATCCTCTCTAAGCAGTATCGACTAAAATCGAATTGTCTTATAGAGTGTGGGAGAGAAGTTTACACTCTTCCCTCGATTTCGACATAGGTACGCCACATCTCTGTTGTTGTTCACATCCATGCTGTGGAGCTGATATATAGAAGCGGCCAGAGTCTGAGAAAAACAACTGTTACCTGATCCGCTCGCACGTATTTTATTCTTGTTCTGGCACTGCGTTTTTCTCAGTCGGCAAAAAATATATTAGCTTGAGTAATACTATTATTATTATTATTCAGGTGAGTGGTACCTGTCTGCTATACGTCGGGCTTTTTTTTAAGAGGGGAAAATGCTTTTACGCACGTCCGCTGGGGTTAATGGCGGACCGTGTGGGGCTCGACACCGGGGGAGAGTATATGACTCAATTCTGTCCGCGTGTAATACCCACTAAAAACCACCTTCCCCAACCCCCTCCCGGTTCCATCTTCAACACTGGCTTGCAAAATATTCTTGTTACTAGTTTTGGTGCTACTGTCACTGCTTAGCTGCCAAGCTGTGCTTCTCACCTGGTGGGCGAGGCGATTTAGTCTCAACATTAGTTTCTCATGCTGGCATGAGAGCCTATAGTGCACATGTGTACTTTTGCAGACTCGATTTTATGATGATATTAAAGACTATCGGTCATTACCTTTCGCGATTTTGGTCTAAGCCGATGGGAGGTTGTTTAAAGCGTTTTCATGTTGTAGCCCATTACAGATTATAAGCCGAATATTTTATGTTGGTTCTCCATCGTCCGCTTCCCCTTCCCTCCCTTTGCTGGTTTATTAAGGTTCGAAGCCACGACAAGATGTGCTTCATAACATTAATACGATTTGAGAGTGACATAGCTCCCGGACCCGTTTGCTGACCAAATTATTATTATTATTATTATTATTATTATTATTATTATTATTACAATTGCACTTTTTTCTGCAACCACTATCATTCATGTTGTCTATTCGTATGGCTGTTTGTTGAAACTGTAGATCCGCAGATGGCGCAGGAGCTCAGCGAGAGGCTCTGGCGGACCTCCGGAGTGCAATTCGTCGAGGTGACGAATCGCGACAATAGACGTGTTGCTCCAACGGGCAGCCCCGAAAGCGGCGAATGTAGCAACGACAACAACAGCAGCAGCAGCAGCAGCTACAACAACAACCCGCAGTTAATGCAGCACAAACCCCGCCGTGAGTACTTTTTGCGCGTGGCCGGAACTCAGGAGCAGGTAAACGCCGCTCGCGAGGAGATCACCCGAACGCTTCGCAATGTAAGTCCAAAACGCCACGAACGTCGACCGATCCAACGATCGATCGAGTTTGGACCATTGGAATGAAGCATTTTCTCAATGCGGACCATTGTCTCTTTGTCCACTAATTGGTTTATGTTAAGAAGTCTAATTGATATTGCTGCTACTGCTGTAGTCGTTGTCCCTTATGCAAAAAAAAAAATATAAACTTCTATTGCACGCTCGCATTTTGGCTACACGTTGCTATACTAGAATGTTGTGGTAAACTGGCATTTCAGGAGAACAACGGAGAACGGGTTACGTTAAAAATGGACGTGTCCTTCTCTGACCATTCGTTTGTGATCGGAAAGCGGGGCAAGGGCATCCAGGCCGTCATGCGCAAGACCGACTGTCACATTCATTTTCCCGACTCTAACAGGAATCATCAGTCGGAAAAAAGCAATCAGGTAGAGTAATAATAATAATAATAACAGTAATATTAGTAGTAGTGATAGAGTCAGCCGAATCAGTCACGTTCTGTAGCGCTCCCGAAAAAGTACCACAGAACTTAGTTCAAGTGCCGCAATTCCGGGAAACCTGCGGTCCTACCACTCACTGTTGCATCTTTGGTGACCTGAATAGAAGAGCAGAAGAATCGATTTTATTCGAAAATCTTGAATTCTTGAAGTCAAAAGTAGCAGGCTCACGTAGACTCTAACGGGGGGGGGCAAAAGGTCTGCCTCATCAAAGACGAATAAGTAAATGGAGAAAAACTAGAAGAGGCCTTGTTTAAGATGGTGTCCATGTGCGGACCACCGTTGAGAACAATCTCGGAACCCGATTTTTCGATCCAAAGAGCAGCAAAGACAAGAAGCCAGAAACCAGCAGATCGGAATCGTTCTACAGCTAATCCCAGCCACTGGGTTGTAAAAAACGGAAGCAAGAGGAGGAAGAATTTTCAACAGCAAAGAAAGACGCTGAAGCAACCGTGGGAGATAAGAAGCTCGATAAGCTACACAAAACGGCAGCATATTAGAGCTAAAGAAACATGCAAGCAGCTACAAGAGCAGATCAAACAGTTTAAGGCGGCAGAACCACACACATTGGATAAAATTAAACAAACAGAGGAAGCGCAAAAGGCCCAGGAAATCCCGCAGAATCTTAGAGAAGCCAAAGGTATAGAAGCCGTGAAAGTCGAGATTGTGAAGAACTGGCCGCTAAAAATCTACAAAAGAACTCAATTGATAAAAATCAGTATTATAGGCGACAGAGAGGTCAGATCAGTCCTGGTTCAAGACAAGAACGCCAAGAACATGAAACTTATCAAATGTCTAACGCAATTCTTCCCGGCAGCCACGATACTAGCAAAATTGGCAGCCAGCAAAGTAGGGGTCATAGAAATCCACCAGGCAAACATAGACCTAGGAAAACCGGCCTTAGCCGAAGAACCATTAACCCAAACGTCTCGGATTCTAATTGTGGGAAAGGTCGGAGAGGAAGAAAATCTCGACTACACGAAGAGCTAACGCCGAGCAGACAAGAAAGGCGGCTGAATACTATCTTCTAATATTCAGAGAAGATGCCGACCTCTGCTATTATAATAGCGGAAAGAAGCTCGCCTAAATACAAGGCAGAGGCAATTCATAATTAAGACTACCGATGAAAGGACCCTGGCGGAATGGTCAAGCATCCTGCAACAAGAGGCAGGCACCGTGAAGGCCGGAGTTACGGTAAAGAACATTGTACACCTGCCCGAGGAAGACATAAAAGTGATATATAAGGAAAATCAAAGGGAGGCAACAACAAGCTTCCCAGAAAACATCAAGAATAAAACGTCTCTCAATGCTCAGGAAACCCAGCCAAGTACGAAGACGTATTTAAGCAATAAATAAGACGACGACGGTTTCTCCTCTATAAGAAGACAATGAGAGACCTACAAAACAGGGACATGCAGGAATGTCAATATAAAAACGTCGACACGACAAAATGAAATGCATACAGATTAACTTGCGCCAGTCCAACGAGGCCCATCGGGAGGCAAAAATACAAAGCGAAGGCGCTCAGATTTTAAATACTAGCAAACGATGACAAGGATTCTAGATGACCTCCCAAAGAAAATGAGAAGATGCAAACCACGATCTAAAGCTATCATAGTATGAGGGGATTTAAACGCAGCCGCGACAGATTAGTGAAGCAAAACATCAAACAGCAGAAGCCGAGAGTTACCAGAGTGGCTATAGCAACTGGGCATGACAATCTTTAACGACGGCCTTCTGCCCACATTCAAGAGAAGAGATCAAGCCTTATTTAGAGACCTCACATTCGGATGCGAAAGCATGGAAAACTGGAGGGCCTCAGAAGAAGACTTCCAAAGTGACCACAGATATATACAATACGAATATGGCAAATAAAAAGCGCCCGCCTAGCAGGAGGGAGGCATGTGCCGCGCGGTGCCCATAAGATTGTCTTGGACAAGTTAAGGAGACTACAACCAGCGGTCCTGGAAAGTTTGGCAGAGAGGGCAGTGGGGCGACTCTTCCCAAGCCACGCCGAACCCATCCGCTCAGAAATAAACACGGAGCAGGAAACATACCCTTGATCACACAAGAGGAAATACTGCCGCTATAAAACGGTCACCTAACGGCAAGTCACCCGGTCCGGATGGAATCCCGGCAGAAGCGGTAAAGATTTATCTCCAAGAGCAGCCGCAAATCTTTAAACAGATGGCGGAACAAATCTTAAGAGAAGGAGTTTACCCAGTGCCGTGGAAGAAGGCTACTCTGGCTCTGGTAAGAAAGCCAGGAAAGCCAGCCAACGCACCCAGCGCGTACCGCCCAATACGTTTTTTTGCATGCAACGGCATACGACGACGTACTGAGACTTTGTAGACTGAAGGGAGTACAGATAATAGCTTACGCGGACGACTTCGTCATCTTGGTCACAGCGCGGGAGGCGGAGACGCTGCAAGCAAGAGCACAAGCAGCCATCCTGATTGTGAACAGCTGGATGGTAGGACTCGGTGTGGCGGGAGCATAAAGATCAACAGGTCGGCCCAATATCTGGGCATGACGATTGACACGGCTCCCTCCGGCAACGTTCACGTCGACAAGGTGGCCGCGAAGGCGGAAAAGCTGGCAAATAGCCTAGTTAAGGTCCTGCCTAGCTAAGAGACAACTGAAGGCAAGAGAAGACTTCTTGCCCCAGTGGCAGAGTCTACCGTGCTGTACGCCGTATCAGCTTAGAGACCGAGCGTCATGAAATTGAAAGGAGACAAGAAGAAGCTCCTGACAGCAGAACGTAAACTGGAAAAACGAATCGCCAGTGTGTATTCAACAGTCGAGCGACGGCCATTTTCGCAATACTAATATTGATACTATGGCTAAAAATGATCGAAAAATTAACACGGAGGAACATGAACAGATTCCTAAGAAAACGGAGACCCGAATACAAAAAATTAGAGAATGGAACGAGGAATGGACCAGCACACCAGCACACATACCGGGAGCCTGGACACGTCAGGTCATCCCCGACCTCAAGAAATGATTCAACAAAAAACACGGAAAAGTCACCTACTATCTGACGCAAGTGTTGATGGGGCATGGCCTCCAAAAATACCTGCATAGGATAGGCAAGGCTCCAGACGCTCCATGTGCTATACAGGCGAAGAGGATGACGTGACTCACACCACCCTCCTGTGTTCAGCATTCGAATACATACGACAGAACTCATTGGTAATGGCCCCTCGAGACATGACGGCGACTGACTTAGTTACCGCTATGCTCGAGAATGAATTTAAATGGGAGCAGGGTATCCGATTCGTGGAAGGTATAATGAGAAGAAAAAACGAAATGGAAAGAAAACGAGCTGAGAAGATGAGCCGACGAAGAGATGGACAAACAACGGCTAAAACAAACATTAAAAAGAACAATTTTAAACGGAGCGCGTAGAAGAATTTCTTTTTTTTTCAGCAAAGTAAAACGAAATGAATTCCGATAAAAATGATTATAACATATATTTAATTAAAAAAGTAGTAGTAGTAGGAGTCGCCTGCGCCTCGCGATCGGAGGAGACGCATAGGTGCGCGGGTTCGAGCCCCACCGTTACACATTTGTATTTATGGGGGTCCCTCTATGAAGCAATGCGAAAAGTTGTACCGTGGACGTTAAATCTTGGCTGAGGGTCAGCCCAAAAAGAAGTTTTAAAAAGCTGTAGTAGTAGTCGTAGTAGTAGTTAGTAGTACAATTAAATCAAACCTTTAATCGCAGCAAAGCGAACAAAGTCGCAATATAGATTGGAATTACGTTATGAGCGGTTAGACATGCGCATGCACCTCTATGCTATGCTGTAATGCATCTGGTGGGGAAGGGAATACTCGACACAGATCTGTAACGTCATGAGATGACTAGACACTGAGCGACTGATTTGTCACTGCCAGTGCCAACATATATCCATATCACATGCTGTACAGTATGCATTGACTGGTAGGAGATCATTGCGTGTGTTCAACATGTGACATACTCGGATCTGTATGTATGTACGGCTGTATGCTGTGCCGGCGTTAAAATCTTCGCGCTTTAAGTGGCCGACCGCTAGTTGTTTTCATGTATTTTACTTGTTTTTTTCTTTGCGTATTTTGTAGTGGAGTCTGGTGTGATTTGAGGCGGTGGTGACCTCTAGCGGCGTTCCAACAATGTTCTGCATTTTTACTAATATTGCGAGCAAGCTTTTTATATCTCTCAACCTCCCCCCCCCGTCTTCTTTTGTGTGGCTGACTTTGCAAAGGTGTCTGTGGCGGGTGCACCAGATCGCGTGCTGGAGGCACGCAAAAAGATCCGCGAACTTCTTCCGATCTCCTTCGTATTCGTCGTCAAGAAGGTTGACTTCAAGAACTGTATTGAGCTCCAGCCAGATGACGAAGAACGACCCCAGCTTCGACGCCACCTGAGAGAGAGTATTGAGGTGCGTAGTAAAGAAGTAGATAAAAGCACACGCCATTTTGTAATTTAGACCGAGTGTGAGTATAGCGATGTTGGTAGATTGATTGTCAGTTTTGCTACAACTGTATACAAATCTATATATATATATATATATATATATATATATATAAATATAAATATATATACGAGGTGTGTTCAAAAAGTATCGCGACTTTTGTGTTTTTTCAAAAAATATTCATTTATTCATGAATATCTATTTTGTCCCCTTCAAAGTAATCCCCATGAGATATTATACACTTGTGCCAACGGTTTTTCCAATCTTCGAAGCACTTCAAAAAACCATTTTTTTTTATCTTGTTCAGCTCCTCCTTCGATGCCGTCTTTATCTCGTCAAGCGTAGCGTAACGTCGTCCTTTCATGGGCCTCTTCAGTTTAGGGAACAAGAAAAAGTCACAGGGGGCCAGATCTGGGGAATACGGTGGCTGCGGCATCATTAGTGTGTTGTTTTTGGCCAAAAACTCGCGCACAAGCAACGATGTGTGAGCAGGGGCGTTATCGTGGTGCAAAAGCCAATTTTTGTTCTTCCACAAATCCGGGCGTTTCTGGCGGATTGCTTCGCGCAAATTGCGCATAACTTGCAGGTAATATTCCTTATTGACCGTTCTACCCTGTGGCAAGAACTCATGATGCACCACGCCCCTGCAATCGAAGAAAACTGTCAGCAAAACTTTCACATTCGACCGAACTTGGCGCGCTTTTTTCGGTCTTGGTTCGTGCGGCAGCTTCCATTGAGATGATTGAGCTTTGGTTTCCACGTCATAACCATAAACCCACGATTCGTCACCAGTTATGACCCTCTGGAGCAAATTTGGGTCGTCGCGGACAGAGTCCAACATCTCATTAGCAATGTTCATGCGATGCTGTTTTTGGTCGCAATTGAGCAATTTTGGTACGAATTTCGCGGCGACCCGTGTCATGCCCAAATCATTAATAAAAATCGAATGGCACAAGCCAATCGATATGTTTAGGTCCTTAGCAACTTCTCTAACGGTGATTCGACGATTGGCCAATACCATTTTCTCCACTTCATTAATTTTTTCGTCTGTTGTTGAAGTGCTCGGGCGTCCGGCACGCTCTTCGTCGTTCACATCTTCTCGGCCTTCTGAGAACATTTTGTACCACCAATAAGCGTTGCTTCGGTCCAAGGTAGCTTCTCCGTATGCCACAGTCAACATTCGGAATGCATCCGCGCACTTAATTTCGTTTTTCACACAAAATTTGATACAGGTTCTTTGATCCATTTTTTTGAATAGGTCAAAATCGAAGACGATCCAAAACACGTGCAAGCAAAGCAGCTGTCAACAATTAAGTGAACATTCAAAATGGCCGAGCTTGTCGGCATAAGTGAGAGACATGAGTACCAACATAACGCCACAAAAAATCGAAATTCGAATATACGTAACCCGCAAAAATTCAAAAGTCGCGATACTTTTTGAACACACCTCGTATATATATATATATATATATATATATAAATATAAATATATATATATATATATATATATATATATATACCTTTGTTTTTGTTCCACAAAATGCAAAAAATAATTATGGAAAGTTAAGTATCGCCGTTAATCCATCCAGCAATTACATTCATTCCATACAAAAGTGGACTGAACACAAAAATGTCAAATCAAATTAATACGCTTAACATTCACGGTATGTAGCTTTATACTGGCAGTCGTTGACATCTTGGCTTGGTGACAATTGAAAAGAATAAAAACTTTGCGTTCTCACGCGTTAACGTAATAGACACATGTCAAAGCGTGTCAAGTCATCCCGCACATATTTGCATATTTTTTACTATCTACCTGAGAATAAGAAAAGAAACATTACTGTAAACACTTGATTGAAGAGCTACTGTAACTCGGAAAATAATACGTCTGGCATGGTCAATACGTCATAGCGTCAGGTAATGTCGTCTCACAGAGATCAGTATTCAATACACACCTGCTGTCCGTCGTGTTCTGTATATGCGACTTCATATACCACTGATTTTAGTTAGTGAACAACAACAACGTCACAGTTCATGTTGGCTTTGCTAAATGGCCCGATTTGTGTAAATCTCTACGTTTGTACACAATCATTGACCTATTCGCTTGTTACTAGGTCGGCTTGTGACCAAGCATTGCTATCAGGCTGTACGTCTCGCTTATGTGTGGATCACTGGAAAATTTGGATTGGTCGCGTTGAGCGAGCCCCACTAGACACACCAATGCACTGCAAGCTCGTATTTGTTTGTTGCGTGTTCCTTGTCGCTGGTGCTACAGGTCCTTCAGAACGAGTATCGGATGACTATCAATTGGCTGCCAATGAAAAACTTCTCGTGCGCTATGGTAACCGTTCGCGGACGACGCAGCAACATCCACCGAATCCGTGAGGGCCTCCAGCGCCTCATGAGCTATCTGAGGCCGAACAAGCCCCAGTTCGCTGTGTACCTCGGAATCGAGGTGTCGCCGCACCACCTGAGCTACGTGCTGGGTCAGGGCGACGCTAAGATACGCGCGCTGAAGAACGCTACAAACGTCGAGTTCAAGGTCATCTCGTTTCAGGGCGGCAGAATGTACCGCATTCCTACGGTGCGCATATTCGGCCAGGTTGACAACGTCTACAAGGCGTGGCTGGGCTTCATGGATCTCTTGCCGGCTGTCCTGCTGATCGATGTGCCGGACGTGTACGGTGTTACGCCCATAGGCCAGCCGTTCACCGCGAAGGAGATATCTGTTCTGAGTGAACTGGGCGTCGTGTCTCAGGACTCGCTGCCGCTAGTGAGCCGCGCCACCGAAGCACACCCGGATACCGGGGGTCCTATACACTCGGGTGAGTCAGCCACACCTTAGGTATAGAAATTCAACTACGCACAGTAGTAATTCAACCTAGACGCTAAACCTACGCTAACCGAACGAGTACGTTCGGGACGGGTTCACTTGTTTGTGAATTGAAGGCATTTTTTAGAGTTTTAGAGAACTGTCAACTGACTAGTCATAAGTTACGCACGAAGAAAAATGGCCTAGTTCAGTTGTTTGTTGTGCACCATCTTAGGATAATTTTATACTTATTGTTACTTACCAGTGCATTGTGTTGTTTCTAGTGTTTCACTTGTCTCGATTTAGCAGGCAAAAATATTTTTTTCTGGTCGTTTATCATATGCAACTCTTTTTCAGAACCTACAGTAATAAGTATTAAAACTTTATATACAGGGTGTTCCTATTTGTGTGTCCAAAACGCTAGGGTATGGTCAAACTCGGTGAGAAAATCATTTTTGCCAATGGGTGGAAGCCGGGAAAACGTTTTGTTTAGGAGTGAGGATGAAATTTATAAAAGCAGTTATTCTGCCTTTTTTCTCCTACATAGTTGTGCAATTTTTTTTTCCATTACGACCAAAAATGCACGTCCAAAAGACTACTCTCAGGCAATAGCAGATTTAATGCCCACTACATTCGTACCAAAGTGATGGTGCTGCGTTACGTAGTTGCCAAGTGACTAAGCTTTTTCGACAGTCATATCGAAAGCGAAGGCATGCATACTTGCATAGGGTGTATGAGAAAGTTAGGTACATATTTTGAGGTTTGGTAGAACTCAGCAAGAGAATATTTTTTTCTAATGGAAAGAGGGGGCGGAAACGTCTTGGCAAAATGCTACGGTTCTGGACGTGAAAACTTCAACGTGAAACATAACAACTATGACTGTCGAAAAAGCTTAGTCACTTGGCAAATACGTAACGCAGCACCATCACTTTGGTACGAATGTAGGGGGCATTAAATTTGCTATTGCCTGAGAGTAGTCTTTTGAACGTACATTTTCGGTCGTAATGGAAAAAATTACGATGTTGCACAAAAAAGCGTTAACGTAACATTTCGACTTTTTATGACTTTCCTTAATCTGGCTATTCGCTTTTTGCTACGCAAGCTAGTAATGTATACTGTGCAGAATTTTCCGCCAAACACGCCGGTAGGATCGGTTCCTTTGTGCGTTGACTGGTTCTCCCGCAAACGTAGATTTTGCACAACTATGTAGAAGAAAAAAGGCAGAATAACTGCTTTTATAAATTTCATCCTCACTCCTTAACAAAACGTTTTCCCGGCTTCCACCCATTGGCAAAAATGATTTTCTCACCGAGTTTGACCATACCCTAGCGTTTTGGACACACAAATAGGAACACCCTGTATATATATATATATATATATATATATATATATATATATATATATATATATATATATATATAAGAAGTGGTTGATATATATATATATCAACCACTTCATATATACTTTGCCATACTTGTGGCTAGACCCTACCAGTACTTATTTTTTTTCTCATCTCTGGTACCTTGGCTTTGACAGGAGTTGGAAGCGTAGTCAGCTTAACTGCACAGCTTAACGCGTTATTGTATAACTACGATATCTCCGTGATGCTGAGAATGAGCCGTGACTATCGGCAGTGGAAGTTTGTAGCCAGAGGACCCGAGAGACACGTGGATCTGCTGATGGACGTCTATCGTGCACTCAGTCGTCCTGATCTGGATCCCGTGCTTTTTATAAAGAAGGCTATCAAATCAGCACCACCTCCAATATGGTACGTATCTCGCGTCAATACTAGGTGTTATCTTCTCGCACGCTCTTGCGCTCTTTTATAGTTTCTAGAAGGCTTATTGTGGAACATATGAAATTTTCTTTCCTAGTAGTAGAATAGTACGCCTTAACTGGAACACTTATGACGAGGAAGGAACCTCATGTTTTTAAAGCAAAATATTGGCTTCGATCCGCTCATATCGGAGTGCACCTGTGGATAGCCTGCATTTGTTGACTAAGTACGTCGTTATGCATCCGTGGGCCGTTGGCGTCCTTGCTACCTACGGTTGGGAGAGCCTAGTATTGGGCGTACGAAAAAGTACCTGGTCACACCTGGGTATAGTTGGCCTGTGCGTATTCGGCTCTTGAAATCAAACGGGAATCATCTTTGCGAATGTCTACTCCGTTGTGGCCAAACCTCAGTAATGACAGAATCTACAGAATCTAAATTCCTGGGAAGCCTATAAAAGCGTCCAGTGTTCGCATATACGTGGTCATCAGATGTACCAACGCTCATGGGTAGGATAAGATTTATTCTAGCAACGTACAGAGAATGGCCAAAAAGCATAATCTGCATCAACAGGAGGAACTTTGTCTATGAGAGTTAAGGTTGTTCTAAGGTCAAAGTAGGTTCTTCGTTCGTCTTTGGAACATCTACCTGCCTAGTTCTTAGAGTTCTAGCTACTATGAAGCAGTATTTGATGACTACTGCAATTCAGATTCGCGCAACGGCTACTAAAACTCTGAATATTTAGTAGTAATTGTACGTAAAGCGCTCGGTACGATACTTAGCATAGTTACATAGCTGTATATAAACCGTCACTGCTACATAGTACGTAAATCGACATAAATCGGGATGATCACATTGATTTGACCAAATCGCTGTCATCATCGTCAGCAATGTTTTCTATCATCGCTAGAGCGGCCAACCACTGGCAGTACTGGCATATGCAAGCAACACCACTTCATAACACAGTTAACCATTACAAGCGAAACCCTACCTCCTACCCTGCGTGCGTACGTCCTCACTCACTAGGTACGGACAGAGTATGGAGATGCGTCCAACAGCTGAAGTAATGAGCCCTTCACATTCGCAAGCCCCCCATCCGGTGAGTTCTTTCGGGCCCACGAATTCGTTGCCGTCACCCCCCCGCCCCCATGACGCCTCGGCGAGCGGAGCCATACAATCCGAAATGTTCGCCTCCACCCAATTGGCATACTGACCTGGCTGCTTCATCGCCCATCACCACCACCACCACCACCACCGAGAACCCCCGCGAAGGTAAAGTGAACATACAGACACTTATATATACTAGACAGGTACGTACGTATAGCATAGTCGTGAATATGCTAGAAAGGTGAGCCAATTGTGAGCAAATCAAAAAACGAATGGCCTCATCGTGAGTCAGGTCAAGCCCGTGAAAGCCTATGACGCCGGTGCGATGCTGAATGAGATGACACGGTGACTTGGAACGGGTTTTTGAATTTAACTATATAGAACTGCATAAACCATTGGCAATCAACATTAAGTGACTAGGCTTTGACTGACGCTCGCAAGTTTGGCTGAAACGCGTCTTCAATGGTGCGCACACACTGAACAGTTTAACACCAGCACTGAGTTGGAATAAACGTCGTAAACTTCTGTTGTGCTACTTATACTCAATTTTATTGCTTTAAAGCGTACACACTTTTGATCGGTACAAAGACTCGTATATTATGTATATTTTGAATGAAAGGTGACAGATTGCCAACTTGTTGGGCACGTCAATAAACCTGATTGATTGATTGATTGATGAGCAGTTATGATGATGATGCGCCACATTATAATCTGCTGTTATGATGATGCCACATTCTAATCTGCTGTTATGATGATGCCACATTCTAATCTGCTGTTACGATGATGCCACATTCTAATCTGCTGTTATGATGATGCCACATTACAATCTGCTGTGTTTTGGTGCTAGCGTGCCAACCTTATCTAGATGCAACCTAACCAACATGTTTCTCCTGTACGTGCATTCATGTTTGGCTGTATGTGCGGCCGCGTGACTATGGCTCGTGATTGATATGATTGTCGTCGTGTGCCGTTAAATGCCGACGTATCGTATCGTAGAGCACGAAGCAGGTACGGCAATGCTGCGTGGCGGACGCGTTCGAATGGGACCTTCGGCGCCGGACTACGAGACGTCGGCGGCCCTCGGTGGCTACGACCTCACATCGTTCGACGATTCAGCTGACGACAATTTGTATCGAAATCCATCGGCGATGTCTGACGCTCTTCGCTGCGTCTCTCCGGTAGGCTGAAGTTTTCTTGGCTGAAGTGCAGTGTCATGCTTCATGATCTTCAGCGACGTACACGATACATGAATCACCTGGTCACTTGAACAAGTAATTCACAGAGTGCAGCTGCGAATCAGCAGAAGCATAGCGCAAACCTCGTTACTTAAACGGATTGCTGGTTATGATTCCCTTTTTTTTTTGTTGAAAGAGTGGAAAATGTCATTTACGCACATTCGCCAATTATATGGCGGGTAGTGTGGGGGCTAAACGCAGAGGAGAGAGTACATGACTTAATCGGATCCGAGCGCTCTACCCAATAAAAAACACTTGCCCCAGAATCACCTCCTGGTTCGCTATTATGTCGTTATGATATCTACTATTTCAATGCAATTACACCATTAGTTATTCTACGACACGCCCCTTTATCTGCAAGAAGTGTTTTAGGTTTAAAACAAACTAATTACTAACTTAGAAGGGGGGCCGCACGTCCTTATGTCTGTTTGCGTCAAGGCGCGACCTTTATTCGCGTGACAATAAGCATTTCATCAGATATACTGTCGTTTTGTTTATTGCCGGTGGCTGCTCTTTGCGTAGAAGCGCGCGAATTTTGTGCGTTGTCCAAACTGCTCAAACAAGTCTCCTGGTTGGCTGTCTATGCGACGTTGGGTCGAGTGTACTCAATTATACATATATATATATATATATATATATATATATATATATATATACGTTTATACACTTAGAACAAAGAACTTTAAAGAATAATAGTTTTTAATAACGATACGATTATCCGTCTTAGCAGAGCCTATTGCGCGGCCTGAGTGACTTTCGAGTGTCTTGCGCCGGAGACTATCCAGCATCGCCGTTTGCTTTGAAACGCCAGCCCGTCCCAGGCTCAAACTTGCACATTTGCGATGAGTTTTCACCGACGAAATTTTCTGGCGGCTCGCTTGATTCTTCGCTAGCTTCGATAAACTCGGACGGAAGTCCTAGTCCACCTTCACGAGCGCAGGTAACTAACTAATTAAGAACGAGTACGCGCGAAAGGCATTCGTAGTTTCAGCAACCATTGTGGCCAGTTACAAATTGTTTCTCCGTAAGACTACCCGCCTCTTTTGTTTGAAGATTCCCCCCTCCCCCCCCCCGTGGCATGCGGGAGTATGAGGTTGACACTTTGTGGCACGGAAACACCTTTTGATCAGACGTGAAGTGTACCAGTTGTTAGTAAATATGCAAGATATAACAAAATGTCTGAGGGAGGGAGAGAATACAAGATCTGCGGTTTATTGATTCCACCACAATGTGGGTAGGAATGGCTTATTCATGATGAAGCCCCCTGTTATATTTGCAACAGCTGTGCACGAACTAGCCTGCCCGAGGAGTCCAGGCCACCTTACCACCCGAGGGCTAATAACTGCACGCATAGAACTGTAACAAATTAGATTCCCTACGCCAGCTACGGTTGTCTATGCACGATCTAGCAGATCGTGCATAGGCAACCGTACTGCGTTTAAGGGGGAATAGTGCGGTGTACGCCTCAAGTTAAGTAGTTTAAGTCTGGGTGCCACAGCGGAAGACCTGACTACTCTACTATGACCGAAACGGCATTAGGGACCGGGTCGGATTGTTTGAACTGTTTGTACGATAAATTGCCTCTACTTGTATTTAGGGTGGTCATACTGATTGGCGGACAAATAGACGACAAATGAGTGCTACAAGCTTGTTTTGACCAACCACACCAGCCCCCTCCATCAGACGCTTTGCAGTGGATTTAAGTTGGGCTCCAGACGCTTTACATTGGGAACAACTTGAGTCTAGTCCCCAATGTAGTAGTCCGGCAATGTTCCCTATACTCCGCACAGATGTATGAGTAAGCCATGGCATGCCATTGCCTAATTAGTGCAGTAGTGCTCCGAAAGGTAGACTTGGCCAAAAAACAAGCAGAACAGTTGAGTGTGTGTTAAGAAATGCAAGAAAATCGTCGATTTTGAATGTACTCCGTGCTCTTCTACGGCCACAAAGCCATACCGTCGCATAGTTTTGCAGCGATTGCTTTAATGTGTTCGTCGCAAAATTTAGAAACCCTGGAACATCTAGCCCAGAACCCATTGCCACAATAACTAGTACTCTTGCTTGTCCTTCATATCTCCCTGTGATATTCCCAATTTTAATTCAAACACACTTTACGATGAAAGCTGTTTGATATTTTGAAAATGCCACCCAAATTCAGAGAATCTTAATATACAGTGTGAGCAATACTTCGAGACGTGGAACAACGCTGCTTAACTGTGATGGGCTACCATGAAAGATACAAGATCAACTTGATTTAATACCTTTTTTATGACAACACTACACCTGGGACTCTTTGAGTAGCCCTCGTATTATTAGCATATTACATGATTAATTGTACGTGAAAACTCAACGTTGGCGCCAAAAAACAATATATAATATATATAATTTTTGGCTGCGTGATTGGTTGTAGAATGTGTTCGGATCCCATCAACGAGCAGCCTCTTCGTCATTGCTGGAGCCTCTTCTGCGGGAAACTCTTCATGTAGGTGGATTTCTACATTTACAAATGCCTATGCATGTATTTGTACGTATGTAAAAATTATGTTATGATTTTAACTATTGATTATTGTAGTATCCACCACCCCCATGACCGGGCGGCGACCGTTACGAGTTCGCCATTCTCTCGCTCAAACAACACACGTTCTCTGCCTGGCTCGCACCAACGACTACGGACTCATTTATTTTCATGCCTCCTTATATACTCACAGATTGCCCGCGCATTTAGTGACTTCCCGCATCTTCGCTACTGGTGGCGGCATCTTCTATTTGGCGCCATGTATTTAGCTTGCTTCGGCATTGCCGCCAACCTGCGCTGTCTATGCCCGCGTTGCTTACCGGACACTGCTATCCTACAATTATGTTATGATTATAACTATTGATTGTGGCACTTTTCAGCAGACAAGTGCTTCTTGTAGAAGCGAGTATGGCAACGTCGAAGACCTAGGATTTTACCAGGTAAGAACCTATGCACAAGAAGAGAGGTCCAGGTTATATAGAAAAATTATCGAATTGTAGCAAACTTTCTTAGCCTAAATTAAATTAATAATTTATATATATATATATATATATATATAAACTTTTTTTTAAATTCATTTATTCATTTATCTCGCTTGGCATGTATACATAAATACACTAGATCACCTCTTTATATCAGGGGCGCTTAGAGACGCAGCATATGCGCTACCTACGCAATCTTTATCATCGATGTATCCCCTAATACCCACCAAGTACTTACCTTTTATTGGGACAACCTCTGTTTTGTAATATCAGCATGGTTCTTTCTAACATTTGAACCTAAGACTAGGGACTTCGACAGGTATATATCGCTGCTTCCTTTCAAAGCTTTACATTCTTCAACATGCTTAATTGACTCATTCCCTAACCCACGCTCTCGGCATTTTGTACTTTTCCCTTCTGTATATTTAGCTCGTTGTAGTATTGTATCTAACATTCATGCTCTTGCATCTGCCAACTTGCTCTGGAATTATCGTATACCTATTTTATCCCGCTCATTTCCCCCTTTTCCTTGCCATATATATCTGCCAAATTCGATCTAAACCCCATCGCTAATCGCCATTTGCCCTTATATGCCTTTTACCCTTGCTTTCACAATTTTCTCCGATAGCCTTGCTCTTTCCCATTGCTGACTATTGCATCCAATTCCCTTAGCTGCGAATTCTACTCTGCAATTCTACTTCATGTTTATCCATAGTGCCGTATTTACCAGCTGCATCTGTTTAAGCCATCTTTTACGTGTTACATTCTTAACATTAATACTAAATCTAAGCTTACATTGTATTTTTATTTGTGTACATTTTGACCCTCCTCCTTCCTTAAGACGTTCTCTGGCGCAATTAGCAACGGCAATCCGATGCAAATCTGTCACTTCTCTTTGTACTGCTTCTAACTTTTTCCCAACCCCGCGCAGAGAGTGACAAACCTGGTGAATACATGGCCTTTTGTATAATTTCAGTATAATACGCGCTTTGTGTACAGTAAGGGGTGTAAATGTATATTACAAAATATTATAAGAGACATGTATGTTTTTTTGGGTTGCTATATATTTATTAAACCCCCAAAGACCTTTACACCATATTGCAATACTTTTCTTTCAGTCTTTTCTCTCCGTAATATTTTTTCTTCCATCTAAATTATCATCCTATGTAGTCACTGTTACCGCAAGATACTTGTACGGACTTAAATGGATCCCTCCCCTGTAATATATAAGTCTCTACTCAGCTGTTGAGCCGGACGGTCGCACTGGTGCGAGCTCCCGGTTAAATTGCCTAGATTGCAAGTTATATCTGGCTCTTTAACGGGAGTTTTGTCACAGGCCATCGTGACCACCAGTGCGACCGAACTGTGAGATCCAACACCGTCAAACATTTCCTTTTTGCATTTAAGATGCAAAATTGTTATAACTTTTTGTGTTATATCAAAAGAATGCACACTTTCTTTCACTTCTAATATGTATGTGTATATATATATATATATATATATATAATATATGTATATTAGATAGATATATAGATATAGAGATATATATATAAGATATATATATATATATATATGATATATATATATGTATATATATATATATATATATATTATATATATATATATATATATATATATGTATATATTGTATATATATATATATATATATATATATATATTTTTTTTTTTTTTTTTTTTGGAGGAGGATTTAAATGCTTTAGGCACTAACGCATAGGGCAAGTAGATAGAGACACAGACCCTATGCAGTGTGGGACTCACCCCCGACGGTTGGATATTATTCCGCCGAGATCATACCCACTAAACGCACCTCCCCCCTTAAACTTCACTCTCTGTCAGCCCGGCTCTCCTTTTAATAGTACTACGAGCCGACAGGAGGAGTGGTGAGTGTTCTTCGAATCAATTGGCCGAAGACCTCTCAAGGTTTGGCCCTATAGCCATAATACTGCATTCCTCTACCTGCGAAACGATTCCTCTAGAGGCACGGGCGTATTCTGTCCGTTCTGTTGCAAATCGGGCTCTCCTGAGGCGCTCCAGGTTCCCCTTTCTAACCAGTACCTCTCGTGCCACTGCAGTTCCTATATGCCAGTTAGAGGTGCTTTCACAAATGAATTGCACAAACTGTGCAATTCCCTGAGTAGGCAGGTCCGGAGAGTTCGTACAATTCAGCTTTCCGCCCAATTTCAGTCGGTCCAGAACTTTTATTTTAGTCTCTATTCTGACTTGCGCAAAGACCGGACAGACCAACAGAGTATGGGCAGCGTCGTCTACGACACCTAGGTCACAGAGTACGCATATGTCCGAGGAGGCTTTTCCTATTCTTGACAGATATGCCTGAAAGTTGCCATGACCCGTTATAACCTGCGTCAGAAAGGATCAACCTCTCCTCCGGGTCTATTTAACCACTTCTTTATGTCAGGAATAAGGTCGCGCACGCGCGCACCCGGTGCACCATCTGGAATGGCATCCCACTCGTTCTGCCATGCAGTTAGGGTGCCTTCTCTTTCATCCTCTCTGACTTTCCTATTAGAGCTTTCTGGGCCCCTATCCCATAATATTTGCCTTTCCTCTGCCTTTAGGTCCAAGGGAGGAGTGCCAGCAAGGACAAGTGCAGCGGAGGTGCTAACAGTCCTATAGGCCTCAGTAATCCGTAAGGCCGCGATCCTTTGTGTTCTTCTTAACATATGTTTTAGCCCTTGAGACTTTTTTGCTGCTGTGAACCACACCGGTGCTCCAAACAACGCTATAGATTCGACAGCCGACATAATAAGTCTCCTGCGTCCTGTTTTACTTGGCCCATGAATGTTAGGAAGGATCTTGGCTATTGTGTTGGCCACCTTCTCCGCTTTCTTCACAGCGTTTCTAGCATGGTGCATACCCCTCATTCCTCTGTCCAGATATATGCCCAAATACCTGGCTACACTAACCATCCTTATCTGGACCTCATTTAGGACAAGGTTGATAGGTCGCACTTGCTTCTTTCCTATTAGCAGAATACCTTCACTCTTCTCCGGAGCAAGAGCCAACCCAGCCTCCTTCATCCATTCCTCTACAAGTTTTAGGGCTTTGTTGGCATATAATTCTACCTCCGTAGTCGTCTTAGCCTGCGCCGTCACAGCCAAGTCGTCTGCGTATGCCAAAAGCTCAACTCCGACAGGGAGGTTACGTAGTCGGAGTACATCGTCGGACGCTATGTTCCACAGTAGGGGCCCGAGGATGGAACCCTGTGGGACACCCGCCGTCATAGGCATCTCCTTGCCCTCACAAGTGATGACACGATTTTTCAAGTAGTCCGAGGTTAGCCTTACCAGATATTGTGGAACCTTCTTCTTGACTAGTGTATCCAAAATAACCTTCCAAGGCAGACTGTTAAAAGCATTTTTCACGTCCAGCAGCACTGCAAGGTATAACTTGCGGGTGTTAGGCGTGGAGCTGTGCAGCGATTCTGCCTTGGTCACCACTTTGTTAATAGCCGTTAAAACTGACCTGTCTCTTCGGAATCCGTATTGTGCATCGGACAGTAGGCCGTTTTCTTCGGCGAAGACTCGAAGCCTCTCTGCTACAATAGCCTCCACGCCCTTTGCTAACGAACTAGTCAGGCAGATAGGCCTATAACCTCCATTTCCTTTAGGCACAAGGACTACCTCCGCTGTTTTCCATGCTTTCGGGATTTTTCCTTCTTTTATAAGCTTAGTCGTCACCTTTGCTACAACCTCAGGGAACTCCTCGAACAGAGCTTTTACAGCCATTGGAGGAATGCCGTCAGGCCCTGGCGCTTTACCTTGTTTAATTCTCTCAGCTGCTTGTAGTACTTCTACAACAGAAACCTCAGATGCATACATTTCTAACCCTTCCTCTAATTGGTTATTCTCGTAGATTCCTCTAGGAAAGTCTGCGTGCTGGGGAAACAATCTCATCAGTAGACTCGTCCTCTCTGGATCTTTCAGAATAGTCTTTGGAGCTCGGATTTGCAGCTTGCCTCTAACCATTTTGTACGGCTTTCCCCACGGGTCGTCGTCGAGGGTCGCGAGGAATTCTCTCCACCTATTGCTTTTGCTGTCGACAATTTTGTTTTTAAGTAAAGCTCTACAGTTTCGGTACTCCATTACCAGATGGGGGAGTATGTCCGCATTCCCTCTAGCTCTCTTTATGGCCCTCCTTGCTCTTAAACACTCTTTTCGGGTTTTCTCAATGTCCCTGTTCCACCAGTGTTTCCCCAGCACCGGCTTTCTTCTTTTAGGATGTGTTCTTGACCTGCAGGCCTTAAGGCAAGCCTTCCTCAAAGCCTTCTCTAACTCTATGGCATCCCTTGGGAGCCCGTCTATCTCGAAGATATTTCGTATTGCGTCTTTAATAACCCCACTATTCTTGATAGCGAACCGCTGCCGAGGCACGGGAGGTATTTGTCTGGTGTTCCTTGTTATTGTATACTCGATGCAGTGATGATCACTCAGATTCTCCTCCTCAGTGAGTACTCTCCAATCGGTGACCAATACAGCCATCATCTCACTGCAGATCGTCAAGTCTACGCTTGACTCCTGTCCTGCTCTATGAAACGTCGGATCAACTCCATCATTTAAGACAACCATGTTTTTGGACGCCATTCAGTCCATCAGCAGTAAACCTCTTCTATCTGCACGGGAGGAGCCCCACACCTCTGACACTGCATGACCCAATTCTTCTATGATGCAATTTCGAACTATGCAGGTATCTGCGCGAACGTCCGCAACCCATTCGCTTCTATCTTGCACTAGTTTTTTGTTTGGCTCGCTAATTAATGTGAGCGTCGTCTCCCGTCTGCTCGTTATCTCTTCTACTAGCATATGAGCAGGCCGACTGCGGTTGCAATTGACCTGTATCAATTTAAACGGATGTGCGCTATTCTGATTCATTGGTTGGGATGGGGTTTGCACTAGTTGCCGCAATCAAGCCTCTGGCGGTGTGATGAACCCCTCCGCGTCTATCTTTTCTAGCTTCTTTTCTTTGCGTTGATGTTTCCTGCGGGCCATGTCCTCTTCCTTTTCAGCCTGAATTCTGTCCTGTGCCGATTTTTCCCGAACAACTTGTTTACGATCCAGGACCGCCTTCTTGAAGGCCGGGCAGGACATGGAACTGGCAGTATGGCCATCCACGTCACAGACATAGCAGTGGGGGCAGTCCTTTTCACAGTCTTAAATGTGTGGCCGAGTTCACCGCACTTGTTGCAACGTCGCTGTGACTCCTTGTCATTAGTACACTCTCTGGCAAAGTGTCCTACCTTCTGGCAGTTAAAGCAAGTGGGTAATGAGACCCACTCCTCTGGCTTGCTATTTGAATTGCCTAGGGGTAACCGGTTGTAGGACAGAAGTCTACTGCCTTCTGTCCGCGGTAGCGTAACAAGGCACTGCCATCCCCCTCTCTTGGTCATTCGAGGATCCTCAGTGCGGAGAACCGTAGTCGCGGAGAGCTTTAATTTTGTGCGCAACTCTGCCTCTATCTTGGCGGCATTCAGAAAAGCGTCTACGTCACGGAGAACCACCGTAATTAGGGGCCCCGTCGTCTTGCGTACATCCACTTCCACATCCGTGCCCTTGCGAATTATGTCAGCAAACGTAATTCCTCCTCCTGTCTTGGTTTCATTAACCTTTATTATTAGATCTCCGTCTCTTGTCTTGGTAACCTGATTGAGTTTCACACCGGCTTCATCCGGCTTAACATAGTCTCTGATTTTATTGAGGGTCTCCTCAATGGTTGAGCCTTCTTTCACTTTGATCCTGACGGTGCTGTGACCAGCGGGCGGTACAGACTCACCTCTCGCGCGGGAGGAGCTACGCCCGCGAGAAGAACTGCGGGTCCTCATGCCTTTTCTCTCCGCTAATTCGATGTAACACGAATTTTTCCTGCAACAAGCTTCCACAGCACGTCTGATTGATGACCCGTCCCATTCCTCAGATATATGCAGGACAGGGGGCTCTGTTGCCAGGGGGATCTTGCTGTTCTCTATAATCTTCGAAAGAATGTTCAAAAAACCGGCAGGTGTCTCTTCGGCTCCAACCATACCGACCACAAGCTTTCTCATGGTTGTTTGTTGGCTCACCTGTGTCTGTGCTTGCTCGCATGCGCCATCGACCATCTCCAGCGCTTCGCTGCTTCGTAAGACCGCGACTCCACCAACAGGAAGATTTATGAGTGACGCAGCAGACGGGTACTCCTTGAGTTTCTCAAGAAGAACCTTATCCTTTTCAGATCCCTGAGTCACCAGCATGGCGCGTGAGTGGCTTGCTCTGAGAAAGCTTTTCCGCGCGAAGGCTGAGTTCTTGAAAACGGCTTTAGGCCACTCCTTATTCACTAAGCTTGCAAGGTCGTCCATTGTTTGCGCTTTGTCCAGAGCATCCTCAACTTGTTGGGCTAGCTCAGCATCTCTGAGCTGTTGGACTCGCTCGTTTTCTACTTGCTTGTTGCATCTGGAGCAGAGGACAGTACCTTCAACACCAGAAAGGCTTATCGTTTCTGTGCCTACTTCCACAGTTTCCTTCGAAATATCCAGCTTCTTGCTATTTGCTTCTTTCTCGTTTAGCTGAATTGTCAACTCTTGTATCTGTGTACTGAGCACAGTATTCTGCTCAAGTATTTCCTCATTATTCTTACGCAGCTCATTTTCGCAGATATTCCTTTTAACGTCTTGCTCGCTAAGCCACCAGATTACTAGCTCTAATCTTGTAATGGCATTCTTAATATCAGTATGCGTAGTGCCGTGTTTCTCTCTTAATTCCTTCAGCGATTCGGCGCTCTCATTTACCTTCTCAAGTGCCTCTGCATAATTCGCTGGGGGGTCATCAGCCTTGACACCATCGCTTTTATTTTTCTTCTTCAAGGTCTTCGTCCTGACCAGTTTAGCCAGGTGGGGAGGCATCGATTCCATTCCTGGCGAAATTTCGGGTGATCCCTCCGCCTGCCTCTTATCTCCTGCTCTGGAGCAACTTGCCTGGGAAGTTACCTCTAAAGCTTCCTCCTTTCTGGCCGAGTCCACACAAACCGCTGCCTCCGAACGAACATTATCCGGCATGTTGTCGTCCGCCGTCTCCACCGGAGAACTCGTCTCTCTCCCCGTCGCCATAACCGGAGACCTCTGAACGGCACCGCCTTTCTTGAAGGGATCCATTCCCGCTACCCGGGGAAGGCCACCGGGCCGCAGTCAGCCCACGGGCCGCACTTAACCCTCAGGCCAAAATTGACTCCTCGAGAAAGCAGTGGATGCCTGAAGAGTTGTTGTTGCCGTGAGTTACCGTATATCCCTTTATTTCGATCTCCGCTAGTTGATTTCTGCGGATTACTCCTTTAACTTTTCTCCGACTCTACTTCGATCACTGGTTCGTCGCCGGCATATATTCAAATTTCGCGCGTCTGCGTTGTGTCTACGTGCCGCACGTTCCGTGTACTCTGCTATGCATCCAAACCAAGATGGCCGCGCCCATGGGTTAGGCAGCTGTTTATCCACGTCGTGTTCAGGGTTGAATAAACACTAGGTTACACTGGAAAACAGCCTACGTAGTTCACTGAGTTTTCTAACTTACTTTGTCACGTAGTGTCTCTGTGTATTCCTGAACGCAATAGGGCGCTTTTTTGCACACTAGCTAACCCGAAATGATCGAAAAACTTCGTTTTCAGAGCACTTATTCGGGAGCCCGATCAAAACACGTCCGTACTCGTTCACGCACACACCACGTATGTGTATATATTGTATATATATATATATATATATATATTATATATATTATATATATGTATATAGTATATAATATATATATATATATATATATATATATAATTTGTATATATATATTATATATATTATATATATTGTAATATATAGGTATAATATATATATATAAATATTATAGTCTATTATATATATATATATATATATATATATCGATGTATATCCTCTCTCTCTCTACTCTCTCTATCTCTATCTGTCATCTCTCTCTCTCTCTCATCTCTCTCCTATGTATCTCATTCCTTCTGCCCGCCGCCCTGGCATGACTTTCCACCTGCCTGATCCCTCGCGCGTCTCCCATATCTCTACTTGTGAGGTAATTTGTTATCCGTGTCGTCAGCTTCACGACTCGTCGCTACCGACCAGTGAAAGCGATCACCGAGGTTTCGTTGACTTCTACGATCGTGGCCCGTTCGGGCTATGGCAGCCGGAGCCGCAAACGCGCAAGCCGGACGATTCGCCGAACGGAGGCTTCAATGCCGCGCCGGGAGCTGGCAGGAAGCTGGCCTAGGCTGGCTACGAGAGAGAAACGTGAAAATTGCAAGAGAGAAACGGACGTTCTACTACGAGAAACGAAACGAACTACGCATGATGATAATAGTACCACCGACGTTTGATGGCGTTGTACCAAACGAACAGATCCGTCTGCACAGACGCTGACTACAACTACGATTGACCGACCGACCGACCAATCAATCACTACAATTGCTCTTGGCACATCCTATTTATCCAGCCAGCACGCCCACCGAACGCCCACTATTCGCCTACGTGTTTTCTTCTGCTGCTGCTGCGCCTGTCTTCTCCCTCACGGTAGCGTTGTTGGGCTCTCGATAGGCGGTGTGAGGCGAGCAGGACACGAAGAGCAGAGCACGATGATCTGCCCACGTTCATGGTTCACCATCTCTTATGCAAGCACTGCAATTTGTGTACTCATCTGATGAAGTCATGTGACAGAGTTACAGGTAGAAGAACAAACGGAGAAGCTATAGTCTATCACACTGTTGCACTATATATCTATATACATATGTGTATGTGTGTGTGTATATATATATACATACACACATCGATATACGCATTTATATACACCTTGTGCCTTATATCTTTGTGCACACTCGTACTTTAGCTACATTATTTGCTGTTTGCTCGGTCTATACACGTTGCAGTAGGTTTTACTGCTGGTTTTCTCTTACTACACTACTACTACTACTACTTAAGAGCCGTTTACGGATATGTTAAACATTGGCTAGTTATGACATACTGCTACGCCTTAGGAGCAAGCACACTGTGCCCGAGGAATAGGACAATAGACCGCAAGGCATTCGGCCACATCGAACACGCTATTGTCACCCGCAGTGTGGACAATTTGCTTCTGGCAGTCAGCCCAACATTTCCTTTCTACCTGCCATACGGGAGATAGATTTGATCATATTCGCTCCTTGAACACGAGATGATACACACATGTCCGGCATTGGCTGGACTTTAGTACTACGCCATACTAAGACTTATAAAAACAAAACGCTGAATATACTATTAGCGTATATGGAAAGCTCTCACGCTACTACGAACTTCGCCTTAAGCAATCACTCACATCTGCTTGATGTTGAAACACGTCGCCTGTCAGTTGCTAACGTTCGTATGGTTAGCGGGCGTGGGTTTATGTGTGTGTTTGGAAGTTATAGTGATAGCGGCGATTGAAACTACAAATAATTCTTTACGATTCATTACTAACTTGATTAGTACTACCAGCAGGTAGCCAGTTGCACCAGCATTACCCCCTCGGTGGAACTCGATAAACAGTATTACGAACGAACTTGCGGGCACGCGGGACAGAACGGCGGAAAAGATGTGACACAGATTTTGACCAAACATGAAACGGCCCGACCCGTTGATACCGAGATGACAAGCTAGATGGCTAGATGGACTAGACTGAGGAAATGATTTGAATGTTTGTTAGACGAGCAATAACGTAAAAACAACAATACCAACATAAGCAACAACAACAACAACATTAACAAAACTATTGGCTTAGGTGCGTCGTGCGACAGAAACACGACATACCGCTACATTTTAAATTTAAATTAACGAAATGTCAAACATGAGAACGAATTACCGAGAAGAGGACCGCGGAATGCATTTGGTTTACAGAGTGTACCGTAGCCAGCTAGGCCAAATGAATGGGCACAGCAACAACAACAACAATAACAAAAAAAAAAGACTACAACAAGAACAACGACGACGACAATAATAACAACTGCGTAAGGAATAAGGGCGATAGCGACGAATAGCGCAGCACTGAGAGAGCCCCGCTCTCTGGGTTGTTTCTGCTCTGACGCATCGCCTTTTCTTTGCTCGGCGTCAACCGGCACGCGATCAATGCAGAGGAGGTGGCCCACCGTCTCCGTTGTTAGACGCCAGGGATAGTAGCGGTTGGCTTGAGTCAGTAGGCCACGATCCCTGCACTATGATTGCGCTGGTAGGCTGATACGCTTGTTAATTATGTTATTAGTTAATTAAGCATTATTACGACCACGACGATGACGACGCCCGTTCGTTATAGCTGGCTACGGCTAACAACTTGACGGCGACCACCGGCCGCTGTTCATGCAATACAGTTGTTGCCAACACTTATCGCGCAAAGAGTTGTGAAAGTTTCCCGCTAACAGGTAGTTTGCTCGTTATCTGGCAGCGAAAAAGTCACCCTGTTTGAGGTACACTGCAAAAAACAATTATACAGGTATGTATATATATATATATATATATATATACATATACATACATACACACACATATACGTTATTGAAATGCGTGTCGTTGAGTTCGACAAATCGCTTCTGCGTTACACTCTAGATGTATGGATATGTTATGGAAAATATCGCGCATGCACGCATGACACCTGATGTGATCGGCACAACTGTGAGTCGCTAGCTTTCTTTAGACAAATGCTAAAATGAGCACGTTAACGTTGAGACGACGTTGCAGTAGGCCAGAGGTTGCGTGTGGTCTCGCAACACCAACAACTAATACCGCGACCAATATAACTACCAGAGTTGTATTAAATTCAATCTCTAAGCGACGACGTAAATGAACAGGTTAATCGAACGAAATCGTTCCCCTAACGTGACGTCTGCAACAGGTGCACTTTCCTGCAACAGGTGATGTTGTTGACCGAAGGAGCGAAGCGCAGCCGCGCAATTTGCATTTTGGCCTGTGTCGGCGGGGTTGTTAGGTGGTTTGACAATCTCGATGAAAAAGGTCATAATTACGTTAATTTTGCAGAAGAAGTCGAAGAAGAACAAGAAGAAGCGGCGGTCTATCGAAGTGTCGTTGATCGGCGTGCAAATTCTACTTCCAAGCAAAAAAAACTCTTTGTCAGAAAAGAGAAGAGATGATGAAGACGTAGGATAATTCTTAAACCGAGTATGTGCTATTCCTTTCTTTTGATGTATAACTATATCCTGTGGAGAAATACATAGTAATGCTAAAACATGTCGGTAAGAGAGCGCTCAATCTTTCGCAAAATCAGACCAAACGATTACGAAGTGGATAACTAACTGCAAACGACGGTTGCGGGAAACCTTGAGTGAAACTCATTTCATGACTCAAGCGAACATATGATATTGATGAAGACATGCCCATATTAATAAAATATACGAATGACACTGATACCTTCGGAGTGTTTACTCTAAAGTCTAGTGAAATCGAACACACTGGAGACTACAAGACGCATGCTTTCATGTGCAGCATGTACATACACATCTTATCATGTGCGGCATGCACCTTTACTGGCTCATCCTCATGTCCAACATGTAATACAGAACTCGTTGGCGCTATTTGCCTGTACGAATGAATGGGCCAGTCTCTAGATCCTATCGTTTTAATGCCTCAGTATTATATACTGTAGCCTCACAACCTTCTCAGACTGTAATATTTCGGGTCTGCCCAGCTTTCGTAAGACAAGTTCTCATTTCTAAATCTACTTGTTTTCACCACCGTGGGTACAATCAACCGCGGACACGTATTTATTGTTAGTCGGGTGGATACCGGGCAGTTTCTTTAAAGAATCGGTTTCATACTAACGCTATTTAGCCAATTATGCAGAGTGTTTACTTGATACAAAGATAAAATAAATTAGTCAGCAGATTTTACAAGAGTAGTACTTGCAGACTATGTTCAGCAAATAAAATGATCGCGCCTTGATGCCGGTGCTGCTTAACAGATTGCACTGCGAGGATATACAGAACGATTGCACCTGCATATATGTATGCCCGGCGCGATTAATTATTTTAATGTCATTGCGAGCTTCAACACGGCATCCCGGCAAAAGAACGGCCATGCTTTTTTAAGCCCGAGATTGTTAAAATCGATGAAGACTATGTTTCAAATAGACAGCGTCTTGTTTGATGGTGGAGTTTGCCAACAAGATCAATGTCTATAAACCACTGGAGGTGGTTCGCTGGAGTTTTATATCATTATTCTTATTATCACAAATAGTGGGCTAGTTATCTTAATAATAATAATAATAATAATAATAATAATAATAGTAATAATAATAATAATAATAATAATAATAATAATACTAATAATATAATAATAATAATAATATAATAATAATAATAATAATAATAATAATAATAATAATAATAATAATAATAATAATAAGTAGTAATAATAGTAATAATAATAATAATAGTAGTAATAATAAGTAATGTAGATCCTCCAGACATGCTGAATTAAACAAAGTCATTATGAGGTCTCTTAGGAAAGCCGGTATACCATCTACACTTGAACCGAGAGGTTTAGTGCCCGCTGGCGAAGAAAGACCTGATGGGGTGACCATTGCATTATGGTCTCATGGGAAGTCCCTTGCTTGGGATGCAACGGTTTCGTGCACCACCGCGGCTTCCTATTTACACCACAGCTCAGTTGAGCCGGGGTGGGTGGCAAAGCATGCGGAAGCCAGAAAACGCGTTAAATACACTGGACTGGAAACAAGATATACTTTCGTGCCTATTGCCATGGAGACGCTAGGACCAATCAGCAAAGGAACCGAAGCATTTCTCAAAGATTTGAGTAAGCGAATTCAGGAGGTCACAGGCGACCAAAGAGAGGGTCAAGTTCTTGAGGCAAGCGTTGTCTTTGGCCGTTTGCAGAGGAAACGCGGCATCTATTTTAGGCGCCATGGAGTGAAATAATTATTTAAAGAATTTGCAATAATACGTTCAGACCTCACAATTGTAACATTATTTAACATGTAATAAATAATAAAAATAATAATAATAAAAATAATAATAATAATAATAATAATAATAATAATAATAATAATAATAATAATAATAATAATAATAATAATAATAATAACAACAACAACAACAACACTTGGAAAAGAGCAACCCTTCCAATTGCAGAAGGAGGACTTGGTATTAGATCAGCGGTGGAGCTGGCTCCCATATGCTATGCTGCGTCTCTATTGGAATTTGGTAAGCTTGCAATTGTGTTGGTCAAACCAGACATTCGCCAAGGAATCACAGGAGCCAAATACGCTGCAGAGCTAATAGCTAGACAAACAATTGGACCAGACCCCTGTCAAGAACGTCCCACACAGCATACATTGGACTCCTACAGATGCAGCGCTGCAGCTAGAGAGCTGTTAGACAGCCTACAATCTCCAGTGGAAAAAGTTGTTGTTAATAATAATAATAATAATAATAATAATAACAAGGAGTACACGTTCACACCTCACAATTGTAACATTTAAACAATATTAATAAATAATAATAATATTAATAATAATAATAATAATAATAACAAGGAGTACACGTTCACACCTCACAATTGTAACATTTAAACAATATTAATAAATAATAATAATAATAATAATAATAAAACATTGGGCATCTGATAATGTTCAAAACGCGTGGACGAGTGGTGTGCGCAAACAATGTCGTTTGTGGCTGTGTGGCCCAGCCACGACATCCTCTAAGCACTCGCTGCTGACTGGAATTTCACCCATCCATCGTATCTTGTACTGCACTCCCAGGCGCCACACGCCAAGCCCCAATTTATATTCGCAAGAAGTGCGAGCGCTACTACTCCACCTTTAAATTTGGCCAAAACTGCCCAAATCGCGGTGGCATTTCGCAGTTTGGTAGTCGAATGTTAGACGACTGTGCAGCTTCTGAAACGCACACATATACATGCATCTGTGTGTAATAATAATAATAATAATAATAATAATAATAGTGTGAACTTTAGAAACTTACGTCATACACGTATGTCTATTTGTCTTCTTCACAACAGAGGTAGACAAAATGAAATTAGGAATTACACCATATAAAATTTCTTCATAATTTTTACAGCGACGTCTGTATGGCGCAGCCTCGTGCAGATAAATAAGATAAAAGCAGTCCGGGCTTCAGAAAATCTTGTCTACAACGAGTCGTTGTAACTGGACAAGACATTTTACGAGTACAATGTGAAAAAGGGAGAGTTGACGACGTCAATCGCCTAGGGAACATTCGATGATGCCCTTGGAGATTGCCAGTCATCGCGATTTGGTAGGCGTGGCACTGTGTCCACGGCTAAACTTGTGAATAATTTAGCTCGATGTGGCGAATTGAGCGATTCCACTCAAATCGTAGGCTTGATGTAACGATGCAGTCATCGGTAGGTGGATCATAGATTACGTGTTATTGAAGTCCATACATCGTCGCCAATTATAGTTGTCTGCGCTACTCAGAGAACAGTATCCCTTTGCGACGTAATAGTTTCTGCACTTTGGAGTGAACAAGAGTTTCCGCGTTAACGTGTAACTACGGGGTACCCAGTTCGACAGTGTCCCCCAAACAGATGCTGCGTTTCCTCGTTGAATGTCGACGCAAAAATTCTGACGCCCTTGAGTCTTCCGTGGAAAAGTTAAGGCTTCTACCAACGCGATGAATCAGTTTCATTGGAAGCAGGCCTGGTTTTCCCCATTGTTTCGAAACCCAACGGACAAAATTGGTGCAGATAACTAATGCCATAGTATTTTCTACAATTGTTAGCCTCTGCTAACCTGGACGCGTGACCTGCCTGGTCCGCACCTGCACCGGCCATCAAAGGGGCTAATGAGTCGGTTACAGTTGCGTCCCAAACAAGCGTGCGACCACGCTCAAAAGGGGTTAGAGTAAGACCGTCAGGCCTTTATCCATCGTCTCTGGATAGACCCGGAGGTTCTAGTACACACGGAAAGCCAGCAGACTTCAGTGCTCGACTAAAAGTGTCATTGAATGCCGAATGGCGCGCTGTTCGGTCTGCACTTAAGGCGCATGACAAGCCATGATGCGCCAAAGCGTCTACAAGGTAACCACAACGACATCGGTGAGGAACAACTAGGTCGACACCAAGCCGCAATCCTGTAGTACTGCGCGTCGTCTCGTCATCCAAAAGAGTCCCTATTTGTGAACAGTGTAGGGCATGTAGCCAGGGGCCAGCCCCTTGACTACTGGCGGCTCGAAGTCTTGCTTTATCAGCCACGGTGGGGGCTCTATCGATCAGGCTTGCTAATCGCTTTTCTTGCAGAGGGGTTGTCCAACTGCTCTGTTTAGCCCTTTCATCGGGAGGGGAGTCGAATAAAGACAACAATCTGTCGGTCAGCTTTTGTAGTTCTACGTTATAAGCTTCCCCATCGTTATCCAATAATGCTCTAACCTTGTCCGAAGCCTGAGTCAACGATGACACGCTCGCGGGTCCTGCCATCATGACTGCGTCCGGCATGCCTAAGCCGCCCTCCGAGACATCGGAAGCATTACTTGATCTCTTGCCACAGCGGCAAGCTGAAGATTTAGTATCTCTTCTAAAGTGTCTAAGCAAAGATCACTAAAAGGCTGTAAAAGTTCTGGCGATGAGGATAAATTGCAACCTCTAACTAGGCGTGTTAACCTCGTGGCTGAAAAGTAAGATCTAGGGAGAAATAGGCCGCATTGGGCCCCCAATTGGGGTCGTTTGCCTGTGGCGAAGTCCAGTTTGCCTTCCCGGCCGGCTAGTGCTTTTGGTATCCAATACGGCAACAAGGGCACACCTAGCAGCTCCAGGTCAGTCCTGTCAACAGGGGAGTAGGCCAAAGAAGCGGTTAAATCTAATGATTCAATTCCGTTGTGAGCTGTAGCATATACCCCACATTTACCCGGGTTCAGACTCAGGCCTCTTATCACACAAAAGTCAATGACCTTTCGAATATCGTCTAATACTGTCAGGAAGTCTCCGCCCAAAACGCCGTTATCCAGATACCAGCCATTAAGGGGGATCGCAGTGCGTCCCCCATTTCCTTGATACACAGACAGAAAAGTGGAGGACTCAAGAGATGCACCAGCTTGACTCTCACCCGTCTGTAGAGGTTATTGTCGAGGTAAGCCATAGACCCTGATCCCTCGTGCGCCAGGTCCCTGAGCCATTTTGCTGCTGAAAATTCGCGTACGTTCTTCCTAATCAAGATAGACGAGCGTTTTTTTTCAGCTCGAGGGAGTTGCAGCACGATCGGAGCGAATGAGAACAAAGAGTACCAGGCGGAGAAGTCGTTGTTTTTGGCGACGTTTAAGAAGACGCTAGTAAGTTCCTCTGCAAGGTAGACCTCACGGATTTTGGTAAAATGCGTAGCAGTTTGACTTGGCGCGTGTTTCCTTGAATGTCGACGAGTAGAGTGTCAATATTATTTTCTTCCGCCAAAGCCCAAAGGGATGTTGGCGGGGTCAGCATGCTTGGATTATATATAACTATTTGTGTATATTACAAATTGTTTGTTACAAGGACAATTATTATTATTATTATTATTATTTGGGAAGGGGGGACTGTTTTACATATAGGGATATGGCCGATCTCTACACAAAAGCCGAGCTGCCTCGAATGGTTGCGATGATCGCGGTAGATGGGTTCCGCACTTATCCGGACACTTGACCATCTCTATAAATGCATTTGACAGCTATTTCGTATGACGTTTCAGTGAAATGAAAACATTGTTTCGTCCTGACAGCGGTCTCTCACAAACGACTGCTACAACTACTCTACGACTTCGTAGATTCCAAATACCCTTCTTCGAAGTAATGCCAAAGTAATACCGAACCTGGGGGGTGGAAAGGAATACGGGTTTAGTGGGTTTGCGAGTTTCACACTAGTCACGCAGGCTGCTAGTGGCGCATGTGCATCAGGCATTCCCGAAACCTCCTAGAACAAAAAAAAATACCAAATACCCTTATTGTCCCTGGAATAGCTGCAAATGCTAAACTAAGGCCGGTACGATGCACATGCTTCGACTTTGTCAGCCGGCAGCACCGCGTCCTTGAAGTGAAGTATCCCAAGTCGAGGCACTTTGGGGGGGGGGGAGGCGGCTACAGCTAGAGGAATTTGTGACAAAAAACACAACCATGCCAGTTAAGTTAGGCGAGGTTACTTACGGTCGAAACCTATATGCATCTTTATGTGGTTACAACATTCAGTAGAATATATTATTAATAATGCCTGCTTTATAAGTATCTAAATATATTTTATATTTTATTATGGTGCATACACGAGTATAATGTATATATACATATAATATATATTTAAGGCGAGCACTGCCAAGTGTGCAAATGTATTGTAAATGATTAATAAATCATCGCAATATGTTCTATATATATATATATATATATATATATATATATATTGCGCATTTTAAAGTCGAATCTTCTTTAAGAAGGCAAATTATATGCTTAAGTCGATATGAGTAGACAGTGTCAACGAGTTTTACACCTCAGCACATAGTGAGTGCCCTGTACGGCCATAACAAGAGGCTAATAAATAAGTAAATAGAGAGAAAGAGAGAGAGAGAAAGACATGATTTTCGACTGTGACACGTTGCCAACATATACGTCTTTGGGGTTCGACACCGACGCCAGTATTGCCGTTAGAAATGCCAAGCCCAAGAAGGAAGCGTTTCTAGCGAGAAAACGTTCTCTCACGCCAACTCCGCGGCTTCTGATTAATACTGGCGAAACGAGGTCGAAATAGAGGAGGCTGAAAATTAGACGGCGGCTCGGATAGGGTATGCCGTGCGGACGTGCGGAACAGCGATTGAGCCGGCACCACATTGGGGACCATCGGCTGGCCGCACGAATCCTCGGCTAGAATTTCCGAGTCGCTCATTTCCGCTAGATCCTCGATGCGCGACACCTTGACGCCGAGCCTTGCCGCTCTCGTGCAGGCGTCCAGCTGCTCGTCGATAGTGTGCACGAGCCAATTGCGCGTGTACAGTAGCGATACCGGATATTCGACGGGTCGGCCAGCTTGTTTGTGCTGGATTACATCTTTAAGGAGGCCGCTGTACCACGTGCGACCTTCAGCGGAGCTAGCGGCTTCGCTTAGCGTCGAACTCACGTCATCATCGTCGACCGTGGTGTCGGTGGGGTAGGATAGCACCAGAAGTTGGCTATCTGCGCACACGGGTGGGCAATAGCCGCTATTGGTTGTGGATGTCGGCGTTATTGTTGTTGCTGCTGTTGTTGTAATTGTTGTCGCTGCTATTGTTGCTGTTGTTGTTGTCAATACTGTTACTGCTGTTGCTGTTGTTGTCGTTGCTGATGTTGTTGCTGTTGTTGGTATTGCTGCTGTCGTTGTCGTCGTCGTCGCCGTTAGTTCAGCCCAAAACGAGCGCACAAAGTTGACGAGTCGCCTCTTGAAGCCGGCCTTGCTGCCGGAGTGTGTCAGCGACCGTCCCGACCTGCCCGCCAGGTTGAGCAGTCGGTACTCGCGAAGCACCGCGTCGTACTCGATGTTGGCGAACGTTCCGCCGAAATGCAGCACGCCCGACGTCGACCCGCGCGTCTCTCGGTGCACGAAGAAGTCCTGCATGAACAGATCGCCGTATGGATCCTGGCCGAAATCGTCGCGGTTTGGCAGACGCTGACAGCAGATGCTGCCGCTGCCGCTGCTCACCACTGGCAGTGCCCGATAGTGGGCCACGACCAGCGGCGGTATGGGGCACGTGCACGATCGGTACGCGCAGAGGTCGCGAATGAATCGCACGCCGTAGGGCCGCAGCTGCTCAATAATGTCGACGTCGAGATCCGCATTGTCGACGCTCTGTCGACGTTGTTGATCGTCATCGTCGTTGTTGAGTTCGTGATTTACATCGTCGACGTGTTGTCGAACGTGAACATCATCGTTGGTGTCGAGTTCGTGATCAGCATCGTCGACGTCTTGTCGATGTTGACCATCATCGTTGGTGTCGAGTTCGTGATCAGCATCGTCGACGTCTTGTCGATGTTGACCATCATCTTCGTCGTCGTCGTTGTCGTCCTGGTCCAGGTACTGCGTCTTTCTACTCTGCTCGCACACGTCTCCGTCCTGGTTCTGGTCCTGCGTCTTTCGACGCTGCTCGCACTTTTCTTTGCACAGTTCCGCATCGTCGACGTTTTGTCGATGTTCATCATCATCGTTGCCGTCGTCGTGGAGTTTCTGATCCGCATCGTCGACGTTTTGTCGATATTGACCATCCTCTTCGTCGTCGTCCTGGTCCAGGTACTGCGTCTTTCTACTCTGCTCGCACTCGTCTCCGTCCTGGTCCTGGTCCTGCGTCTTCCTACGCTGCTCGCACTCTTCTTTGCACAGTTCCGCATCGTCGACGTTTTGTCGATGTTGATCATTATCGTCGTCGTGGAGTTCCTGATTTATCTCGTCGACGGTTTGTCGATGTTGACCATCATCATCGTCGTCCTGGTTTTGGTACTGCGCCTTTCTACTCTGCTTGCACTCGTCTCCTTCCTGGTCCTGGTACTGCGTCTTTCTACTCTGCTCGCACTCTTCTTTGCACAATTCCGCATCGTCGACGTTTTGTCGATGTTGATCATTATCGTCGTCGTGGAGTTCCTGATTTATCTCGTCGACGGTTTGTCGATGTTGACCATCATCATCGTCGTCCTGGTCCTGGTACTGCGCCTTTCTACTCTGCTCGCACTCGTCTCCGTCCTGGTCCTGGTCCTGCGTCTTCCTACGCTGCTCGCACTCTTCTTTGCACAGTTCCGCATCGTCGACGTTTTGTCGATGTTGATCATTATCGTCGTCGTCGTGGAGTTCCTGATTTATCTCGTCGACAGTATGTCGATGCTGACCATCATCTTCGTCGTCCTGGTCCTGGTACTGCGCCTTTCTACTTTGCTTGCACTCGTCTCCATCCTGGTTCTGGTTCTGCGTTTTCCTACGCTGCTGGCACTCTTCTTCGTACAGAGGCGCATCGTGCCAGTGGTCGTCGCCGTCGTCGTCGGTGTCTTCGGTGTCACTGTCGACAGCCAGATCTTCGTTGCTCACGTCATCGGCGTTTAGACTCGGCGTCTCTGCCGAACAGTAGTAGAGCTCCAGTTCCTGCTCATCCCGCGAGTAGTGGGTGGTGGTTGTGGCAGTGGTGGTGGTGTACGAGAAAAACGCCGATGCCGCCACTGCCTCATTGGGTGGCGTTGCGGATGGTGATGAGGACCCGACAGAATAATAGCTGCTCCTAGACCCAAATCCAGTTGCAGAACAACGATGCTGCTGCCGCCATGTTTTGCTAGCATGACGAACGCCGTCGCTGGCATCGCGGCCGCTGCAGGAGCCTCCATCAAGAAGCCCCATTTCGGCGGGTCGTCATTGAAGTCAGTGACGGTTGTCCGCCGAATGTCTGAGCAGCCGAAAGTTTGACTAATAGCTTTCGAGCCGTTTTTCTGCAAACTGTGCACAACCAAAACACAACAACAACAACAACAACAACAACAACACAGAGCTATATTAGCAAATACGGACTACGTCGGCCGTCTTCAAGTGGTATCGCAACAAAATGAATTAATTACTAAATTGGCCTGAATAAGTAGCGCCGATGGCGTCTCTTACTAACTAGGTCTGTGTAGCCAAGAAGGCTCGTTTCTATCTGGAACAATCTTGCCACAGATTTACAGATTACGATGATGCGGAGGATGATGATTTGCTACGCGGACCATCTCCACCAAGATACGTCATTCTGTTGTTTAGTACACTTCAAATCAGACGCTTAAACAGCCAATATGTGCGCGTTGAGTGCGGATGCTTAGCGAGGCTCATCTGGATATGCGTCTCATACACGCGTTGATACGGCGGAGGCCTGTGCGTTTTACAAAACGGTTGCACGCAAGGTAACGGACACACTTCACTCAACGGCACTCTGTGACGATGTTGTGCTCATTATTCGTTTGTACATCGCAAGTACACACATCTTAAGCAATGCTTTTTGTGGCAAGTATAGACAATAGTATACATAGGTGAATGCGGCCTGAAGTGTTTCTTGCGCATCAGCCGCACCAATATATATATATTTTTATATATATATATATATATATATATATATATATATATATATACCAATATATATATTTATATATATATATATAAATATATATATATATATATATATATATATATTTATATAAATATAAATATATATATATATATATATGTAAGGTTTCCCAGGAAGATTTGACGCTCGTTATAGTAAATATTTACCCAATGGAACATGGTCTCTAAGATGTCTTGTTTCGGAGTGAGAGTGATATTACTTAAATCCGTGACAGTGGTGTTATCGCCCGACATAGGGGCACAAAATGTGCAATTGCGAGACAGCCGATACAGATAGTAAGCACATTGTGCCTTCACGCCCATTGTCTTAAAATCATAACCCTACGACCATTCACAGCGCTCAAAACTAACACGTTCAGGCAATTTCGAACCAAATCGATGACAATGCGAGCCGTGGTTGCGGAGTAATTACGATTTTCGGCGGGAATGTCCAGATTAAGTGCATGCATAAATAAACTTTTCCCAGAAACATTTGAAGCTCGAAGTATAGCATTGTAGAGCTCGTTATAATTAATAATGGTACCAAATTTATAGAAACGCGAGGTGCGATTGCCAAGTAATCGAGATTATGTGCATGTATAAATGACCTATTCCATCAGACAAATCACTCTAGGTCATTTATACATGCAGTTGTGCTCTCGACATGCCCGCGGAAAAATCTTAATTACTTCTCAATCACGGCTCGCATTGTCATAGGTTTGGTGCCAAGATACTCGCCATGAAATGCATCTGCCTGAACGTGTTGGCTTTGAGCGTTGTGGATGGTCGTAGGGTTTTGAGATACTGGGCGTGATAGCTAATTAACAACTTCATTTTTTGCGAATTCTTTTTAAAACGACTATGTCGCAGTTTCTGATCGGCGTCATATGCTCGTTAGAAGAAACAAAATAGTTTCGCACGAACACGACAATTGTTTAGTTTATGCATAGGAGGACCCGCAATATGTCGGGCAATAACACCACACGGATTTGACGGAAACAAGTGTCACGGATTTTAGTAATATCACTTTCACTTTGAAACAACAAGGAAACAATAAAATGTTTACTTTAACGAGCTCTACAATTCTCTCTCTATAACGAGCTTCAAATCTTTTGGCAAGATCCAGTATATAGCAGAAGACGATGCAAACGATCACAACTGTGTTCTTCAGTGCAAATCTTCTCCTACGCAGCGTCGACGATCGGTGGCTGCTTGCGATATATATATATATATATATATATATATATGTCGAGCATTGCTGAGTGTGCAAATGTATTGTAAATTATTAATAAATCACATATATTTATATTTATACCAATGTTTCGCCCTCAGACAGAAAAGCTGATGGCATTAAGCACATACCGATACGCATGCAGGACAAGTGCGCCAAGCGCTCAATCCACGGTGGTAGAATCACGATGACTGGAGGAAAATGTAAAGACAACTGCTATCATAATGGCGTAGTGAACCATGACAATTTACAGACAGCCGAGCTGCTAACCCGGGGCCGTCAAAGTTTAACCAGTCCTGACAGATGCAGCCTCTCGAGATGAGAAAGATCCACCCGATTTTTTTTCTTATCATCAGCCCGATGAGAAGCCAACGGCAATCCATGAATCGACGAGCGTTTTTTCACGTCTGTGCATTTGTGCATGATTATGCCTGCACATGATTCATTATTCAATCGTGCAGAAGAAAAAAACCAGGAAAGAACGACGTAACTACCAGGACATGCATGGAGGACGACTTCGACACGTCCCAGCCGGCAACGGTCTGTTGTCAACTGTTCACTAATCCAGGCAGCAATGCACGACCTGCAACAGCAACCTGTATAGCTGCGAAACAGCAACAACAACATCATCATCATAAATATTTTGCTGTGATGATGGTTATAGTGTTGCTGTTGTTGCTGCTGTTATTGCCATTGTTGTTGTTGTTGTAGTTGTCGTCGTCATGGTGGTGGTAATGGTTGTTGTCGTTGTTGTTGTTGTTGTTCCTGGTTTTGAGCGTGCGCAATTGAATACACTCGTCTCGGTTCGTGTATACATACATCGTACGTGCCCGCGGCGATATGTGGCGAATGCTCATGGCACGACGGTGTTGTGTCAAATGATCCAGTGGTGTTGTGTCAAATGATCTTCGTGATTTTTGTTCTTCACCGCGGACGATCACAACGAAGACATGTCTTTTCTAAACGCAATCTTCCGCGTGAAAACGTCGGCGTTACACAGTGCCTCGTTGTACCACCCCCCCCCCCCCCCCCGCCCATGATATGCACGTGTATTTGTTTCGTTACGTAGGCACTTTGTGTACATGTTTCGATGCCTAAGTACCCTATGTACTCGGTTCGATGCGTAATGACTCTGTGCTCTTGTTTCTAAGCGTCGGTACTATGCATACTTGTCTCGATGCGTCGGTACTATGCGTACTTGCTTCGATGCGTAGATTACTATGTGCGTGCATCTTAACGTACTGCATTTTAGGATGGCGTTAGAATTTTTCTAAGAAAACCGCCGATATTTATATCGACAAATCTACATTGGTCATCGACCATCAAATGACGACGACGACGACGATGGAATGATAGATGGTTTAAATAACCGTAGGAGCCACATATTGCTTATACCTAAGCGTATCGCAATATTTTAAATAATCAATAATATGATGGTTTCAAGGCGTGTAGCCAGCCAGATAATTGCTTTGTCGGCATCACTGCATCCCAGCGTCCTTCTACTCTTTATTCAGTAAATAAATTTAGCGTTTTCTATTCTATTACATTATGAAGTGTTTGTATTAATAGTAATCTACCAGAAATCAATCGATTATTCTAATGCATGCAATTGGGGAGAAGCTCATTTTCAGAGATCCAACACTGTTATTATTGCTATTATCGTATCTAGCATTACCTAGGTTACATTGATACGACACCGGGCTTTAATTAATATATTTACTTGCCAAGTCTTATATATATATATATATATATTACGGCTAAAACTTGATGATAAATATGTCCTGCCAACTAGATACAAAACGCGATAGCAGCTGTTATATCACACATTCCACTTTGATAGGAACATTTTGATTTGACAGACAAAACATCAGAACTAAAAGCATTTTTGAGAAGATTATTTTTCAATTCTAGACCATACTCTGTCTCCTACGGGCTTGGAATTTAATCTGAGGCATATCTTCGATGCACCGAGGGCCGGACATGTTAAGATCTCTAGGGTTTCCTCAACGGTCCCTGTGGCAGCATGGCCACTGATTCCCAGCGATATGGTCATTATCATATATTTTAATCTATTCTCAATAAGCAGTGCTCAAAGAAAATTCGATTAACAACAGGGATTGAACCGGCGACACCCCGGTAGATGACACAGATAAAACACTGCTACGTGTTAATTAGCTAGTTACTTCGATAGGTATAGCTTTAGCACAATATATATATATAAACGCTTGAAGTTATCTTTCTTTCCACTCGCCCAGCATCTTACCCCCATACAAAAGTGGCTGCTTTCAGCTTTTTTGCATGAACAGAATATTCCATAACATATGCTTCCTGACGTACTACGCCACAAATATTCATATATTTTTTCTCCAAGTATATATATATATATATAAAGACAAGGACGTATCGGCAAAAAAGAGCAACTAGTCTGCATCAAGTTCTGTGTTAAAGCATGTGCTTATGGTGATCAAGCAGTATCCCATAGCACTGTGTATACGCGGTACCGTCAGTTTCGCGGCGGAGGCGAAAACACCGAATATGACCCCCGTTTGGGAAAGCCCTCGATATCAATAAAAGAAAGAAACCCTAAACATTTTCATAGTAGTATCTTACTTAACAATCGCCGAATTACTATCAGGGGGATAGCTGAGGAATTCTAGATATGTTATGGACCAGTCGTAGTAGTCTTGGCCGATATTTTATGCGCCAGAAAACTGACAGCAAAGCTCGTTCCAAATATGTTGAATATCCAGCAAATGAACGGCCGTCGTCGGGAAATACCCGCATCGAAACTTCCGGCTGCAGCAGAGTACCCTGAACTGCTTCAGAAAGTGATTACAGGAGATAAGTCATGGGTATATGGTAATGACATCGAGACAAAAGCTCAATCCTTTCAGTTGTGCTTCCACCGAAGAAATCCAGACAGAGCAGATACAACACCAAAGCTGTTTGCACTGATTCTTTTCGACTACAAGACAATTATGTTGCCCGGATTTTTGCCATCTGGTTTTGCAGTCAATAAGGAATGCTACCGCGAAATCATAAAACGATTGCGCGAGAACGTCCGGAGCAAGAGGCCTGAGCTTTGGCCAACAAGCAACCTTTGGATCTTATTCTTCGAATTATTTGATCAAAAGTTCGATGTCTATATTTTTCGAGGTAAAAGCAAACCACTAGTGGTGTAGAGTAACGCAGGTTAACCTGGTCATGTTAAGTGGCCAAGATGAATATATGTATATTGGTAGCAGGAGACAGAAAAATAAGAAGAATAGTTGCCATGTAGAGGAGTGTTAAATAGAGTGATGTTTTTCCCACCCTTGACCGTTGCGGCTAATTTGCTACTCAACATGTTTGCGGAGCCAGTGTTTCCGGCTGATGCCGCAACGGGTGAAAAACACGAGCAATCAAAAAAACACGATCGCCGGCTGAGCCCAAAATAGAAACGCCTTTACGGCTGCTCCCTCCCCGCATTCACCCGCCTAACCACAAGACAGATAGCATCGCGACAGTAGAACCAATTGACTGTAGTAACGAATCAAATTATAGCGGCGCGGGTGGAAACCAGCCATATAAAAACTAAATATTAATAACGACAGTGATAAACTTGGCAACCAAGACAGAGAAAACAATAACAAAACAATGGTCGCAACAACGACAACAACAACAGCAACGGAAGCCAACGAACGCTACAAAAACAGCAACAATATTAACAACAACAACAATCAAAATGGCGATTTTTGCAATAATTATTTATTTAACCACGTTTGTTAGGCAAATGGAAACATCTGCGTAAATTACATCTTCAGTGTCATTAAGCTAAACCATAGAGAGTAGGCACTTGAGGACAAACTGCCGCATAGTACTGGTCATGAGCCCAAGTACAGGACGCTCAAGTTCGTGGTCGAGTCGCTTGCTGAACATACGACATTGTTCAGGCTGAAGATATTTATGCAAACTTTCAAAATGTATGATATTCATGCAACCTCTGTCACCAACTAACACCAGTGAGTCGACGACAAGGCCGCTATCGAAGCTGATCTCAATCAGAGTCTTTTTCGGGAGTATGCGGCACCGCTGTTCCCCAGGATACAACGGGATCCGCACTCGATCGAACAGAGAAGACTGATCTGAAACTCTGGTGAAGATAACCCAGTCATCTATGGCCCCGTCAAGGATTCGCAGGGCGAATTAGACGGTCCGTTATTCGGAGGCAACGCAGCAAACGTCATAACGATTGTTATAACGTAATATAATAAATAATATATTATATAAAAGCATAAGAAATTGCCATAACGTCGCGCGGCAGGCTCAGGCAAATAAGCTCTTCTCTGCTAGTCGATTCCTATCCCGGTAGAATCGAACTCAAGCCGGCCACCTCAAGCAAGACTGGTATCGCCACGCGTATATGTCGCAGCGCTCTAATAGACCAACAACAGCAGAAGAACCGTCTTCCGCAGGCTGCAGCGGAACAACCAAATGTAAGTTGGCCACAGACTTATTGTTGACAAGATGGAGATGGTCCAGGAAGACGCCATCCACCGACTCGTAAATTGCTTGCAGCTTTTCTGCACAATCGTTGTTCCGAATAAAATGCGGGGAAGCTCTTTTGAGTGAGCCACGACTGGCACCATATAGGGACCCACAGAGGAGCTGCGTCTCTCTGCAAATGTACACAATGCACATAAAATCTTATGTTTCCTCGAGAATTATCCGTAGAAAAAACTCCGGCCGGGCGGTTGCTCAAATACTTTTTGCACAGTGATGACCTGAAAAATGTTCTTCCCTGGATTCTCTCTCAGAGCACGCTACGCTGCAGTTCGCTGTCAACCGCATCAGACGCCGGTGCAGTGACGGAATGGAATGGAGTTCTCCGTTCCAAAATGTCTCGCTCGGAAACATGGCTTTCCCGATCTGAGCGATCAGGTCCGAGCAAGGTGGCTTAGTGGCAATAGCCTTTGCCTTGCATTCGGGAGGACTGGGTTTGAACCCCAGACCGGCCACTCTTAAATTGGTTTGCATGGTTTCCAATTTAAACAAGGTAAATGCCGGAGTGGAGTAAACTTAGCCATGACATGAAAAATCCGTACACGGGCAATTGCCTTACGGTAAATCTAAAAAAAAAAAAAAAATCAATAAATCAACCTTGTTATCAGGTATAAATCACTTGTGTTATCTAGACTGTTCTACTGCTCATCTATCTGGAGTCTTTACTTGTGCAAGCACATTAGTATGATGGAGATTGCTCAGAGAAGATTTCTGAAAGGGCTCCGTAAAAAGGTGATAGAAGGGCAAATGCTGTTATCCTTTCGTCTGTTGTTGTTGTGCTTGTGGTTGTTGTTGCTGCTGCTGCTGTTGCTTTTGTTGCTGTTGTTGTGCTTGTTAGTGCTGTTGTGTATGCTGTTAACCGACTATCTGGTCGGGCTGTACAGGTGACTGGCGTCTGATAAGTTTGTTGAGTAGGGGTCGAATCGGCATGCATCGGTTGCCGCAGGACGGACGCAACGATGTGCAAATATGTCACGCACACCCAACTCAGCGCATTTTCGTTGCCGCTTCCGTCTTCAAAGTCGCGAGACGAACCAGTTCATGGCGATCATGGACGGAGGCTGCTGTCGATGACTACGACGACGACGACGACAACAATGAACAACACGGCACGGTGATGATAAGTGGACGAATGTGCGTAGACATCGTCAAAAAGATAGAAGAACACGCCAGCATATATGCAGACGGCACTAACTCAGTGGCGACGAGAGACATAGACATAGTCCTGCTGCTGCTGCTGCAGATTAGAGATTAGAGCGGCGGGTGTTGCACAACTACGTTGGCATCTCATCATGCTTGTTGCGTTTGTTCGACTGTCAGTGAGACGCTCTCTCCAGACGATGCTTGCGCTGTACACAGCCGGCGTTGCCGGGGGGTGCGGCGGGGGGGGGGGGGGGGTGCATAACGGAGTGCGTTTTAAACCCCATCAACCCCACGTCGTCGTTGTTGTTGGTGTTCTTGTCGTTGTTGGTGTTGTTGTTGTCGTTGTTGTTGTTCTTGTTGTTGTGTCGCCAGTACTGCCGTCTGTCCCGTTTGCTGCATTTTATCGAACGCGCTACTGCTCTCCTTGTTACTAGGCTGACTAGGAGACTAAGACGTTGTTACATCGTCATGACAACTCGCTAGAGAGACACAACCACACAATATACCCCTCTTCGCCTTCCCCCCCCCCCCCCCTAGAGCCACGTGAAATGGCACAGGCTACAAATTTAGGCAAGCTTTATCGACGCACCACCGTATTGATCCATACGACATTGAATTGACAACCGTTCCGTTCGGTATATATATATATGTATATATATACTATGAATTGACCTAATGGTCGATTGACATCCTTAAAGCAGCAGCATGAGCGGGCACGCTGATATATCTAGGGTTTCCCCAACAGTCCTTGTAGCGGAATTATATTTATATATATATATATATATATATATATATATATATGCGTGTGTATGTCAATACGAAAATGCATGCTCCTAATCTCGCGGCCTTTATAACTTTTAACGATTTAGTTTACTGTATATTAGCAAATTAAGTTCAGCCAGAAGGTTACAACTAATCCATAAGATCTCTCCAATGTTCTGTTTGTAGCCAATTAATGGCGGTTCTAAGCAAAACGAACGAGAAATCTTTGTTAGTTTCGGTCTGACAGCAAAATAAAAAAGTACTAAAACTTGTCGATCAAGCCTTAGTGTAGCCCTGTCAGACCGAAACTAACAAAGATTTCTCGTTCGTTTTGCTTAGAACCGCCATTCATCGGCTACAAACAGAACATTGGAGATATCTTATGGATTAGTTGTAACTTTCTTGGCCGATATTTTAGGCGAGAGAAGACTGGCAGCGAAGTTCGTCCCAAAAGTGTTGAATTTCCAGCCAATTAACGCCCGTCGGGAATTGCCGAAGTAAACCTTCAGGCGTTAGCAGAAGACCCTGAATTACTTCAGAGACTGAAAACAGGAGACAAGTCATGCCTAAATGGTTACGGCATTGATCTTCGAAGGTCGATAGAAGAAATTCAGTCACAGCAGCGGCAAACACCAAGGTTCTTTTGACTGTTTATTTTCTATTATAAGGGAATCATCTTTCACGAATTATTTTTCATCTGCGTTCGCGGCCGATAAGAAATACTACCGCGTAAGTCTAAGTTAACTAATTGCGCAAAGACGTCCGATACAAGAGGCCTGGGTTCTGGGCAAACAACTATTGGATTCTCCATCACATTTGTTTTTGATTTTAGATCGCTTAATGAAATATTCGATTTGTATAGTTCTGCAGCATTTATATTTGCCAGACTTGGCTCCGTGCAGCTTTTCCTGTACCGACGGGCCAAAGATTAAAGAATTAACGTTTCGAAAAACTAACTTTTTCGAAAATTGGGAAATAACGGGAACAAAAACACTTTGAACTATCAAATAAATCTTTTTTTTTTCTAAACTTGTATCTGCATTTTTCAATTTGCCCTTGATTAGAGAGAGATAAAACGATTCAGATACATGTGGCTTGCATATTCACATATCCGGCTATGAGGGGAGTTGTTGACTAGGAAATGCGAATTGTATGCAGTGCACTTCGATAGAGGCGCGTATCGATTGACCCCGCGTCCAATTCGGCAGCATCCGATACGATATGATATGCTGGTCTGGCCCCCCATGGGGGGTTAGCGCCTTTCACTGAGTGGGCAGACATCTTGCGAATGTATGTCCTTGCACTGATACTTTCTTACAGAAGGTGACTGCTAAGACGTATCTGTCAATACAGTTCTTGTGTGTTCGTGCAGTACCAGCAGACCTGAGGCTTGACATAGAAAATAATCTCATTCCACCTCACATATTAACTCTGCAGGTACCCTTGTTCCTGCTTAGTCAAGGTGTTCCAGGTAAAATGTGTTTTACAGATAAGCCTCAACACATCATTTAATAAACAAATGTTTATCTTTCCCGGGATTCTGCATGCACTTATATATATATATATATATACCGCCAGACACATTGCTTGCATGTGTCGTATAAGCAGTCGTTTTTGCTTGAAGCAATGTTTCCTCTAGAATGGTTACTTATGTTTTTCAAGGAAGATTTTACTGACAAGGCAATATAAGGCTTTCAGCGTCTTCTAGCGTGTAGAGCCTAACCGGAAACCGAGCACACGAATTGCTAAATTCACACCTCCTCGGCCACAGTCCCCGAAGAAGTCAGTGTCTTCCACGTTGTAGATACTCTGTTATATTTATCTTCTTTTTAGATACGATCATTCAGTTCAGCTGGGCCGCGAATTGTCCCCAGTTTTCTTTTTTGCTAGAGAGTAAGTCGACTGCCCCTCAATTTATTAATACCAAGTACAAATACTCGGCAGGGATGCTGGCTCTAGGATAAGTTATAAATTATATATATATATATATATATATATATATATAGTGGTATATACAAATGTGCAAATACTACGGCATATCAACAAGTTCGGATGCATATTTATGAATAACAAGAACATTGCATTTAACTTACAAAATATTTTTGTTTCCTTCCAAATAGCTCCCGCCCGTTGCAATACACTTGTACCACCTTCTTTCCCACTCTTCGAAAACATTTTAAACGCGTCGTTTGGGATCGAGCTGAGTTGCTCATGCAGAGTTTTTTTTTAAATCTACTCTATGGTCTCGAAACGTTGTCCCATCAACTTGTTTTTATCCGTGGAGACAGACAAAAGTCGCGCGGGGCCAAGTACGGCCAATAAGAAAATTGCGGAAATATAGAATTAAAATGTTTCAAAAAATGATCTGACATCAATAACGATGTGCGCTGTTGGTGCGTAATCGTGATAGCGTATCTAAGGGTTGTTTGCCCAGATCTCTGGCAATCTTCCTTCAAATTCGCGGTAGTGTTTCTCATTGACCGTAGAACCGGGTGTCACAAATATATGTCATGAACTTTTGCAACGTTTTCTTCTGTTTGAATTGACGTTGAAGGTCTTTCCGAAGGGGTCAACGTTCATCGACGGTGCCTCGTAGACGCGGTATTTCGGGACAACCCATGATCACTATAAGCAGTTCTTAACAGTTTCATCACTTTAGATTGATAGAGATACGATTTGATTTTTGACAAAAAAAAGTTGATGCAGATTCGCTGGTTCTCTAACTTTCTTCACTTCTTTGCTACACACAGGCGAAATCGTAGCGTTTTTTTAAAACATGTTATTAGCTCTAGCTTACAGCAGTCTCTAACATGTGTAAACGAAAAATCATTAAACGATATCGAGGCATATTATAGTGTGATTTGTATGAAATTGGCGATTAAATAAAGTAATTGTATTATTCTCAAAATTAAAAATAAGGTTTTACTTTATTTCTAATTTTTTTTCAAAATTCTATTACGAAAATGAAATAGAGCATTTCTATTTAGTCGACAGAATCATGTCGACTTTAGTCTCTATTATACAAACGAGACTATTAAGCAGCTTAAATACTACGTAGATTTGTTAGAGTATTATGAATACTCCTATAATTCTTACAACTTGTCGCTTCTATAATTGTTTTCCACTAGTACTTCTGTACTATTAATGTTTCAGCATAAGCGTTCCGAAAGTCGCTGGCAACAATATCACAATTAACGGCTCTGAAAACAAACTGGAAAATAACAAGTCGGCCTTGTTTTTATGCGCCGTCACTGAGATAGAGGTTCTCGTCACAATCGATGATGTGATGATCGTCCAGATAAGTCAGCTCCTATTATAATAATTGATTGCATCACTATACCGAGTCCCACTCTAGCTTCTCCGTTGAGATCCTCCTTAGTTTTTGTCCAAACACCAGACGTACGATGAAACCTTATATTTATCGAACAATTTTGTATAATGTAAGTATGTACAAAATATCATAGTAAATAGCAGGCTGCCTTAAGCAAGGCTTTTTTTGTTCCAGCTTCTTCCGCCTGGACCCCTCCCTACACCTGGCTTCCGACTAGAGGTGTGAAGCTGCTACCTCTTTTAAGGCAAACTAACACAAGCGAACGGAGTACGGTGCAATCGAGGGTATATTCCTTAACACTCCATCATATGCCAGATTCCACAGGAAAGGTCCAGTCTTTGAGCGCCACCCCTGATATCTACTCAGTGACTTCTAAGCATTGGATTAGCCTCTCTTTTAGCCTCTTTAACGTCAATTTAAACAGGGGTGGCAGCATTTTTCATCACGCATCAACGTCATGAAGATTATTTTTAAGGTAGGTGTTAAAGTTATTTCTCACGTCTAGGAGAACCATGAGATGTTGACCTCTCGGGCCCTCTTTCCTTTTGTTTCTACCATTAGATTTTGGAGACTATTCTACCTAGTAGCTCGTGTTCTTCGCCATATTTTCTCAGCTGTGCTTTAATCATCTTCAAGCACGCCTTTAGACAATGTAATTAAGAACAAATACTCAGTAGGTAATAATGGTACCATATATTACCTACTGAGTATTTGTTCTTCATTGGGACAACCTCATATCTGTGCTATCCCGCCAAGGATGCCAATTCTTTTACAATATGTCTATTTGACTGATTCTCCAACCCACAATCTCGACAACCTGTACCCGCTCGTTGTATTATTTATATATGTATGTGTATGTATATAAATCGCTAAAGTTTTCCATCATATACATCACCAATATACGTTTCGCCTTTTACTAAACGCATCCATGATCGGGGACGTTCACAATGAGCTTAACTGATTATTATTTATTATTATTATTATAATTGGACCATTCGTAACAGTGCACACGTTCACAGGGACCCAATTGTCATGTTCCCACAGTCGGTGATTAATTACAATGAATAAAAAAAGTTATTATTATTATTATTATTATTATTATTATTATTATTATTATTATTATTATTATTATTATTATTATTATTATTTATTTTATCGCAAACATGTATGCGTATAGATGTCGCATAAAGCATCGAGCAGCCTTAACGGCAACATAAAGTGCCAGGTGAAGTAGCCTCGAGAAGATAGTACTGCGGTCACCTTCCGACAAAGAGAACGACTGGATTTTAGTGGGTTTGTGACTCCCACACTACAAGCACTTATATAACAACGTCAACAGTATTCTTTTTTACTAGTAATCTATAGATGCATCTACCGATCTACGTGTTAGTTAGTACCTGTGCCATCTTAACATATTTACATACACAGTTTTTCACCGTCTCGACTGTGTTAGAGCTGCTAATTACATCATAAATAGTCGAAGTAAATGTCGTTCTACTCGTGGTAGTTAGTGGCGAAGTTTTCATCATAGCTTGAACATCACGGATGAAAAACAACGCATTAATCATGTTCTCTTGTTTGCCGTGCCATCATCCCAGTATCTGCATGCGCTGGTTCTACTGTTGCGTACTTGTCATGGTCGCGAGGAGAAAAGGATCATCGCTAGATAAGGATCGAGATTATTATATTGCGATATAAATATTGAGGCGAGACGATCATCACGAGGAAGGGAAAAATGGAAGCGGTTCGGCATCACCCCAAAGTGAGACAGACTCTCACTAAAGGTGGCCCCGTTAGCCCGATTTGACGACAGCCCCTACCGAGACCTGATTTCGAAGCAGGTAAACCTAGATGATTCGATTATGGCAGCTTATTGAGACGAATCTAAGTACGGTGACATGTCCAGAAATTTAGCCGAAACGTTTATTATACCATATTACGAGTGGCTCTTTTTTAATCGAATGTACACTACAACACCTCCCATCGAAGGTGCTTTTGCGGTTAATTCACTAAAAATGGTAGTCCCCCTGGGATCAAATGTCTTTTTTCTTCCAATATTAGGCTTTGATCGCCGCCATATCTCGTTGCCGGCTTGTCATTCCTACTCGTTTTTCCTCATCATTGTGCTTTCGACCAGCCTGATACACTGCTCCTACTTACACTCCATCCTCAAGTATGGCGGCTGCCCATAAACCATATTGTGGGTGAATCTTTTTGTACGTCTTCAAGTGCTGGACAGAGAAGGTTGTGTGGGTCACGTCATCTTCCTGGCCTTTTTTTTTTTTTTTTTTTCTGGGAGGTTTCGGTAATGCATGATGCACATGCGCCACTAGCAGCCTGCGTGACTAGTGTGAGACTCGCAAACCCACTAAACCCGGATTCCTCCCCACCCCCCCAGGCTCGGTATTACTTTGGCATTACATCGAAACCGTGGGAGAGGCGTCCCTGCCGTTCTCCTTCAATCAGCTCTATCCCTGACTATCATCCCGCATGTCTACCTGCGGTTGGATAGGGGGATGCCATTTTGTAATCCGTCCTGTGAGGGTGCGTCGAGACCATGAGGGCCTGGCTGCTCCCCACCCCCTCCCCCCTCCCTCGGCTCCTCGTCTCGACCACTCTCTCGAGAGACCCGCTCAAACCTCTCCCGCCTGGCCGTTTCCTTGGCTGTCTTGACATCTTCCTGGCCTGTCTCGCACAAAACGCACTTGGTATATTGGGAGTCTTAACTATCCTGTGCCGGTAATTGTGGAAGTACCCGTGCTTCGTCAATACCTGATAGCGTCTGATAGCGTCCATGGTCTCTGTTGAACCGTTCCCATAGGTCAGAGATGACCTGGCAGGTCTAGATAAAAAAAAAATTAAGGAGGTTGTTTTTAAATCTAGACTATCCTCCGTCCCTACGGGCTTGGAACTTAACCTGAGGTATATCTTCAATGCACCGAGGGCCGGACATGTTAAGATATCTAGGACTTCCCCAACGGTCCTTGTGGCAGCATGGCCACTGACTCTCAGCGGTATGGTACCTGGCAGGTCTAAGCGTACGCTGACTGACATTTTGGTCCATCCTGTCTCCGACCTTCGGTTTTTCACGTGGAACGATTCTTTTTTGTTTGTGTTCGCTCCTTAATCATTCGTATTGGCAATTTCCTTCTTTCGACTGGTACTGGACCCACCCGTACTCGAACACAAGACCACTAACACTACTGGTTGAGAGTGCATTCTGACTTGCCCACTGTCGCAGAAGTTAACCAGGTATGGCACTTTTCAAAAGTGCCTACACTGCAACAGTATAGTGGATTCGGATTGTTGCGCGCAGATCAGGGCAGCCGCATCAGATGACCATCATACTTTCGAGACATGACCTTTATTCGAGCCAAATAGCCGCCAGCAAGGGGCGATCATTATATCTGCAAACTGGCTTACGTTTGCCTCCCTGGTCTGGTATTGGCGATCTTCGAAGCGTAAGCGTTCAGCTTCGTCGTCAAAACCATCCAAACGGCGCATTGTTCTCGCGCAATTTAATTGTACAACGACGACAACGCTAACAGCCATAACCGCTAAGGACTTTCACTCGCAAAGATGCGCTGGCAGAAATCAGCCTTTGCAAGACATCTTTTAGCTCGGCTTTATATTTTCTTTAATTGTCATTATCATCGTATATATATATATATATATATATATATATATATATATATATATATAATATACATATTTTTTTATGGGGTCGTCTTCTCTGGACGGCAAATTTATTTAAGTTCAATAACTCTACATTGAGCATAAAATTGCCATTATTACATAAATTCAAACAATTATAACTATTCAGGTTATTTTGCAGAAAAGGCTATAGCCCGTGTCTGCGATATATGTGTATATATATATTTATATACGCATACCGAGCAACATCGCACGACCTCTGACGATTTCGAGTGTGTTGTCATGCTTCGGCGTTTCGTCAGCTTTTTGTATCAAGGGGACATTTTGGCACGCCTGCTACGGACATGTCGAGACGACGGCCGCGTGCGATGGTAGCGCCACCTACGTCGTCCCGGTCACGTTTTCCACGCTCGTCTGGCGTCTTGAACGACTAGCGTATTGCACACCGCTCCTCAATAAAGCACCACTACATACATGACCGCCTAGAAGAATAACAACAACGACACCCAATAGTGTCTAACCTTTCTTAACAACAACAACAACAACACGAAGCAAGCGCTGACATTCTCACTATGAGAATGTTAGCGCCAGTGTCGTTGTTCCGCCACCATCGACAACGGCCATGGAAATGGTGACGACATTAACAGCTGCAGCAGCAGCAGCAGCAGCCGAGGGTGCAACCGCTGCAACATGAAAAACAACAGGAACAAAATCATTAAATTCGTACGTGCGGCATTTCGTCGTCATTAGGCTAATCCGCCGTTAATCCGCCCACTGCCCGTATTCCAAAAGTTTACAAACAACTACAATATGACATTAAATTCAGAGAGTAGAGCTCGTACATGCGATGATTTGCTAAATGTGTGGCGTGGCAGTGGTATCACGATGATAATGGCGGCGTATATGGTTGAACTATTCAAGAGATCGTTTGAATAAATGTCATAATTGAATAAGAAGGAATTGTCTTCATTTATCATGCGTCTCTGATGTTATCAACTTGTGCTTTGATAGCTATATATATATATATATATATATATATATATATATATATATATATAAATACGTGTATACTGCTGGTACACCTTCCACCTAAGCTGTTGGCAATGTTTCGAACAAGTAAGAGCGGAAAATCAGCTTTTTGGAGCCAGCCGTCTTCGACCGCAATAGAGTCACTCCCAAGATACAAACACCACCCATGCACAAAAACCTAATTCTAGTTGCGAGTTGGTTCGTTCTGTCGGCCTTTGTGCAAATTTTGTGAGAGCAAGCTGAGCTAGATGCGAGCAAGCATGATTACGGACGTTGACTCAGAATTCAAACATTCCGCCGCTTGATTGCTGTCTATTGCCGGTTATTGTATCTGACCAACAGCGCCATCACGTGCAACAGTAGCAGCATGCTTCTAATAATAATAATGACCATCATCATAATAATGACGCCTGCTACTAACAAGAAAAGCGAACATGATTAAACGCGATAAATCACCTCGTCCACGACGGAGCCGTATCCCCCCCCCGCCCCCCTTGAAGCGTGCGAATCAGCTCAGTGGATCACTGAGGGTAAATGTGGCTCAGCTGAGAGTAGCCCAAGGGAGAAGGTCAAAGTGGTGCTGGCGATGAAGTACCTGGTTCGCCTTTATCATATCTTTCGTTTGCAGCTGTCGCTGGATGCTGGTTGCTGCGCTCTTCATAATTATTCATCATTATCACTTACGATGTGTGCTGGTAGGTATGAATTGAATCGATACGTAGTGTGACTCTTCGATCAGATGAGACAGTTAAGCGGCTGTCCTGTGCTATCCGTTCAGATGTCGTCTATCCAGACATCCAGACAGATGTGTTCGGGCGCCGTCGTTCCCGAGAGGGCGTCCCCGAGCCGAGATCTAATGATTCCTCCTAACCCATCCACCCAACTATGGAAAAGGGGGACCTAAGGACTGGCTTCTCGTCTACGTTGCGGGTCGGTCGCCGTTCGCGAAAATTCGGGATTCTTCCACGTTGTCGCTCCAATTCATCATTCAGTTGTACCATCGCGGCAGCGTTTGCTACCGTTCTATACGCCGCCGTCGCTTTCATCATCACCATGACCACGATGGTCGTCGTCGCCGCCACCACCATCCGCGTTTCTAGCGGGGGCGTCAACTGGAGAGTGACGCAAAACCAGCGAGTGGCACAAACGGGCTGTTCGTAGATCGTAGATCAAGGAGGAAGGTGTACCAAGGAGCTTTTTGTTTCCTCTCCCGTTATCAAGCCACCGCCGCAGCAACAACGACGACGACGACGACAACAACGACGATAACAACAACAACAACAACAACGATAACAACAACAACAACAACAACAACAACAGCAGCAGCATCAGCCTACAGCCCCACAACAGGTAGCGGCTGTATCAGCCGATTCGTTGATTGGCTGATTGCTAATTCCCTTACCCTTGGCGTAGAGAGGCAGAGGCGCAGACAGAGGCCACACCAGCGGTAGCAGCAGCAACAGCAATCGTTAACCGCGGCTGTGAGTATGGGGATGATAACCGACAGAAATCCCAATACCAACAACAACCACAACAACGACCGCCTCTTATATATAAGAATATTTATTTATATAACTTTGCTGTGTTAGTACCCGCCCCTTAATGCTGCTGCTGATGCTACCGCGGCAATAGCTCTCTCTCTCTCTCTCTCTCCTAAGCCCTAATAAAAACGGTCCTCACGTCCCACAAGGTTTCCTACACTTCGAGCGTAAACAGCAACTACAAAAAGTTTGCGCCGACGAAACTGTACTCTGTATGTCAGTCTCCGTCCGCTAGACTGGACTGTTGTTCTTCATCATCTTCATCATCATCGTCTGTGAAAACAGCTGCTGCGAACGGCGACACCGACTTTAAGCACTCCGAATATGACTTAGATTTGATACATTAGGAGTGTTGTAGTAAAGTTACCACCCAATGAAAGACAGCGTTCTAGAGAGAGAAAGACGTCGAAGAATCCTCCGTCTTCCCCTTCGTCATCTTTAACCACCTCCCCCGCGTGATCAGACTGTGAGGCAACCATACCCATGTGACGATATTAATACTAATAATATCATAAGGTGACCATACCTATATAAGAATATCATAAGGTGACCATACCTATATAATAATATCATAAGGTGACCGTACCTATATATGAATATCATAAGGTGACAATACCTATAAAATAAGATCATAAGGTTACTCGAGCTTTGAAAATTCACTATCGCGCGTTGACTTCCACGCTTTTCCTTCACCACCGCCCTCCACCCATTCTCTCTGTGGCTCTCACTAGCGTGTCGTCTCTCCATTCCGCTATCTCAGTATCTGCTATCTCTTGATCTGGCTGCTCTCCACCGGGCTGGTGGCTTAATTTGATACTTGGCCTCCTCTATTGTTGACCATCCAACATCTGTTTGGCCAGACAGCCATTGCAGCAGCAGCAGCAACAGCAACAACAGCAGCAGCTCAACAACCAATGAATTGAACAGGCCATCACGGCCGCTGGACTCATCTGCAGCAGTTAATCCTGTTTCATCACTCTCAACGTGACGTCGCGTTGTTATCCTATCGCTGGCTGTGCTCGTCGAGTCGTTTCGGTTTTGCGTCAGCCATTCATTTTGCCAATTTGCCAGGATAACAGTATAACTGGTAGCGGTGGTGCTGCTGCTGTTGCAGCTGTTCCTACGAGCGACTATTATTATTATCTCCGCAACAGCAGCAGTAGTAGCAATCTTCGCATAGGTGGTGTCATCAAAGTGTTGTTGTTGTTGTTGTCATCAGTCGTTGTCGTTGTCGTCGTCGTCGTCGACGTCGTCGAAGTCTGTCTGTGACTGGGAGTTAGTGTGTGTGTGGGTTAGCGTGTCTCGTCTGTAGCTTGCACCCCCGAATCACAGGCCCGGCGCCGGGGATGAGGGCTTTTCTCGTGTTTGACCCGACGAACGATCTAGTGTTCAGTCTGGCCGACGACAAGTTCTACCACCACGTGACAGCGGTGGCGCTGTGCAGCGGGCTGATCGATTCGCCCAAGGACAAGGTGTCGACCGACCTGCTCGTGCACCTGTTCGCGCCGCTGCTCGCCTCGCAGAAGATCTACAAGGACCAGCTGAACAATCCGTGCGCCTGCATACAGTGCGACGACGAGACGCTGATCCTGTTCACCGAGTACCTCGGCTACACCGTCATCTACCTGTGCAGCGCGCGCGAGGGCCGCGAGGGCGTCGAGAAGCGGCGCGTCAACACGCTCCTGCAGTGCCTATGGCATCTGTACGCGTGCGGCCTGCCGCAGCTGCGCGCGCAGTTCCGCGTCGACGGGCCGCGTGCCCAGCTGCTGCGCAGCGTCATGCGGTCGTACGACGAACTGAAACGCCACTCGCTGTCGTGGCTGGCCGAGACGCACAGCTGCTACCGGCCGCACTGCCGCGACAACCAGAAGCTGCTCGAGGAGGTGCTGGCGTCGGCGCGACACAAGGCGCAGAAGGCGCCGTTGACGTTCAGCCACGCCATGCTGTTCCAGGACGGCGACTGTATCGCGCAGCACCAGGTGGGCAACGCGCTCCGGCTGAACACGACTGACGTGTTCCATCTGTCGCTGATCGTCAACACGATGGCTGTCAACAGCCACTTGTCGGCGTTCTTCTCGACGAACTTCAACACGGCGGTGCCGTTCCTCGTGTTCCGGCTCGACACCGTGTGTCCGGGAACGGTCGTGCTGCTGGCCGAACTCAACGAGTTGACGGCGCGCAGCGACGCACTGTACTCGCTGGCGAGACACATCAACCACCTGCAGCAGGGCGAGGCGTTCAAGGGCGAGCATATCGACGAAGAGCACATCACGCTGCAGACGGCGCTGATACGCAGCATGATGGCGAAGATCTACCGCGTGATGCAGACGCGCAGCATGAGCGAGGCCGAGAAGATGTCGCTCGCCCACATCGAGCTCATCATCCGCGAGACGTTCGATTCGGGCCTGTTCCGCGACACGCTGAGCGAGCTGCCGAAAAACAAGCACTCCGACAACAGTTTCCTGCTGACGCAGAAGCTGTCCGACCTCCAGGAGAAGGTGACGTCGGCGTTCGCCGAACTCGTCCTCGAGCCGGCGGCCGCTTACGAGCCCGACCAGTCGCTGTTCTGGTTTTCGGCGCCGCACATCGTGACCAACTTCGAGCTGAAGTCGACCTGCGTAGCGTGTTCGCGCACCACCGTCAACTCGAGGGGTTCATCTTCGTCAACCGGACCTCGAATCAGGCCATCTACGGGCTGGCCGACGAGGACTCCGTCCACGTTCGATACCACCTGCAGCGAGCGTGGCGGAAGGCCGAACGCGTCGTGGGCGCAGGGAAGAACTTCGGCTTCACGTGGGCGGACGAACGCTTCACGTATCGCTACGACATCTGGTTCAGCAATCTGGGCGGACGCAAGGTGGCCCCGCTCTATCCGCTGCGCAGCAAGTGTCTGCCCTATCCGGGCGTCGGAGCGGTGAACTTCTACAAGTTGCTGACCGAAGAGCTGTTCGACACGCAGGCCAAACACGTCACATGTCTGGAGCTGCTGATGATTGGGTCAAAGCAGGCCGCGCTTACCGACGATGTCGTGTCGCATATGTCCGCCAAAATGTGGAACCTGATGGCTTTCTCGGAACGGCCTCGAGCCCATGTCTTCTCGCATTAATTTATTGCGCATATATATATATATATATATATGCGCAATTTGAAAAGCACGCTGTAAATATCTAAAATGCTGTGTTAGGTATATAAAGTCGCCTGCTATTTATAGATGACATACCACTCATGCAAAAACATACATGCACATGAAAGTATCTTATCTATATATACGTATATAAATTATTGTTTTACAGAGTCATTCATCACCAAAGCCTTGTCGTTACACCCTTCAACTCACATAACATTATATGTACAAACTACACATTCACAGATGTTATGTATGGTTGTCAGTATTTATTACGTCCGCCGGCTCTGTTGCCGGTTAGGACGACAGAGCGTTGTGAACCAGTGAGATAACCCTATATATATATATATATATATTATATATATATATATATATATATATATATTGGCAGTACTATGTACTACATATTGAATAAAATTTAACAAGGCACGCTATGTGCTGTAGTCACCTAAATCACTGTATGTCTATTTATTTGAATGTACTACATAGTTGTACTTTGTAGACGACAAGTTAGTAAAGAAAAATTGACACGTTACTGTACCCCGACAGTAATCGTCCGGCCGATTGTTTAAAAACCGGATCTCTTTTTCGAGATGCGTCAAAGTTTTAGCCATTTTTCTATAACAGGAAAGTTTGGCTTAATGTTTAATAAATTAGTTCAAATTGTTGTTAACAAAAACTGCATAGCAATAATAATCCTTGAGTACATAGGCGCGAACTATCTTAATCCTTCGACCACATCATTTGTCTGCTTTATTTAATTTGTTGGTAACAAAAACTGCATAGCAATAATAATCCTTGAGTAGATAAGCGCAAACTATCTTAATCCTTCGACCACATCTTTGTCTGCTTTATTCAATTTGTTGTTAACAAAAACTACATAGCAATAAGAATCCTTGAGTGCATACGCGCGAACTATCTTATACTTCGACCACATCCTTGTCTTTATTCAATTTGTTGTTAACAAAACTGCATAGCAATAAAATCCTTGAGCACATAAGCGCGAACTATCTTAATTAATCTTCGACCACATCCTTTGTCTGCTCGCACTCGTCGAGAGTGTAAGTAGCCTTACTTGCATAACGAGAATTAAGATGTGGCACACTGCACGTGCGCAAAAGGTCTAACTTGTTAGCGTCAGTCGGTAGGCGAAGAAGAGTCGTCCCGTCTTCGAAGTACCTTTGACTCGTTGAATGGCCCGTATACGAATATCCTCAAGTTATTGTGCACTGGACGCTAAAACGTGCGGGTTTGTGACTAAATAACGTCTGGTTCATTAGCAACCAGCCCCACGTACCATGTTTGTCCTGCCTAATTATATATATATATAATATATATATATATATATATAGAGAGAGAGAAAGATCGTCATCCTACCCCGGATTCATATCAGCAGTATTTGTAGCCGTTTGTGTGCTCAAAGGTCTGTCGAGGCTGGAGGTTTGCTCATGGCCTTTTAAGGTGTCAACGATTCGACTGCGCGCTCAGTCAATCGACAAGGTATATTCCTTAAATATAAAATAATTTACGTCAGCCGGAGATAAAACAAGCAGATAGTATCTGTTATGAGCCGGACGCCTGCGTTCTTCAGACATCTGCGTCACACGATGCGCTCACGGAGTCCGAACTGCGGACCAAACATCTGTTCGAAGCACGTCAAAAGCCGTTTAATCTTTTCCAGTTGCAAGTGGAGCCGGTTTGGGTAGTCTGCGGCCTCATCTACGTCATCGCTCGACATCTACATGACATGATCGACCAGACGATTCCCTCTTCAGAAGTCTACTGAACGAACTAAATACTCTTGTGTCCGCAGTACCTAATGTTACTTTACCGTAATTTGTTCTGCCCATATTCTATGGTGCAAACCTAATCGCCCTTAGAATGAAAGGATAGCTTAATTAGACTCACAACGTGCGGACTGGCCTTACAAAAATTGCTCTCAGGATTGCCATGGCCGTATTAAACGAATATATAGTATAGACGAACGGAATCATGACAGTAGAGTCTCGTCATCAAGTTGGGGGAGCCATAAAAGAGAAACAGAAGGCACCGTTCCTGCTATGCGCGCCTTATTGCAACCAGAGGACCCGACAAGAGTGCTGGTTAAACTAGACGTTTGAAATACTTTTAATACAATAAGAAGGAGAACAGTTTCGACGAAGGGCAAACAAAGGCTTCAAGGCTCCAACGGATGGTGTGGCAGGGCTATAGATCCAGTGTTCAACAGGGGGATCCACTAGGGCCAGCGTTGTCTTGCCATCTGCTACCTGGATGATGCAATCCTGAGTGAT
>QVRM01001270.1:0-61612 GCA_003439945.1 Dermanyssus gallinae | reverse complement strand
TTTTTTTTTTTTTTTTGTTCTTGGAGGTTTGGGAATGCATGATGCACATGCGCCATAGCAGCCGCGTGACTAGTGTGAGACTCGCAAACCCACTAAACCCGGATTACCTCCCCACCCCCCAGGCTCGGTATTACTTGGCATTACATCGAAGCAGTGGGAGAGCGTCTCTGCCGTTCTCCTTCAATCAGCTCTATCCCTGACTATCATCCCGAATGTCTACCTGCGGTTGGATAGGGGATGCCATTTTGTAATCCGTCCTGTGGGTGCGTCGAGACCATGAGGGCCTGGCTGCTCCCCACCCCCTCCCCCCCCTCCACCTCGGACTCCTCGTCCTCGAACCACTCTCCCGAGAGACCCGCTCAAACCTCTCCCGCCTGGCCGTTTTCCTTGGCTGTCTGAGTGTCTCAAAACGGCGTCGAACAATTCGTCGCCTCCCTCCATTGCCTTCGCCGAAGTCATCATATGGGAGAACCACCTCCTTGATGGGTCGGCCCTCTCACAGCGGTTGGTGCTGCGTCTCCGTGCTTCCTGAGAGCATCACACCGCAGAACAGTATGCTCTACGTGCTCCGTTTCTCCAGAGTCGCACAGTACGCAGATATCGCTGATGGCCTTCTTGATCCTTGACATGTAGCTCTGGAACTGGCCGTGTCCGGTCAGAACCTGAGTCGTCCAGTAGGAAAGCTCCCCGTGTCGGCGGTCATACCATAGCCCTGAGGTCCGGTATCAGACTCTTGGTCCAGCTCCTGTGGTCACACCGGGTCTTTACCTGCGCCCATTCCCTCATGCCAGGCCGATATGGTGGCACTCCTGGCCCTGGTGAGATCCAGGACCTTCGTCTAGATAATTTACTTTCGTTCAGCCACTAGGAGGTCCCATGGCAGCATTTTGGCTAGGACCAGGAGAGCTTCGGTCGAGACTGTTCGATACGCCCGGCTTACCCTGATTGCCAGCGTTCGTTGGGTCGACCTTAGTGCCCCCCTATTTTTCGCCGTCCGCATTGCCATTGTCCCCCCAGACTGGGGCTGCGTATAGCGCCGTTGATTCGGCCACCGAGGCCAGGAGCCTCTTTTCACCTCAGCCACCCCACCGACCCTAGGCATGATCCGCGCCAGGTTCAGGGAGACCCTTTGGGCCTTTTCGGCCACGTACTTAACGTGTGCCGATCCGGTTCAGTCCAGTGTTCTAGCATGACCCCAAGGTACTTGACCCTTCTTTCGGATTCTATCGGGTGGCCCGCATCACGAGGTTAACCTGCCGGTCGTCTCTTTCTGCTGTTAGGTACATCGCCTCCGTCTTGTCGGGTGCCAGTTTCAAGTGATGGGACTCCATCCACTCGGACACCATTGACAAGGCCTCATTGGCGGCGCTCTCCAGGGCTCTTTCGGTCCTGGCCGTTATCATGAGTGCAAGGTCATCGGCGTACGCCAACGTCTCCACCCCATACGGGAGACCTGGGATCTCGAGCACCCCGTCGTAAGCTATGTTCCAGAGCACGGGTCCTAGAATCGAGCCCTGTGGGACTCCGGCAGTAACCTCGTACTCCTGCCCCCTGCAACCAAGCCTCTGTCATCCAGGTAGGATGAAATCATTCGACGGAGGTAGAGGGAAAAGCCCTTCCTCTTCATCGCCTCCACAATTACTTTCCAATTCATTGTGTTGAAGGCATTTTTGACATCCAGGAGGATCAGGAGCACGAATCCCCTTGTTTTAGGGGTCTTCATAGTCTCCTCACCCGCCCGTTTCAGAACCTTCTTTAGAGCCCCTAATGCGGATCTGCCCTTCCGGAAGCCGTACTGGGCATCTGATAGGGCGTTCTTTTCCTGAATCTCGTCGTTTAGTCTCTTGACTATAACGTTCTCCAGGATTACCCATGGCGTCAATGAGGCATATGGGCCGGTAAGCCGAAGGCCCCGTCTTCCTCCCGGGTTTGGGGATTAGAACCAGGCTTGCCCTTTTCCACAGCCTCGGGAATCTCCCCTCTCTCAAAAGCTTGTTGGCAAGGTCTTGGAAGACCTTAGGCCACCTTTTGACCAGTAGCCTCGCTACCTCTGGGGGAATTCCGTCTAGGCCGGGCGCTTTACCGGTTGCCAACCGATTCCGGGCTTGTTCGACCTCCTCCAGCGTCACCTCCGGAATGTTTTCCGGGGTGACCGAGAACTCCTCGTTTTCTCTCCGCGGCTGTGCCGGAAAAAGACCGGTTACAGTCTCCCGCAGCACATCCGGGGGGAGTTTCGGGGGAGGTCTCCGGAGTTTGGCCATAACTATTCGGTACGGCAGGCCCCATACGTCGCTCTCCACCGCGTCTATCAGCTCTTTCTCCGCTCGGGCTTTACTTTTGGCGATGAGTCCTCGGAGTCTCAATCGAGCAGCCTTGTACTCCGTCAATTGGGATTCAGCTCTTGCGGTCTCTCGCTCCCGTAAAATCCCACCCGTCGTTTTCTTTGCGTTAACCAGCTGCGTGTTCTCGTGAAAATCCTATTTAGCCTAATGCAAGCCCTGCGGGCAGCTGCGATCCCTTTGTTCCACCAGTAATTAGGAGGGTGGCGGCTCCCATGGTGTTGTGAGGGAGCAGCTTTCTCGCATGCTGTAGAGAGTATGCTAATTTTTGATATTCATCCCCCACCGTGTCTCCCAGTGTTTGCAACCCTCGTCTATTTCAGCCACTAGAATCTTGGCGTCAAGTTTCCGCATCTGCCATCTCTTACTAGGGGGCGGGGCGGAGGGCCACCTCGGGGGGTACTGATGGTGAACACAGATGTATCTGTGGTCACTCATGGTCTCCTCCGTCCTCCCTCACCCTCCACTCTACCACCAGTGGAAAGGCCGCCTCATTGACCATTGTTAGGTCAATGAGGCCGTCTGGCTCCCTCTGGAAAAGGTGGGGACCCTTCCGTCATTAAGAACCATTAGACTTTTTTTCAGCCATCCACCCTGTAAAGTTTGGGCCCGTCTAGTTGTGGTTCGGCTACCCCATGCTATGCTGGCTGCGTTAAAATCCCCGGTGATCACTACCCTCTTACCTGCATGTAGCCCCGCGCTCTGTGGCAAGTTCCTCGAGGAATTCCTCGAATCCATACCTCCTCCCCTGTTGGGAGAGAAGTAGCAGCTATAGATGACCCCTACCCGGTCAATCTCCAGCCAGGAGAACCCCCTCCCCGACCCCCCCCCGCCCCTAATCGCGAGGTTTCTCTCGGAACCCGTCCACCAGATTGCGGTTATCCGCCTCTGCGTCAGATACCCAGTCTGCCTTCCGCTTGGTGATCGCTATGTTTGGCTCGGAAAGCAGGCAGAGGCCTACAGACTCTCTGCGTACTATCTCATCGAGCATGTCATGCGCCGCCCTGCAGCGGTTAAGGTTTACCTGAAGTATCTTTAACATTGGTCGGATAAAGGGCCCCCTACCCTACTAAGTTCCAATCACCCTTTCCGTCCTCTGCTGGGATAACGGTTTCTCTTATTTTTAGCCCCCTTGTCTTTATTCCCCTTTTTATTGCTCTTCTTGGTTATTTGGGCTTCTACGTGGGTCTCCTTGCAATCTACCTGTCCCTTGGCGACGCCCCTTCGGGCCTCCCGCCGCTGCCTCGACTTGCTCCTATAGGCCGGGCAAGACATCCTATCCGCTCGGTGCCCCTCTATTCCGCAGACCAGACACTTTGGTGTCGTTGCTTTGCAATTGGCTACCAGGTGGTCAGGTTCACCACATTTGTGGCATACCCGAGGCACCTGGCTCTCTGCTTTGCAGTCTTGGGCCTTATGGCCCGGCCTATGACACTTGTAGCAGTTGGGGAGCCTAATCCACTCCTCAGGTCTGCACCACCTCGAGCCCAGCTTAAGGGTCTTGCGGGAGCATATGGCTCTTGCCGCCGCCGGGGACGCCGTGACCAGTGCGTACCAAACTTCAGCTCTTTCCGAGCCTTGGCTCGGTAGCTGTGATCTTGGCGCCGGCCGGAAGCTGCAAGGCCTTTTGCAGTTCGCTTTCGACCTGCTCCCCGTCCAAGAGTGGGTCAATCCCCACAGGGCGATGGTCTGCCCCTGGTTAAGCTCTCGGCAGTCGGCCTGCATCTTCGCAGATTCCCGAATGGCCGCCGCCATTTTTTCTCCTGCGCCCTTTTCACTCTCCTCCTATTCTAATTATAAGGTCACCCTCCTTACTTTTAACTACCCCCCCTAACCGTTATCCCGGCGCCTTCTTGCTGCCTGAACTTGTTCTCTAACACCCCGGAGAGTGTCGGCGAAGGTTTTTCCCTCTTCGACCTTAACCCTGAGGGTGCTCCTTGATCCCTGCTCCGCCCGGGTGGTAGTCTCCGGTTTGGCTCCGGTCTTCCTTGTTTGTCTCGAACAAACCTCTAGGAGGCCACTGCCGTCGCCGGTCCTTTCGGCAGCAGATTTCCAGAGCCTGTAGAAGCGTCTGTGTACGGCGCTCCCTTGTGACGTGCATCAACGGGGGTTCTCCCCGCCAGCCAGCCCCAGCGCTTTTCCCACGACAGCTTGGAGCACCCCCAGGGTCGTGGTCCCTAGTTCTTCTTCCGGGCTTATCACTCCCACTACCAAGTACCGTTGAGAGGCCGCTTGGTTTCCTGAACCTCTAAGAATTCGACGGCGTCGCTATTTTTAAGAACAGCAGCCGTCCCTGCGCTCATGTCAGCCACCGCTGCTAGCGTGGGAAACTGTGCCGCCAGCCCCTCTATTAAACCCTTATCCGAATCTGACCCCTTTAGTGATAACCGCTACCCTAACCTCCCTCTGAGTGGTGAGGGCGTCAGTGGTGACCTTTAAGTGTTTAATCACCCTCTCAGGCCAGTGTCCCTTGACGGCTCTCACCAGCTCTTCCGGAGTGCTTGCCCTTTCTATACTATTTTCTATCTCCGTGGCCCTCTGTTTCTAGTTCCAGCTCCTTGGCCCTATCTTTATCTAGCTCCCCGTGACAACGTGCGCATAGGAGTTCGAGGCCTTTTACCGCTCGCTTATCTTGTCTCGTTGGATGTCTTCCCTATTCTCCTGTACCCCGTTTTCTCTTAGACCCTCGAGCTCTACCCTCAGTCTGCACTCGTTTGTTCGTAGAGTTTTCGACTTCCCCTCTAAGCTGTTCTATCTCTTCCTCATCCAGCTGACCTAACTTCTCGGTTAGGCCTTCCCTCTGTCCTCCAAGACCTTTTCTAGACGTTCCAGGGTCTGGGGAGCTTTTGAGACAGCTCCTTGAGCTCGATCTTCGTGTTACTGGCCTTACACAGATTAGGCGTTTGCCCGATTTGTTGCCTTATTGTAACAACCTGCTGTTTTATTTGATGGATCTAGTTATATAACTTTTTCATGTTAGCACTTTGGAGTGAACAATTGTCTCCGCGCGAACGTGTAGTCACGGGTTCTCTAACCCAGGGTTAGCCCAGTTCTACAAAGTGCCCCGAACAGATGCTGCGTTTCCTCGTTGAATGTCGAGAGACAGTCTCTGACGCAAAAACTCCGATGCTCTCGAGTCTCCCGTGGAAAGGTTAAGGCTTCTGCCTACGCGCTGAATCAACTTCAGTGTAAGCGGTCCTGGGCCTCCCATTGTTTCAAAAGCCAACGGACAAAATTGGTGCGGATAGCCAACGCCACAGTATTTTCTAAATTTGTTAGCCTCTGCTAACCTGGACGCATGACCTGCCTGGTCCTCCCCTGCACCGACCATCGAAAGGGCTAATGAGTCGGTTACAGTTGCGTCCCAAACAAGCATGCGGCCACGCTCAAAGGGGGTTAAAGTAAGGCCGTCAGGCCTTTTTCCGTCGTCTCTGGATAGGCCCGGGGGTTCTAGTATACACGGAAAGCCAGCAGATATCAGTGGTTGACTGAAAGTGTCATTTAATGCCGAGTGGCGTGCTCTTTGGCCTGCACTTAAGGCGCATAATAAGCCAGGATGCGCCAAAGCGTCTACAAGGTAACCACAACGACATCGGTGAGGGACAACTAGGTCGACACTAAGCCGCAATCCTGTGCTGATACGCGTCGTCTCATCATCCAAAAGCGTCCCTATTCGTGGACAGGGTAGGGCATGCAACCAAGCTCCAGCCCCTTCACTACTTACGGCTCGGAGCCTGGCTTTATCAGCCAAGGTGGGGGCTTTATCGATCAGGCTTGCTAATCGCTTTTCTTGCAAGGGGGCTGTCCAACTGCTCTGCTTATTCCTTTCACGGAGGGGAGTCACATAAAGACGACAATCGGTACGTCAACTCTTGTTGTTCTACGCTATAAGCTTCCCACCCATCGTTATCCAATAATGCCCTAACCCTCTCCGCAGCCTGGGTCAGTGACGACACTATTGCATGTCCTGTCGTCATGACCGCGTCGGGCACACCTAGGCCGCCTAAATAAACCGGGAGCATTACCTGTTCCCTTGCCTCAGCGGTCAGCTTAAGATTTAGTATGATCTCTAAAATGTCTAGGCTAAGTCCATTAAATGGCTGTAAGAGCTCTCGTGATAAAAACAGGATGCAACCTCTAAGCAGGTGTGTTAACCTCGTGGCTGAAAAACAAGATCTAAGAAGGAACAAGCCGCAGTGAGCCCCCAATTGAGGTAGTCTGCCCGCCGCAAAGTCAAGTTTGTCTTTTCGACTGTCTAATGCCTTTGCAATGCCTTCTGGCAACAAGGGGACACCTAGCAGCTCTAGGTTAACCTTGTATACTACGCGACAGCCCGGAAGTAAGGTCAAAAAGGTTAGTTAAATCTAACGACTCAACTTCGTTGTGAGTTGTGACATATACTTCACATTTGACCGGGTTCAATGTCAGATTGCTAATAGCACCAAATTCAATAACTTTCCGTATGTCGTCAAGTACGGTCGGGAGGTCCCCGCCCAGAACCCCGTCATCCAAGTACCAGGCATTAAGGGGGGACTGCAGTGAATCCACCAATTCCTTGATACACAAGCAAAAAAGTGGGGGACCCAGGAGATCACCCTGCTGAAGACCTGTCTGCGATAGCATAGTGCTGTGGGGCATTACCAGGTGGGATGGTTCTGAACCATAGGCCAGGTTCGTCTGGTGAAACAGTACTGGTGCCCACGACTTGACGGCTCAAAGCAAATGGTCTCTCCGGACGCTATTGAAGGCGTTTTCGCAAGTCCAGCTTGACCATCACCGTTGGCACTTTGCGCGATTGCAAAAATGCACAGGCACAGTGGACTACTATCTCTGTACCCCCCTCTGCCTCTTGTAACAACTGGCTTTCCAAGTACTTTTGTTTTTCTTCTTTGTATGTCATTGGCGTCATTTTCTTTACCATCATAGCCAACAGCCTCAATACGGTAAAAATCTTCATGTAGTCTCTAGTTAGCCCGTTGACAGTTTTTGCTGTTCTACAGCGGTCGTTGAACCAGGGCCTTCCTTTTCGTCCGTGATGCAGGACTATTGCACTTTTGATTAGATTTACCAGTTTACGTCCATAGGACTCTATGTGGATTTCCCCTGGTGGACATACATCCCCAACTCCCTTTAAGAAATCTCACTATCCAGTTTTGTTCCGGACTCCAGCCTACGGCTACTCTTCCTTACCACTGCTGCTAACTTAAATGCCATCCCCATGGGTATGTGCCTTCTAAGTCCCGCTCCTTCCCGAAATAATGTATTTTCTCCTAAGAATGTTATATCATTCATGTTTCCGTCTGTGGCAAAAACGTCGATGACTGATGCTTAGTACTACATTTAAATGTGTTTAGGCCTGGCTCGCTGACCAACCAACAACCTATCTCCGTTATAATCTCAAAAATGCTTCAGTTCGCTCAGAGTTTCCTTTGTCCAACCTGGCATTGAAATCCCCCGCTTGAATTATAGGTGCTTTTCTTGGCACAGCTTTGACTCCGAGCATAATACGTTCTGTCATGGTCTCAGTAGACTCTACACCCGCCGGTTTTACATTAGCTGCCACAATATCAACCTTAATAGTAATGTTTTCAACGATTAGCTTATGAAAAATCTTCTGAAATCCACTTTGAGGCCACTTCCCGGTATATTTTGGTCAGTTCTTTCGTTGATGTATTTTCCTTGAGTAACAAAGAGAGGCTGGCAATATGCCAAACCCTGGCCATTTGTCCCTCGTTCGTTATTTTAGTGAAGAAGTTACAGATAATTCCCATCAAGAGCGGCTCTTCTGCACACAATACACTCAGTGCAGTACCCAGTTCTCTGCGGCCTAAACCTTGTTTACTTGACTTCATTCTGCATCACTTTTTCGAGAAACCGACAGCAAGTATCCACACTATTTTTAACTATGACATTCTTCATATCGACTGAAGAAGTCGTCAGACCAAGCTGTCGGGTCGACTTCATTTGCGAACGTGTCTGCTAATTTCTTGCGGCAAGTTGCAGAACCACAAAGCCCTAGAGCTCATTATTATCAAAATAATGAAACAGCAGGCCTATGGTACTCTTGTCGTTATAACAGATGGCGGTGAAGTCATGACATGCCACACGTAAAACCCTCATGATGAAACATCCGACAACTATTGAAGCCCCAAGTTAAAAACTCGAGAACCCTCGCAAATTCGACGTCCGTAACGGTTGCCACTGGAAGGAACCACTGGGAGGAAAATGAAACATAACAATGTTAGCACTTCCATATGAGAAAATTACATTGTTTATCACGATACTTCTATTAAGTCATTTTGAAGAGGTAACCATTTTCAACATTACATGAAAATATTACATGACCATCTTCTTGCAGAAATATCCTCCTTGGAGAAACGCATGAGTTCGTTACTCGGAGGTGCAATATAAACTACAGCGCCGTCACCTCTTGTATGCAAATTAAGTAGTACATCAACCTCAACATCTTTACCAGCCAGCTAACACAATATGCCTAGTGCCGACATATCTGCCAACAAGATTGGTCTTCACCTTGTCAAATTGGCTTCGCGGCCATCTGTCTCCTTGTACACCTCTGTAATCGGTCCGGCTGGACTATCCGGACTCGCTGTTGATATAACCAGTAGCGATGTCTATCGGCGCTTTGAGGCAAATATATAACAATATCTTTAGGTTAAAACAGAATGTGGGAATCCCGCAAGGTGACCCTTTGAGCTGCGTCTCCTTTGCGATTTTTTGGGTATATTCTATGAGAGTGCCGTAAGGCTATAGTTGTGATGTAGTGCGTGCTATTAACCGCAGCACTTCTCTGGCAGAGGTGTTTCTTGTCTAAGGGAAGCTAAAAATTAACGCCATAAAGATCATGGCTGTGAACTTATCAATGCGGTAAAGAGCCGTTTTGTGCACCAAATATCCCGTGTGCCGGCTGTGCACCTGTTGTTGAGGCAATTAAATTGAAGCTGAAGACGCCGCGCACTGTACCACTTAAATGCATTATTTTGGAATGAAAAATAAGGTTAAACAAGTCCGACGAGAGATTGAGAACCTGGATATTTTCAGCGCCTCTCGCTTCTAGTCGGGTCTTGCATGTGACAATCGCCACGTCTATACCAGATAAATATTTTATGACAATGATTACCTGGATGTTTCAATACGAACGAGTCTGTACTAAGCATTTACACTATTTTCCAAGAGCCGACTGGACCCAACCGCAGTCTTTCGAAACAGCTCAAGGCCGCTTAGCGTCACTTTTGTTTGGCGCACTGCTAATTCGATGCATCGAATTAGCGTGCGTTCACTACTGCACGTGCCTTAGAAAGTATACTAAATCGGTTGCGAAGTAGTTCTATACATCCACGCCTTTAAGTTGCAATAAAGCAATAATATCTGTTCTGCTTGTAGTTGTCTGCTAGCAGTCGTGATGTTCGGTTGTTCCAAGTGTTCGCTTCCGTTAAAGGCGGGTGAACAACTAGTGGTGTGCAGTCAAGGCTGCTCAAAAGTGTTTCACGGGGGTTGCCTAAACCTCGTGCTTCCCAAGGATGCACACTCGACTCCGTGTGGAGCCTGTGACACCCAGGAACAAGTCACGGTACGTTGTGCGGCCGATTGAGTGAACTACACTGGAACTTTGTGAAACTGTGGTTAGCACACACGGCACTGCAGGAGCGGGTTGCCAAAATCGAGGCAATCCCGCAGGAACAGTTTGCCGCACCCCGCTGTTGTTGAGATGGAACCACCGGGTGGTGGTACAGCGGCGTCATCAGCTGCGGTAACAACAACGCCGACAGCAGATCCAGCTGACCCACGACCGAAGGAGAAGGTAGACGACGATGGTTTTGTTGTGGTTCGTAAGCGACGAGACAACAAAACAAAGCATCGAATGCAGCGCGGTAGTGCAACAGATTACACAGGCGGATTGGAAGTCTATGCTAGAATTAAAAACATTTTTAAGGAGGTTGTTTCTATCTAATTCTAGACTATCCCTCCGTCCCCTACGGGCTTAGAACTCAACCTGAGGTATATCTTCAAAGCACCGAGGGCCGGACATATTAAGATATCTAAGGTTTCCCTAACAGTCCTTGTGGCAGCATGGCCGCTGACACTCAGCGGTATGGTTAGTCATCTAATCTCAACGAGGATCGCTCAAAGAAAATTCGATCAACAACAGGGATCGAACCGGGGACCGGTAGATGACAACCATAACTACTGCACTAGTCCCCTAGACCACGCCGCCACACCGGAAGTCTATGCTAGACCTGCGAAGATCTGCGCCTTGAGAGTGGCACGATTGGCGCAGAAGACATCGGCAGTCGGGCTGCAAGCGTGGCTTACTGGCAAGGGAACTGTGAAAGCAGTTTGGAAGCTACATGGAAGTGATGCTGTGTTATGTGTCGTGGTGCGTGACGATGATTACGCAAACTGTTGCAGAAATTAATTCTGGCCGAAGGGACGCCTGTTCCGTCGCTGGGTTGGGGACTTCCACTATGAGAGAATGGTTAAGGAGAGTTTTAGTGCGCCTGGCGGTCCAAGTCCCCTTAAGTGACTGACCAGTTCTAGAATTGCAAGCGTAGCGGCAAACATACCTCTACGAGTGCTTCTCTGGAATTGTGAGGGACTTAAGGGGGCAATGGATCTTGCACGTGATGATATGTTTATGTTGGTTGACGTTGCACTCCTCACGGAGACATTTCAGCGGGACGAACTGCATATCAATGATATGCGGGGGTTTCACCAGCTGGCTGTCTTACCTGCGGGAGGTCAGGGAAGACCTGTGGGTGGGTTATCTATCTACCTACATAAACGCTTACCACCGATGCAATGCCTCAGGAAAGACGAATACTGCGTGGTGCTCTCCTCTGGGAAGGTAAACGTCGCTGTATTCTATTTCCCACCCACATTCGATTCTGCAGAGGTTGCTGAGACGGTAAGCTTTGGACTTTCAGAGTTAAACCTGACCATGCCAACTATCGTCGGTGGTGATTTCAATGCCAGAATCGATTATGGGGCCAACGATGATAAAGGCGAGGTGCTGCTTCAGGTGATGGAGAATAATGGTCTAGGATTTGCAAACACGCGCAAAGACTATACATATTTACGTCACAATGAATGCAGCACCATCGACCTGTTGTTTCACAACTTTGTCAGCCGTGAAATTGAAAGTTTCGATGTTCTCGATAAAGCGGCATGAAAACACCAACCAGTGTTGGCCGTTGTCGATGTTCCCGGTATTTGGCGAGACCGACATAATCCGCCGCGCTGGTGTGCAATGAGACGGATTAATCCATCTCTTTTAGACAGAGCGGTGGGCGGTCTTAAGGTAAGCCCTGACATCGATACTACCTGTGACCAGCTGGAGAGGACGATGAGAAGTGCAGTGAAGTGGAACAGGTTATTTCAGAAGAGATCACGTTCGTGGTACTCTCGAGCCTGCTACCTCGCCCACGGTGAAGTGCTCGGACTTCTTCGCCAAGCAAGAGCCAGAGCACCATCATCACTGCAGGTCAGGCGGGACTACTTTGAGCGTAGAAAGGCCTATATAGGACTCTGCTATGACCATAAAAGGGAACACGCGAGGCGGGAGGAACGACGGCTGCTCGAAAGAGCAGAACGAGAGCCCTCAGCTTACATCGTGCGATCTCGTAGGGCGGTGAATCCGCTTAGTGACGGACAGGTAAAGAGCCACCTAACTAATCTCTTATTTAATCGTGACGTTGCGGCCGTATCTCCAATCGTACAGCATCCGCTTACATTGGAGCAGCACAACATAAATCTGCCGTTCGAAGTAGAGGAGGTGTGCCAGGTCCTACGGTCACTCCCGAAACGAAAGAGCTCAGGGCCCAATCAGGTCTATGAGCATTAGATCCAGTCACTCCCTCTCTTGGCAGAAACTCTTTGTGATTTCTTTAATAAAATTATTAAGAGGGGGCGGATGCCTAAAGTCTGGCATGTCGCCAGGCTTTCTCTTCGGTTCAAGGGTAGGCTTGTTGATGACAAACAGGATCCAAATCTCTACCGCGGAGTGGCGTCAGAACGCACATTTAAGAAGATTTTCTGTAGGTTGGTTATTCAGCAAATTGAGCACGTGGACGAAGAGGCACTTCCACCGGAGCAATTCGGCTTTAGGAGAAGCCGAGGCACCCGTGATGCAATCTACGTTCTCCAGTCAGAAATCGAGCGAGCTGTGGCACAACCCAGAGTTCATCTGTATGCAGTCTTTATTGACTGCGTCAAAGCCATTGACAAAACCCCTCGCTATCTGCTGGTTGAAGCATTCCAACGAGCAGGAGTGGGTGGCTCTCTCCTAAGTGTAATAGCAAGTTTCTTTGAGGAGGACATCTTGTTGGTAGACGGTGAGTAGGATATATTGGAAATTAAGCAAAATGTGAGAACTCTGCAAGGAGACCCGCTGAGCTGCGTCTCGTTTACACTTCTCTTTGCTGACCTCGTCGGTTACGTCCGACAGGAGTACCAAAGAGCCGTGGTGGTGATGTATGCAAATGATATCGTGGTCGCTCATCGCGACCTAGGTGCCATCAAGCGCATTACCTTTATGATAGAGGCGTTCCTAGCCTCAAAGGGACTTGAGATAAACACCAAGAAGACCAATGCCATGAAATTCTGGCGTGGAGGTCGATTGTCTGCCAGATACGTTATACGTTGCTGCAGCTAACTATTGGGGTTTGTGAACTCTTTCCAGTATCTTGGCCTTCGGGTTCATTATACGGGAACGACGTTCACAGCGCATATAAACGAATCAGTACGGAAGGCACTTGTCTCTCTTTACGGGGAATTAGGCAATGTCCGCAGGCTGTCCGCTTTCTCAGCAGTGAGGCTCTTCATGCTTAAGATTGTTCCGGGGCTGATGTATGGCCCTGACAGGGTGTGGAACCACCTCACACTGGCGAATTTTAACCAGCTTGAGAGATGTTTCTCATTATATATGAAGCGACTGCTTTGCTTGCCTATTCGAGCAAGGAGTCGCTTTGTAGATCTCATGTCAGGCTGTCCACCGGCTATTGAAACAATCCGACTAAGGCTGAAGATGCCGCGTACAGTACCGTACGAATGTTTTATTTCCGAATGGGAAGCTAAAGTCGAGCAGGCCAGATGGGAGGTCGGTGGTTTGGACGTTTTCAATGCCGTGCACCTTTGGTCTGGTCCTGTATGTGACAGTCGCCACGTATACACCAGGTACATAGTGCTTGGTTATCACTACCTGGTATGTTTAAGCGCAGCCTTTCACGAGGAGTACGAGTTGTGCACGTGCCGGTTCTGGCTACAGAGGTGTGCCAAGTACCATGCAGTGGAATGCACAGCGTTGGACAAAAATCGTTGCACTACTTTTCTCGCCCAAAGCGTGCAGAAGAAAGAGTATTATGAAGAAACATCTTGACTGTATAGTATACTCAATCTGGAGTGAATATATAATTGAAGTCAATATATATATATATATTATATATTATATATCTTAGATGGACAGGGACTAAGCTGCTAGTGGCACTTAAACATTTAAGCAACAATCATCATCGCGCTCTCCGACTGAATAAAATAATATTATCTGTTCTGATATCACGAATAGTGCTGTAGTTAATTGGATAATTAACTCTCTCGAAATGACTATGTAAAAATAAATATTTGAAAACAAAACCACATATATCGGTAGAAAGTGTAGGTTAATGGTCAATCTCAGCTCCGAAAATGCAATTTTTCAATAATAATAATATACGCTGTCGTGGGACGCCATAACCAAGCACTTGGAAATAAAGGCGTGTCTCCCTACCTACGACGTATTCTAGCGTCGTATCTAAAGGACCGAGCATCTACATACGATGGAGTAGACTACGCCGTCACTGCCTGGGGTTCCCCAAAGATCTGTACTGGGACCAACCCTGTGGAACATAACCTACGATGGAGTACTAAGACTGCCGCATCCCCCGGGAGTTTTTCTATCGTTTTAGCAGACGATCTGGCACTGATCGTTACCGCCAGTGACGAGGATTTGCTCGAATGTACAACCAACGGAGCCTTGGCGGGTATCCGACAACACCTCCGCACGCTTGGCCTCAAACTGGCTTCACAAAAAATGGAAGCAGTCCTTCTAAACGGTCTGAAGCGTCCTCCACGCAACCTAAATTTACACCTGGAAGGCCATCCAATAACAGCCTACGCCCGTGGTCAAGTACCTGGGCGTAATCCTGGATAGAGCTCTCACAGGAACACCTCATGTGCGCTATGCAGCTAAAAAAACAGCCAAAGCCTCAGCAGAGTTACGGAAAATCCTCCCACGGACCAGAGGAGCAAGCGACTCTCGGCGCCGACTCTTAGCATCAGTAATAGACAGCATTATGTTATACGCCGCACCCTTATGAGAACGCAGCAGCCGTACAGGTTCTCTCCAGACAAATTCCCTGGGACTTAAGAGTAAAAGAATTGGCATCAAAAAATCCTGTAACCAACGTTCTGACGGAGGGCACACTAGTCAGCAGAACCGACACACTAAGCGAATGGAGCCAGCAATGGGAAGCAATTCAGCCGGGCCATCCTGGATATTGGACAAGATCAATACTTTCTGATCTTGCCTCAAACACGGCTCGCTTACCTACCCACTCGCGCAAGGTATCTCTGAGGCGAAAATAACCGCCGCACAAAGCCGAGCAGCCTAAATGGCAAGAAGAGTGGCCAGGTGAAGTAATCTCGAGAAGACAGTACTGCGGCCACCCCCCGTCAAGGGGCAAAGAGGACGACTGGATTTTAGTGGGTGCGAGTCCCACACTACCGAGGCTTTAACAACGTCGCTTGGTGTGCATAACGCATTTTACCAGTTACCTCTATAAAAAGAAAATAATAATAATAATAATAATAATAATAATAATAATAATAATAATAATAATAATAATAATAATAATAATAATAATAATAATAATAATAATTTGTTCATGCGAGACGATAAAAAATTACCACTATAGTTAGCCCGTGAGATTGCAGCACCAAGTGCGAAGTAAGGGTATATATAAAAGGGAAATACCCGCTTATTGCGTACAAACACGAAAACATCGAATCTCGCTCTTTATTTTAACGCTAGATGACCAGTTTTCGAAAATGTATATGATCTCGCTATCTAATTGTGTATTGTTACATAGAGGAAAAACCTAAAACTGTCGATTTTTGTTATTTTTGAAAAGTAAAGATCATATTCAAAACAAGCATTTTATCACGCCCATGGTACTCACCAATTAAAACATTCTGCACAGCGCATACATGCATGGCAACGCAAACTCTGCTGCTGATGAGGACGAGTACACACGAAATGGAACCGTTTGCAAATCCAGGGATAGATATAAGTACTAGGTGGCAGACCACGTATCGTTGTTTTAGAAATTGAGATGAATCGTTACTGTAATGTTTAGGCTAGTTTCGTTTTGCATTGCTTAGAATAAAACAACCCAAACCGTGTACGCACATTTTATACATATATTTTACTATAAAGCGTATATCTTACTTACGTTGTCGGTTCTGCTCGCAGCAATGCGCTAAGTACCACGCGGTTGATTGTCCGGCACTGCAACGAAGATCCTTACACTTCTTCTCTCGGTGGAACGGCACAACAACAAGTATTTATGTTTCATAATAGCATGAACTATTTTGTACATACTCTATTTGAGTGAAATAAATATGATTGAGTATATCTTACTTGCAGTGTGCTCCGGTTTTCTATAAATTAAAGAGTAACAAGGTTTTTTTGAAGAGAGTTTTCGCCTGAAGCTGTTGAGGAATGTGCATTTTTAAAATCGATTAAAGCGAAATTTGTCATTTTTTTTTTATTTTGGCGGGTATTTGTACGTACTAAAAGGCAACGGCATCCGGCGTATATTACCCTTAAAAGAAAAAACATGTTGTTTGCATGGTAAAGTAGGCCCATGGCGTCATATTAGCGTTCGACAACAAGGATCAAAATGTTATAAACGACGCTAAAAAGTGCAATTCCGCGGAGTAGGTCGTTTTGGAAGGAGTATCCATGGTTTTGTAGCGCTTTGTTGTAGTCGTGTCACACGCTGAATTATGCAATATTATTGTTTCTTTATTTGCTTAATCTTTTTAAGGTTCCGTTTTATGCAAGGACTAAAATCCGTGTGACTGCAAATAGTAGTACTTTATGGCTTTGTACTGTTCATAAAACCATGGTTTGTGCGTAGTTCGTTTGTAAAACTGTTTCCTTATGCATAAAATCTGAATTGCCCACCGGATAGCTCTTTTAGTAACAATGATATCGTCTGTAGGCTGAATGAGTTATAGCGCTTGCTGTAATATCTGGTTCAGGGAGAGGCTAAGGGTCTGTGCTGAGGGTATATTGGGCTTGTTGATTCGGTGCAAGTTAAACGTTATTTTATAGTGTTTTCGATATGCTCCCTGAGCATGGGCGACCACCTCCCTAATGGGCCGGCTCTTCACATCGGTTGGTCCTGCTTCCCGCGCTTCCCTGAGTGTATAGCATCGCAGCACATGCTTTACGGTGTCAGCCTCCCCAGAGTCACACAGTACAAAAATATCGCTGCTGACCTTTTCAATCCTTGACATGTAACTTAACAACTGGTTGTGTCCTTTTCAAGTAACTCTGGAACACTCTGGATAACATGTAATTCTGGAACTGGCCGTGTACGGTCAGTACCTGGGTCGTCCAGTAAGAAAGTTCCGTGACGGTCGTACCACCCTGAGGTCTGGTATTAGACTCTTGGTCCAGCTCCCTGTGGTCACACCGGGTCTTACCTGCGCCCATTCCCTTTGCCAGGCCGATAATGTGGCACTTCTGGCCCTGGTGAGACCAGATCATAGTCTAGATACATTTTACTTCTTTCACTGCTGAAAGAAGTAAAATGTATTAAAAGTTAGTAAAGTAGTAAAGTTCCCATGGCAGCATCTACGCTAAGACCAGAAGAGCTTCAGTCGAGACCGTCTGGTGCGCCCGGCTTGCCCTGATTGCTACTGTTCGTTAGGTGGAATTTAGTGCACCTCTATTTTTCGCCGTCCGCAGTGCCATGTCCCCCCATACTAGAATGGCGTATAACGCCGTTGATATGGCCACTGAGGCCAAGTGCTTTCTTTTTCTTCTGCCACCGCAGCGACCCTAGGCATGATTCGCGCCATGTTTAGGGAGACCTTTTGGGCCTTCTCGGCCACGTATTTTACACGTGTGCCAATCCGGTCAGTCCGTGCCTAGGATTACCCCAAGATTTTTTATCCTTGTTTCTGAATTCTATCGGGTGGCCCGCCATTACGAAATTAACGCCGATCGTCCTGTTAGGTACATTGCCTCCGTCTTGTCAAGCGCCAGTTTTCAGTGATGGGAATTTCATCCACTCGGACATTGTTGACAGGGTCTTATTGGCGGCGGTCCCCAGGGCTCTCTTGCTTCTGGCCGCGACCATGGGTGCAAGATCGTCGGCATACGCCAACGTCTCTACCCCATACGGGAAACCTCGGATCTCGATCACGCCATCATAAGCTATATTTCAGAGCACGGGTCCTAGAATAAAGCCCTGTGGGACTCCGGCCATAACCTCTTACTCCTGCCCTCCTGCAACCTGGGCTCTCCCTGTTATCCAGGTAGAATGAAATCATTTGACGGAGGTAGAAAGAAAATCCCTTCCTCTCTATCGCCTCTACAATTAATTTGTCTACAATCTCCATCGCCTTTCCAATTCATTGTGTTGAAAATGTTTAACATTCTGGAGGATCAGGAGCATAAATCCTCTTCCTTTTTGAGGGTCTTCATGGTCTTCTCATCCTATCGTTGCAGAACATTTTAGAGTCTGCAGTGTGGATCTGCTTTTCCGGAAACCGTACTGGGCATCTGATAGAGCCTTCTTTTCCTAGATATCTTCGTTTAGTCTATTGACAATAATGCTCTCCAAGATCTTACTTATGGCGACAGTGAGGCATATGGGCCGGTAAGTTTTCCCTCCGGGTTTTGGGGATTAAGACAATGCTAGCCCTCTTCCACAGCCTTGGGAATTTTCCTTCTCTTAACAGCTTGTTAGCAAAGCCCTGGAAGGCCTTTGGCACTCTTGACCATATGCCTCGATACTTTCGGGAGAACTCTTATCTAGGGTAGACGCTTTGCCGGTTGCCAGTCGTTCTCGGGCTCCAGGTTATCTCCGGGATTTCTTTCGGGGCAACCAAGAGCATTTTGTTTCCGCTCCGCAGCTGTGCCGGAAAAAGACCGGCAGGCCCCAGATCTCACACACCACCTTGTCCATCAGCTCCTTCCACGTTCGGGCTTTACTTCTGGCAATAATGATTTATGCCTGCTTGCTTTAAATCAACAGATTTTAAAGCCATCATTTAATTTTTAGAAGGTGTGGCAGCTAAGACTGTTGAGGGAGCGTGATGATTATTTAAGTTTCAAACGTGTTTTTTTTAACGGAACTGCACATTACAACAATACAGGAGCGGTCCAATGGCAGCGCACATTATATGTCGTAAATCAGCCAACGTAGGCGATACAATAAAATCGTGATTACTATTATCTCACGGTTGATATGCCACGTATTCCAGTATTATCGTAAATAAAGCAAGTCCTTAATTTACAGCACGCTCAGTAAGAGCCAGATACATCTGGCGCCAATTCTATTTGGAAGTAATTCCCCAGATTGAAGAAAAGCTGCAAGCTAGGCCCGTGATTACTGTCAAAAAGAGCTTCAAAGTAGTAGCACGCTTTGTAGAGCTATAAGGCTAGCACAAACAGAAATAGGGTGAAATAGCATACATCATGAGAGCATGCATCGTGTGGTTTGTCGGCAAGAGGCAAGGAGAAGGCAGTAGTATTCGAAACATTTAAGCAAGGTTCTGAGTCTCTAGAAAACGTATCTCACAACGCATGGTTCAAAATCATCCGAGTATCGAGCATTCTCTCCTAAATTAGATTTATATATTAACTAAATAATGGCAGAAGCTAAAGCACCCTTGACCGCCTGTTGCCAGTGAGAGAAAGGACCAAGACGGATGAACCGTGCCAAATAAACAGTCAACGTGTTCAAGAATTGCAAACGATTACTGCAGTATATGTTACAGCTACATAGGAAAACATTTTGTTGTCCTTAACTGAGTCATAAAAGCTTTGTATGTCAAGCTCTACAACGCCGAACTGATTTGAATAGCTCCAGCAGCATCGCAGGCTCGCGCATTACGTCAGGGCTCTACTCTGCCTGTAATTAATTTTTTTAAGAACCCTAGATATCTTAACATGTCCGGCTCTCGGTGCATTGAAGATATACCTCAGGTTTTAAAATTATCAAGGCTTCACTCTGCCTTTCATTTTAATCTTAAGAAATGGATTGCATATAGATACGAAAACGATTAGGGAGCCATACCGGCCGGACAAGGAAAGCTGGCCCCTATTCCCTATTAACGTTAAGCATCGTACGTAACAAGAGGCACCTACTGCGCAGACACATCGCGTTTAGTAAACTGCCTGATCCTTTCAATATATTTCGCCATCTCTAAGACAACTGCCTCTAGCAGTGCTTTGTTCTTCCTTCTCGTGGCTAAGATATTTTAGACGAAATCGTGGTATTTTTTCATTGTCTCTCATGGTATGTAAATTATCTTTGAAGGGGAGACTTACAAAGTAGCGCCCATTGAAGAGCCTTTCGGCAGACTCTTTGAATGCCATGGCGAGTTCGTTTGAGAGATAATTGTTTTTGTTTTAGAGAGATTCTATTCCCCAGAATTCTGTATCCCACAATAACTGTATGTATGAGTTAGCGGAGTTTGCCTGCTCCGAACGTGTGCTGGACACTAGGGGTTACTTCGAAGTGCTACCGCAGTACATGGCTGCATGGAGCGCAAGACGCAGAGGAAAGTCTGCAACCTTTCGTTGCTTAGGTTTGACCCATCTTTACCATTAAATACCCACCTGAATATTGTGCGTGTGGCTATAACTTCGTCTAGAATCTGAGTTTTATTTGAGAGGATTTTTAGGAGGAAATCAGAGCTTACTAAAATCTCGATAGACGTAGGGAGATCTCCCTCTGCCCTATCGGCTATAGGAGATAGCATGTGAGTGTAAGAAATTATTGGGAGCTCACTTCTAGTGATTTCGGAAATGCCCAAACATTTAATCTGAATTGAATCGTTAGGTGGGAATCTACTCTGCATAACGACGTCGTAAACCTCAAACAAACCAAATTTTTTTTCTTCAAATATACGAGCGTTGGACAACCGTGCCACCGGCTAAACCGTTAGATTTGCACATTAGTGCGTGGGTTTGCTTATGTGTGTGGATTGGTGTTGTTGGCGTTGTGTGTGTTGTTTGGGTCGCGCTTAGTATCTCTAGTCTGTCTTTGGTTGTTGTTGTTGTCGTCGTCGTTGTTATTGGGCTGTCTCTTACACAATATTGCGAAGTGCCTGCTATTGCATTTAGGCCAAATATTTTGCTTACTTCTACATTTGCTTACCGTATGATTCCTCAAACGACAATATTTTTGTACACTTTTGGCTGGGGTGGTCCCCGCCGCAGAAAATGCGAGAGTTGTTAACACTAGATAATGTCGTTTGAAACGCGCAATTGCGCTTAAGCCTTCCTTAGCACTGAAGACCATGTTTCGGTGTGGATGGGGGAGGATATGTGTGTGGCTGAAGACGAGGGTGAGGTAGTGGAACACGGCCGCTGCTGCCTGTTTCACCCTAACCTCCCGTTCTAGAAATTCTAACAAAATATCTAGGTTACACACATCATTTTTCTCTGCATCTGATTTAGCTTAATATGCACGTTTGAATTCGGTTCCCATATACAACGGTAAAGCGTCTAATATCAATGGAGTAAGTGTACTCGATAGCCCTTGCGATGTTTTGCCTAGCGCGTCTAAAGCGTTGACGTTCTGCTGCCACACTGACACGAAATTGTCTAATATATCCAGTCTATACAGGACTCTAGATATGCCTGTCTTTCTTATTTGGTTTATGTGTTCCTCTTCCGCGTCGTGAACATTGCCATATTTACTAGTAATAATGCCTAGAGCGATCCTGTACTGTTGCTCTTCGAAGTCTGGGTGTGAGATGGCACTACTAGCTGCAGAGACTCGTTAAGCTTTCTAAGTTTTTCTATTGTTGGGATGCTAGCCTTGTTCACGTATAAGTCGAAAAGTTAAAACTACTCGTTATTTTTTTTTACATTTTTAACAAATTGGGAGTAGCAGCTTGGTTGTCTAGGCTAGGAGCTAATGAGAAATGAGAGGTATGGGAAGCCATTGCGATAGGGACGCAACTGGCTTGTCTGCCTATGAAGTCTTCCAACTCGAATATTAAATCTAATGCCTCAATTTGATAGGTGGCTTGGCGTTTAAAAATAGTTTCTAGTTTGTTTTCCGAGTTATAGCCTATTGACGACTCCCAAAGATCCTCGTCAAGCTTACTTAATTGATCCATTGGCTCCTTTACTTGTACCAAACATTTTCTAGGCATTTTAATAGATTATTCTGCCCTGGGGGTGCTCTTTCTGTCTTTGTAAATAGTGTTTCAACCACCTTTCTCTTTTTCCATTGACGAAAAGGATGACTCCTAAAGGCAGCTTGAGATGGGAGGACTCCTAACGATAGCTTGAACTAGGGTGTCCTTGCATCTTTGTTGATTCTTGGTTCCTTTCGAAGGCTTAGGTGGAGTTCCGTGGGCGACTCCTTAGCATGAGTGGGGGTGACGGTGACTTAGGATTTAGCACCCGCTGCACAGTTAAATTGGCGGCTCCTCTGAGCTCGCCCGACCATGTGTCGGAGACTCGGTCGATGAAGAGTGTCTGTCCGGTATGGACGACTGACGAACAAAGTGGTCTAAACCCTGCTCAAGTTTGCAACGAGCGTCCTCCGCTGAAGGAGTGGACGGCTACGGGTGACTTAACCAGACCGGTTTACAAATAACGATGACTGTGCAGGAGATCTTGGCACGGTGCCCGAAATCACCGCGCTTAGAGGGTTCCTGACTTGTGCAACGCGACCGCAGCTAGGCGAAAATTCCTCCTGACGAGTGCGCGGGTTCTGCTTTTCTGTTCTTCTGACACCAAATGTTGAGCCACCAGCGGCTTAAAAATGAAAAGACTTGGGTCAAGTGCGCGTATGCGCGAGTGCCGGTGCAGCCACGGGAGCTACGTGGCGGCATGCACGCCGGCAAGCAACCCGAGTAATTCAAATTTATTATTCTTATATATTTATTTCCACATCGCATTTCAGTTACACAGTTACATTATCATTATCTTTTTATATTAATGTTTATACAACATATACGACTAGAACCATCAACAATATTATTAACTGCACATTTTCGGTTCAAGGTGTGTGTCTCGCCTGTGTCGCCCTCTACATTCGAGGTGAGAATTAGGAGATCAACGCCTCGTGCGACGTCGCTCGCAATGCGAGCGTCGACGATGACGTCACACCTACCTATGCGTGATCCTGGAGGATCTACTGCGTTCCGGACGGTAGTGCTGTCGGGCTTATTCGCGACAGTCCAGATGGATGTGGTGGCAGTGGCTTGAGCATGTGCGGTGGAGGCACATACTCGTATTGTAGATTGAACTTGGACTCTCATAGCCATCTTTGGGGCGAACGGGTGGACCTGTACGAAACCAAGACCACTTAGAAAAAGAGCAATAACAACAGCAGAGCGGGTAGAAAATGGGCGGTTGTATGCAGAGACAGAACACGTAGTGTATAACTATATATGTGAAGCGGCGGCTAGGAAAATTGGAATGACGCAATGGGCAACAGCGGTCGGGCAACAACCAAGGGCCACACCTGAACCAGACAGGCTAGAATGAGCGAGGTGGCAGAGACTATCCAGGTAACGGTTACCACATCGAGAACAGGCGGTAACAGGCCAGCGGGGTATCTGCGCTAGTAAGCGGCTGCCTAGTTGTGTTGAGCCCTCCTACAGCTAGTCTGGGCATTCGTACTAATAGCGGTTATCTTATAGAGTCCGTAGGCGTGCTAGACTCTGCTTCCGATAGCAACCTTTCTCCTGATTTTACGTAGTCCGTAAATAAAAGGCAGGATCCTTGCAATTCCGCTCGAGAATCTTCAAAGTTTAGTGTGGGAAAATACCTCTTAACTCTTTTGCAGAAACGCTCCGATTTACTACTTTGATGTGTTCGCTGCTGAGGCGGAGCCCGAATAAGCGGACGTTTCTTTTGCCAGCCAGCAGCTAATAACCACGCTTTTCGTCAGCGCCAGAGAAGTCTCTTTTCTTTATCCCTATAGATGGGTTCTGTCCCAATGAATACGCCGTAGTTGTTCTTCGTTTGAGAGCGGAACGAGGTATTGAGGCGCCTTCTTAACCAGAATAAGCGCGTCTCAATTTTCCTCTGAGTTTCTATTTTATGCCGACTCGAACATAATGTGATTGGGCCACTTTTGGTTTCCAGCGAGTCATTTATTAAAGGACTCCCTGCATTAAACAGTGAACTGCTTCAAATGTTACTGCGGGAGAAATCTGAGGCAAAACTAAATTGAAATTAAACTAACGTTTAGCTCAGCTGGGTGATCTGAGCTAAAATGAGATGTAAACGATGCTAAGCATTATTGTTATAGGCAAATGTCTCAATTTTGTTATTAATGGGGGTGACGGTGCTAAGACGGATTGGTTCCGCACCACCACCGCCACCATCAGCATCAGCCGGCACGGTCACGACTGCCTTCACGAAGCCACAAGCGGCATGAGCGCCACAAGCTGCATAATGATCACTATCTTGACACCATCGGTGCCAACACTGCCTTGGCGGCAACAGGAATAGTAGCCAGATCAACCCGATGATTGTGCACGCTTGTAGACCTGTAGGCACCTCATAGGCACGGCTGGAGGTGTTATCGCGCGACAGTCCTTTTCTCCTCCCCTTCTCTCTCTTTTCCTCTTTCCGTCTGCCTTCTGAATGGAACGCTTCCACAACGTCCGAAAACTAAGACTACTACGAGACAACTACAGTACATTGCAACGCCGACCCTGTAATAAACGATGATGATAAAAAAAAACAAATACAAGGCTTCAAAGATCATTGCATCGGTTGTGCACTGTACAAGGCTGGTGTGGATAGAACAGGTAATAAAACGGTGTTCTAACTGTGTGTGTTAAGAGCTCTGTGCCTTATGATCGGCGGCAGCCCCTAGAGAGGGGGACAGTTTTTGTAGGAGCCGTGATCTGATGAAATCCAAGTCTGCTGCTAAGCTACAGGAAAACGTTTTATGGCAGACCAAATGCAGACCGTCCACTACGGGCTTGGAACTTAACCTGAGATATATCTTCAATGCATCGAGAGCCAGACATGTTAAAATATCTAGGGTTTCCCAACAGTCCTTATGGCAGCATGACCGCTGACTCTCAGCGGTATGGCTTGTCATCTGTTCTCAAAGAGCATTTCTCAAAGAAAATTCGATCAACAACAGGGATCGATCTACGTAGATGACAACCATGACCAGCGCACTAGTCCCTTAGACCACGCTGCCACTACCACCAAGTAGGGCTACTACAAAGTTTAAACCGTCTCCCATCAGTAAAGTCGCGGAGATTGTTCCGGACGATAACCGCCAGTAAGCGGTCATCTTTCCCACTATCGGGAAGATTAACGACAGGCGCGAAAAAAAAACAGAAAGCGAGGCAGTGTTGTCGCTGTCCTTTGCGACTGACTTCAAATAATTGCCTACGTACTGACTTTGGCAAGATGCAGACTAACCGTCAGCGGCAAGTGACATCTTGAACAACACTGACTAATTCATCCGCGGTAAACCGAGAGTTTAAGGGCTCTGACTCGTCGAGACCATGTTATGAGCACGCCCCCCCTTTCTGTGCTTGCTCGCTATTTGTCGACGCAGGCTTCTTCGTCTAAACATAAATCCGCATTTTGGACAGGGGACCCGGTTAGGGTCAGATTGCCCGGATCGCGGACTGGCGAATACGTGGTAAAACCTGTTGTCCCCGTGATCTGTAATTACAAGGCGAGACCTTTTAACTTTCACACCAAGGAGAGCAGTTCCATCAGAGGTCGCAACTCCTTTTCCAGAGACTTGAACACCGCGGATAACTCAGGCCTGATTCCCTGTGGAAGATCAGCCAGTCCCGAAAGCGATAAGCCGGTGTCAGCGCTCTGGCAATTTTTACTTGTTTTCGGAGTCTTCAATTTTGCATTCGATGAACATTGGCTGACTCCCTCAATTTTCGCGGTGAAGAAGATGAGGTGACGGCCGGGCAGGCAGCCTACGGAGCACTCTCCTAGATTTGACATTCGAAGTAGCGTAATTGACTGGGTATCACTAGCAATTATGCAGCCTGGTAACACCGCGTCGATCTCCTCGAAGATTATAAGCATTGAATCTTCGGAAAATAATACATTATCCGACCCGACAGTTGGTTGTCCTGGAAAGTTAACCTTGAACAAATGGATGGTGCACTCCATGTCACCTTCAGGTATGGGCAATGCGGCCGCCTATGATGTAATGTCGTCTGCCTTGGTCATATTGCTCTCAACGCTGGCGGTAATGGCCCTCAGTCGTGATATGTCCAGCAAATCAGGTGGCTTATCCTGACCAGAAATCACCAACTTTCGGCAGGTTTATGCCACAACAAGCGTAGCGCAAAACACACAGCTGAACTAATAAAACATAAAATGTAGAAAGCGAAGAGAGAAATATATAAAACAGACCCGGGAATTGAATCCGGTGCTGCTGCGTGGTAGTCGCTGACACTGCCACTTGGCCACAGCAATTTCTTCAAGCTCCAGACATGTCTCTGTCCCCGGTCTGACTTGGAACTGCTTACGCATCTCTTCAAACAGTCAGGGGGGGGAGGGCGAATCTACTACTCCTGGAGGGTGGGTCCCGGGGAGCTATGGGAGGGGGCGCCTAAGGAGGTTAGCGTTTATTTTTCTTGTAGTATGGCTTTAAAAACTTCAGATGTGATTTTCCAGTAGGAGAGTGCCTCAGTCACTTTTTTGTGGATGTTATGTAGGTTAAAAGCTGTAGTCTTCATTAAAAGCCGTAGGGGTGCACGCTGCTCCGCCCATGCAGGGCACCTCAGAACAGTGTGCTCTGGGGTGTCCTCTGGTCCATCGCCGCAGTAGATGCAATTAGATGGAAGTAGATGGGAGCCTTCCTGATCCTGAACAGGTAGGACTGGAAGCTGCCGTGACCTGTCAGAATCTGGGTCGAGTAGAAGGTGAGTTCACCCCCGGTCGGGTAAGCCAGTCCTTGATGTTTGGGATTAGGTTGCGGAGACTGGCGCCTGAATCACCCTCTTGCAAGCCGTTCCACTCCTCCTGCCGTAAGTCGATTGTGCGCCGACGTTCCTCGTCCTTTTTGCGCTGGGGGTCGCCCCATAGACGGTGGCGTTCGGCTGCATTCAGGTCCTTTGGGACCGTTCTAGCAAGAGCAAGGGCCGCCGCTGCGCTGACCGTCCGGCACGCCGCAATTACCCTGAGAGCTCCGACCCACTGGGCCCGATGCAGGCGGTTCCTGTTGGTGGAGTACTTTAAAGTGTCGGTGGGCCAGGCCGGAAATTCGTACAGGGCAACCGACTGGGCCGCGAACATGATTATGCAACGTCTGGATTGTTGAGGCCTGTAAGAGTCGGGCATGGGCCGTGCTAACGGCTACGGCGACCTGCTGGCTTGCGTCGGTCCGTAAGAGGCAACGTCTTCCGCCGCAACTAACAAATTCTACAAATCTAGCAAATCGAACACAGTCTCCCGGGTGTTAAGAGTGCACAGTACCTAATTGAATATTCGGTAATAATTCATTCTGTAAGGTGAATATCATCATGTACACATGTTTGAGGGGAAACGGGAGGGGTTTTAGTGGAAGTAAAGACCAGCTTTCGAGGCGAAAGGAAGACGTCGTGATGTTGTTAACTGAGGAGAAACGCTTGGAACTTTAGAGGAATTCGACGTCAACATCACCTAGATCTTTTTGTCCAGGCATTGTTTTCAGATTATTTTGTACATGCCTAAAATATTTCAAACTGGCGACGCTCCGAACCTACTAAAGCTTGAACACTAATCAATCATCACGTCCTCACGAAACGCTTCAATGCTAAACATAAACGAACTAAAAGTCACGACATTAGTGTTTGAGAGTGTGTTAACGGCGTGCATCCGTTGCCGAACTCCTCCATGTTGCGTCATTAAATGCCTCCACTGACGAGCGCTTCCCATTCTTTGGAATATTTGTCTTCTTCATCATAGTATGTTGTTGTTGTCTACCAGCACATTCATCTTCTTGGCGAGCTGTTGTTATCGCGCTAGTATACCTTTAATAGCAAGCACTTCTATCTTATTCGCAACAATAAGCCTGCTGAATTCTCGATTTTTGGGAGTGCCAGATGTGCTTAAATTATTCAAGCTTATCAACAAAGTTTTACTGTCTTTACTTTAACGTAGCGACTTAATCGAGTTTTGCCAAGCAAGGTGGCTTAATGGCAACACCATTTTCTTCCATGCTGGACCTGTTACTCGTACGGCCGTGGCCGGAACATTCAGAGGTTTTGAGGGTTTTCAAACTAAGCAAGGTAAATTCCAAGACACACTATAATTTCCCGTGACCGAAACAAAAGGAAAACAAGGAGCGTTATTGTCTCAATTAAAGATATCAATTTATCATCGCCACATACACTATTTCTTATTATTAACAGAGATATATTTATTCGCAAATATAAGTTTAAAAGCCAGTGATTTAATTCATCTATACCACGGGAGATGTACAAATAAGCTCACTGTATCGTCTTTTTCCATACAAGATCCGGAGAACTTCGTGTCACAACACGGTACGCGTTAGTTACCTCTAAGCCGTATTCACTTATTTATAGTTTCAATGCCACAATTGCTGACGTCGAACAAAAATGTTCAAAATTGGTCGTATGTCTTGCTATGGCCACCTTGATGGCGAGTAGTGAAGCTATGGCCACATTAATATTATGCAGAAGACTGTGCTATCGACATACATAATAACACCAGTCATTTCGTTCTAATGCAATTAAATAATTTAGCTCCGGTGAGACCTCAAAAACACGGCAGTTAATTGAAGTTGCAGAATGCTTCTTTTTGCCTGTAAGGATATGAAACTTCTGCAGTTAGCAAACCTTGCGCCACATTGCGTAATGCATTCAATATAAAGATAGATGCAGCAAGGTGTAGCACTAAAGCTGTATATTTTAAATGCCTTTAATTAAACTAAGTGTAAATGATAATTGTTACCGAATGCTACAAATGTTAAGATATAAATTATTAAAACTGCACAAGCACTCATTGCTGGTATTTCGCAATGTTGATGATAGCAAAGAATTTTCTATCATATATCTATTTATTGGTATTTAATAGAACTGGGTCATACCAACATTTATGTGATCTCCACGCAAAACGCCAAACATTGGACACTCTCTAGCTTAGCGAACAATGCATACTTTTTTTATGCCTATTTCTCAACGTCCACATTTGGTTGCATTTTGAGCACTCTGCGTATTCTGAAATTAATTGGGCGCAGCACACTAAACGCACTAATTCGCAACACCATTTGCAAACAAATTTTATGACAATGCAAGGCATGCACATACGCGGATATGTTCTCCTGCAATAGTTTATACAAGTGCCAAATCCTCTACATCGACGGCGGTACTGCGAACAGCTCGTCTAACAACGACACCAGAGGCAACACACTTACTCCACTCCAAATCTACGCTATGTTTTAACTGGATCGAATAAACGAATATATTTTGCCTCAATATTGAACCAGAATGTACGAGTTTTACGTACGAAAAATTAATCTAGTTTACTTTGTTTTATAATGAGAAAATGAAACAGAATGTGTACACATTTATTTTACGGGGGTGGTGATAGCGGATATAAGGGAGGGCTACAATGTTGGCGGCGGCTTGTTGTTGAAGTAGTATTAACGAACGGTTCCAGCTTCTCGCCTCTTCTTGAGGCCTTTTATGTGAGAGGTTTTTAGTGGGTATTATGCCAACAACATCGGCATCGAGTCTCACACTACCCGCTTCGGGTTTGCGTGGAAGCATTTTTCCCCTAATCACCAAAAAAAATTATATATACGTGGAACGGCAGCTAGACAAACGGGTGCAATGGACAACAGCGGTCGGGCAACAACCAAGGACTACAGGAAAAATTATACCGTCTATAATGAGCGAGGGGGCAGAGACTATTCAAGTTGCGGCTACTACATCAAAAATACGGTTACAGGCTTGCCGAATATATTGTTGCCGAGTTGTATTGAGCCCTTCTTCTCGAGGCATTTGTTCTAACAGTGGTAATCTTGGTAGAGTCAATAGTGCAGAGGTGCGCTAGACTCTGCTCCGATAGCAACTTGACTCCTGCTCTCACGAGATGCGTAAACATTAGGAAGGATCCTTGCAATCGTTGCCGTCGTTAATATTTAATGTGGAAAAAGTTCTCCTTCCCAACCCTTTTGCAGAAACACTCCGCACCTAAATTACTACATATGCGCTCGCTGCAAAGGTGGAGCCTTAATAGTAACCGTTTTCGGTTGTCATTCAGCAGCCAATAACCACGCTTTCGTTAGCGCCTGATAAGTCCGTCTATTCTATTCCTATAGATGGGTTCTATCCCAGTAGATACGACGTATTTGCTCTTAGTTCGAGAAAGGCGAAGTTTTGTGTGCGCCCGCTTCGAGAGGTTCTTCCTTTATCCGATTCAGCGCGTCACAATATTCCTCCGAGTTACTATTTTACGCCTATGATTTTTTTGTGAAAAAGACCCCATATAAAAAGCAAAATTGCCGACCCAAGTTAAAAAACCTGCAAAAAATTGCTTCATAAAGGCCAATATATAGTGTGTCTAGTAAGAAACTCAGCTCACAGGCCCTATCCTTACGACTGCCCGTAGATTAGTGGTGTCGCTTAAAGTGTTGCATTTATTTAGCGCGTGCAACCAACTTGTGCCCGAAACTAAACAGCGGGGCCTGCGTTGTGCAAAAAATTGAGTCCATACATTTCGCACTAAAAGGAATCTTAGCGAGGGCTCTGTAGTCAGCCCCCACAGGAAAGAACCAGCAGATCTATCAAGAGACTCAGGAGAGACGGAAGTTTAATTGAATAGTATGACGAAGACAATTAGATTAAAATTGAGAAACTAAACATTCTTGCGACCTTTTTATAGACGATGATAATTCAGAATACACAAATAACTGTATCGGTTATGGACTGTATACTATAATTTGTTGCCAAAAAGGGCACATATAAAAGAGAAAATTTCCAACCACCACCAGCTGATCTATCAAGAGACGCATTTTTTATGGACAATTTCTGACAAAATATTTGTCAGAGGTTGGTCCACAAAAATTTAAAAGGACTAATGCCTTTGCAGTGTTAAGAATCTGTCTACCAGATTCCACGTGTATCGCAGTTGCCCAGTAGACAAAGTGGTAGAACAATCCATGAGAAATGTAGGTCAGCTAAAAACATGTTACGCGTGTTGTTTTTAGTTACTATCTTATGGACACAAATGTACGTCAAAAGGATGAACAAAAGCCATAAAATATATAACATGTTGCATTTACAGGTGTGACAAATGACTCTATAGGCGAATATGCCATATATATATATATATATATATATATGGCATATTCGCCCATATAGTCATTGAAACACCGCCTGCTGCCTTGGCTTAATAGGCAAAATGAGTGAGAAGTGGCCACATGAAAGCAGACCGCCGGTCGAGAGGACCTTCTGGCTCCGTATTTTACGAGGAACCCCTGCGCTGGAGTGAGTCAAACTCCCCTTCGGGGGGGCGCGTAATATTCTGGTGTGTAACGCGGAATCGCGAGGTGAACGCGTCTAATCGGTACGGTGGAGTAGTGTGGTACCCCCATTCCGAACCTCGATAGGGGGGAGGGTAGGGGAACTGCTGGCCTGTCTATTCGGGCTGGCGGGCACTCCCGTCAAAGGCTCGCGCGTATTAAATCGCGGGCGGCGGGAGTGTAAGTATTTCTCTCTTTTAGTACACAGTAATACACTTCGTCGTATGAGAATGTACTCTAGTCATGTTGGCTCAAGGTGCTATCCGGAGCGCCCTTGCAAACTGGCTTCAGCATTTCTTGCGGGCGTCTCTTGAGTTCTTTGTACTGAGAAATGCCGGCCACGTCTAATGGTGCGATGGCATTGTTCTCGGATAGGAAAAGGGAGAAGACTAGCGCTGGCCCAGCAGAGACAAGCTCCAGACCCCCTTTGAGATCGGTAGTTATGTTTGTTTTCGAGCGGAAGGCGCCAGTGATAGATTGTTAAGAGACTCGAGGGTTTTATTCGACATTGAGTATAGTCACTCCTAGACATTAACATTGATCCGTTTTTAGGGGTGACTTTATCACTAATTTCTAAATATATTAAACACACTACTAATTTCTAAATCTATTTGTAATTATATTAAATAAAAACAACAATTAAATATACAATTATACAATATAAACCCAATATACAAAATATACAATACAATACCAATAAAAAAAATAACAATTAAAAAAAAAAATATATATATATATATATATATATAAACAACCGGTGATAAGCGGTACCTCTTTGGCTGGGCCTTAACTATCGATTGCTTCTCCTTGCGTTTTATCATTACTGTCTTTTTTTTATAAATAAATCCTAATCATGCCACACAACTTGCATCGATGCCTTCTCCCTCTATACATCTTTATTGACTATATCGAAAGTTTTTTTTAAATATTGTGTATAACTTAATTCCTATTAGAGAAAAAAATAGTTTGTATATATAATCATTAGTTATTTATGTGTAGCAAAATATATATACCTTATATGTATGTATATATATATATATATATACATATAAGGACACAAATGTACGTCAAAAGGATGCACAAAAGCTCTAAAAATAGAACATGCTGCTCATGAACAGGCGTGAGAAATTACTAAATAGGCGAATTTGCCAAATATATATATATATATATATATATATATATATATATATATATATATATATATATATATATATATACATATATGTAGCCATAGGGGATCGCAGGAAGCTAACTTAATCCTGCTTTTAATCGTGCTTGAACTCATCGCTTTATTTTAAGCCGTTTATGATTTGTCTATATATGGCTATAATGTATACCCAATAATCATCTGCACTATGCCGAGCTAAAGCCATAGCCTGAAAATTGATCAGTAACTGGTAAGCAAGCTGCACGGTATACGATCGAACAATACTAGAAAAAGATTAAGCTCATATTAATTAAATACAAAATAATGTCCTTACCATGACTAAAGTATTTAAGGGCTTACGCCAGCATTTTGCCTCTTTGTACACGATTTCGGTGTTCACAGAAGAAGACCGCACAAAAGGGCAGACGTCGCGAGTGAGCAAAGACAGGCAGCTAACGCTGTCCAAGATACGAGTTGTCGAGGCTTGAGCGAGCACAAAAGATAGTCCCTGTCCGACGGCAAAATTGCCTGAGGAATTGCAGTTAATATATATATATTATATATTCATATATATATACTATATATATATATATATATATATATATATAACCGGTTCAGTAAGTTCCGGAACTCAGAATAAAAGTTTCTACTAATCATTAAGATAAACCGTGTGCACTATTTTATCTGTGATACTGTATTCACTTATCAGGCAATGTTTAACCTGAGAATATCATCAACAGCATTTTATTCGAATTATAGAAAATTTTGTTTAAAATTCGATTATGTTTTAGGGTTATTGTAGTGCATAGGGTATGCTTAGCTTTAGCGTAAATACGGCTATGAACTACGTAATAAAAAGCTGACTTTATACGTGTCGTTTTAGGGACACACATACATCTTCTGTCCAAAAGATTGGGAGAATTATTCTCGGCAGCGGCTCTGTGTCCAAATGTACCAGCCTCAGGTTTGTTTGCATTCGCAATCTCATGTCAACTCTTAGGCCAGAACTCTGAAAAGATATGTGGCCATGAAATACGCGTTAAAATTCGGCATGTTACAGATACGGCTACTGCAGTCTTTTAGTAATAAGTTTCAATGATAAAGAGTAGAACTTAACCTACATTGCACCAAGTATATACAATGCATTTATCTATTCCAACTTCGGCGTATGGCTAGCACTCTTCGCAGCGTAATATTTTGTCCTGTTAGTTTTACAAATGCAGTTTAAAAACTTAAGGTTTTGAATAAAACCCAAGTTGCTTGATACTGTATTGCTCTACGCTAACTGTTTCGTTTTCATATTTAAAAAACAATGGCGAGGACAATAAAACACCGCTCAACAACAGACATGCGCTCCGCTGTCCACCCAGAAGGTTGCGTAGAAAGATGAGTATGTGGAAAAATTAAGTAACACACAATCACGCTATATAGGGCTCATAAGACAACATCATCAAATAGATTGAAAAAATTGCATGTTTTGCGTATATCGAATTAAAACATGAACAAAGCTTTATTAAACCAAAGTTATCAAGTAATGACAAACTTACAGCATGGACGTCAATGTAGAAGTGATGTTTTTTCTCGTCAGGATGTAAACCGCTTACGTTGGCTCGCAGTAAAGGATCCCCATGAAGGAAGTGAGGAAGACTAGCCACAACCGGCGTCGCGAAAGTCCCGAAGTTACCCTCAGTAGCTTCGAACCTGCTTGCGTCGAATGTCCCTTTTACGTGTGTCGGTGTTTCGCAAAAACAACTACAAGAAAACAAATGATATAAGTTGCAATTTCCGGTAGAAAAACTCTAGGTAAACTGGATACCTTTTAAATCACGTAAACAACAAAACCGTTCTTTAAACGCGTGCTGCTAAGCTAATTAAATGTTACCGGCTACTATTCGTAGTCGGTAACATTGGCCGTTAGTGAAATTACATTTGATCATGCTTGTCTAGGGTGTGTCTATCCATTTGCGGAGAAACAACCTCATGGATGCCTAAAAACTTACGTATCGAGTTCGGGGTCGCCAGTTTCATTAAAGAGGTCGCTGCCTCCTTGGAAGCGAGCGATAAGTTGACCATTAGCACCCCATCGTTTCTGTAGATACAGAGACCACGGTTTAAAAAAAAAAGCTGAGTAAAACTTTACGCTTCTCGGCGGTTTCTCGAAGGCTGGAAAAAGCGTGCCATCTGCAATATAAACAGCGCCGTTATAACATTACTGTGCCAATGTAACTGCAAACCTAATGTTTTTCATAGCGCTCGAACACTATAGAAACAGTGTGCACTACGTTATTTTGATCGTAATATTTCTCTAGGATTATGTTATAACTATATGTTCATAGAAGTATATATGCCCTCCAGGATTATATCGAACAACCATGCCATCACGTCACCAGACGTAGCAAGGCGTCCACGCTGGGCGCACCAAACCAAATGCTGCAACGGACAATAGTTGAAACTACTTGAAAACACCCGCTCAAGACCAGAAGCTTCATTCCACTCAGTCTACGTACATAATGCGTTAAACATTGTGATGTAGGGTGTAACTCTGGTAAACAAGCGCGTATCGCCGTGTCTGCAACAGATTCCACGTACGACATAATCTCAAGACGGAATCACCTCAAGTTCCGCAGGGCTCCATTCAGCGCCCGGTTCTCTGGAACTCAGCATAGGACGACCCTGGTGTACATTGACAGTCTAGTTCTCGTATCGAGCGGCAGGGAGCTCTCAAAAAAGACAATGCGGACGGATAGAGACTTTGACTATATATTAGCGCTCAGATACTTTACTCCGATCAGCTAATCTCAATCGTAACGCGTCTTAGCGTTTTTATTGCTTACTTTGGTTGCAATAAAGATTGTTCGAATTTATTCTACTGCTAACAAAAAACAGCCACTTGAAGCAGACCAACAGCTGGTCCGGTTCCAGCACTAGGGCGTGCGACTTACGACCTAGAAATATAGAGGTCGGTGGTTGTCGATTGAATGTAAGTATCACTTGGTCTAAAGGCTTCCGTCCGTCGCCCCGAGTGGCGTACGGGCGACGAAAACTTAAGTCAGTCCCAGTTCTTTTAGTTCCTCAAGGATTTCCGCCTTTGTGAAAGCGATGCTAACTCCTTGTATTCAAGACTTGTATGAAACTATAGTCGGGAATGAGGCCTTTACTTGTATCCCGTTTAATTACGTGATGTTTAACAGGGAAGTCGCTGATTCTACGTTAGAAGTCCAAACGGCGATACTTGACTTGTAACCAGATATTCTACTTTCTGAGGACAATGTGTGAATTGCCTTGAATAAACTTAAATGTGATTCTTTTTCGAAGTCAATAGGCGTGCTACCTTCTGTGGGTTGCATGCGAACGACGACTTTGAGGGTGCATATGGTACCTGCGGTAATATCATCCCTTAAGCTTGTCCAACTGTTTCAGCTCTCGTCCTGTCAAACGTTTCTCTTTACGGGAAGTGTGAATGTGAATCCACCATTATTATTGCCCTTGTTAACCGAGCAAGATGGCTTAGTGGCAAAAGCATTTGCCTAGCATTCGGGAAGCCTGGGTTCGAAACCCAGACCGGCCACTGCTAAATTGGTTTTTATGGTCTTCAGCTCTCGTCCTGTCAAACGTTTCTCTTTACGGGAAGTGTGAATGTGAATCCACCGTTATTATTGCCCTTGTTAACCGAGCAAGATGGCTTAGTGGCAAAAGCATTTGCCTTGCATTCGGGAGGCCTGGGTTCGAAACCCAGACCGGCCATTGCTAAATTGGTTTTTATGGTCCCCAATTTAAACAAGGTGAATGCCGGAGTGGATTAAAAATCGAATGATGATGATGAAGTGATGACGAAAATAAAACGGGGAGCACAGATGTCTCAATAAAAAGAGATGGTGCATTACCATCCACCACCCCCCCATTGTTTTTATCCGCTTCGTATTGAGCAGCCTGTTGTACAGTCTCCGGTAACGTCTTTCCCCTCTTTAAGCCTAAAGCCATGTTATTTGCCGTCGGTGAGGTGGTGTTTTCAAAGGCGGGTCTCTCATGCGCGGCCTTCAGGCTATTCGAAAGTTTTTCGTTTTGGATTTTGTTGCAGCCGAACTTGGTTTGGCTGCAGTCCCGCTAAAATGTTGCTCCTAAAATTAGGATGCAGTCATCAGGAAAAGGGCATATTGTTTTTGTTATTTTCCCCATTAAGATAATCTCGCATCGAATTGATCTTGCATAGAATAATCATATTGTTCTGACAGTATTCATAGAGAAAATATCATATCAGACAGTAGTTATAACAGATTAATGTTGCTGTTGCTGTCAAACTTAGTTAATATACCGTGAGCTATTTAGGTGTAATTATCTGAAGTAAATTTACCTGTACCCTCTATTGCGTTACATTGATTTCCATATGGCATGAGCGTCCTGAAAATGAAACCATATGAACGCCTATTTGTTTTAAAACTTAAAATTAGAATATGCGGTTTATTATTTTTAATAACTGTGAAATTAGAACAACAGTCTAACCAAAATGTTATTAGGGATTTCGACATATAAGATGACTACGCGACTACAGGTCGACATACATAATTTAACTACCGCTTTTAGATTTTTCCATAGATCAAATATAAACGAAAAACAGAGGTGTTTTTCCTCACTCAAGATCTAACCCCTCCTTCAATATCCCTTTAAATAGGCCCAGGGCACTTGTGACTAGTAGCTTGTTTCTCCATTATTGTAGTTTGAGCAGCAGTCCAAAGGCAGTCGACAAAAAAAAGGCGATGACATTGCTTGTTCGCAGCGTAAGCTACACTCTGTTTGGGAGTACAGCATACGCCCTCTGTGAACACTCATTGCCTTATCGCTACAGCAGCAACTGCTGTGAACACGACCTGGAATTCGTCGGCCATGTGCTCGGTTTGACGCTGTATACCGTGGCACGGCCTATGGCAGCGTTATATACAATTTTAAATAAGCTCCCTTAACTGTAGCAGATTGAGTTTGGTCTCTAGGCGCTGAGGTCTGCTCACTCTTATTTATACTGTCCAATAATAAATACTAGCCGTAGACTATGAGTTGCGACAGCTTTATCACTCCTTCAAAAAATAGCATTGGTTCTGACGGTCTAGATTAAACTGAAGCGACGATAATAACATACGTTCTGTGGCTCTGAACTCGCTACATTTGCTCAAAATATCAAAACTAAATCTAAATACTTCTTACTTTTTCTGCAAGAACAACATAGTTGGCTTTCATTTTTCTCAAGGAAACCTTTCACTTTTTTTCTTCTGTATATATATATATATATATATATATATATATATATATATATATATATATATATATATATTTAAATGCACTACAATGTATTTGAGTCAATGAAAGTAGCACAGGCAGATTTCTAGTGAAGCAAAGACTACTTACTTGAACGTGTTAATAGCGACGATCTGATTGACCCTTTTGGTATCGGTATACACCCGCATTGTCGGGTCGGTACTAGAATTTTGATTACCAAAATATCCGGTTGCGCGACCATTACCGCCGGTTAAATCTCGGTCGTGATAGCTGTTGTAATGCGACAAAAAACAAGTATACAGCTGTCTGTTTACGGCCTGGCAAGTCCATTGTATCACATTTTATTACTCCGCGTATTGGTCGCTCTTGGACGTTATATAAGTAAGTATATTCAGAAAAGAACATGAACTTTGCGCCGATTGCAAGACACTAGGTATGGGTTCTTTTATTGTCGCGGCTGTCAGTTATTACGACACCTATAATAGCGTTCGTGCTCAACAAAGTATAAGCGCGTGTCCAACCAAACAACATTCGTTACAAAGCCACTTACAGCATAAGTTTTGCATTTAGCCACTTTAGTTTAAGGCTAATTCTAGAAAAGATACGTTGCCTAGGGTATGTGGCGGCGTGGCCTAGGGAACGCTAGTCATGGTTGTCATTTACCGGGGTGTCACCGATTCCTGTCGTTGATCGAATTTTCTTTGAGCGATGCTCATTGACAATAGATGATTAGTCCTACAGCTGAGAATCAGCGGCCATGCTGCCACAAGGACTGTTGGGGAAACAGCTAGCTATCTTAACATGCCCGTCCCTCGGTGCATTAAAGATATGCCTCTTGATGAGTTTTTAGCCCGTAGGAAACGGAGGAGCCCGTAGTCTAGAATTAAAGACAAGAATGTTTTAATTCGAGGGAAGACAACGTTTGTCAGAAGTTTTCGGCAAAGCAGAAAGCGGCCTAACGCAAACGTTCTAACGGTGGTTAAAATAGCTATACAGAATATGAACATAACATCGGCAATGGAATTGCCGTGTGCTTCTATCAAATAACATAAAATGGCTGCCCTGGCGTCCGTAGCAACTCCAGCGCCGAACGGCTCATGGAGTCATTCACTACATTAAGAGAAACGGCGATGTTACTCCGATACCTATAAGGAAAGAGAAAAAGCATAGTTATAATGCCCGGATCGATTAGGCCCCTTCGATGCGAGTACTGCGCGCCCCTGTCTGGCCGAACTCACTGAAGGGATAATGCTGGTGTGGCAAGACTGCTATTTTTGAAAAATGCCTTAGTTTCGAGAATAAGCATTGTCAACATATTCAGTTCGGCGGAGGACATTATTGTTGTGGTCCAGTCCTCCGAGTTTCTCACAATTTTCTCCTCTGAGGCCGTATCGTCCGACAGCATCTGTATGCTTTATTGCTTGCTCCAGTAACCCTAAGAGAGTCCTAACAAATCCATGATGATAAAACCAAGAGCTAATTTTGGGCATTCTTGGTCATCATTCATTAGAGTCTCCCAAGCCTGGAAGCAAGGAAATCAAACCTCTCACATAAATCCCAAAACTCGCCGACAATATGCTTACGATAGCCCATAACTTTGCGCCGGCACTCTTCTACCACAAAAAAGCAGTACACGGTAAGGACACTTGTTAAAGACAGAACTCTAAACAAAGGAAACAAGACGACTCTTCAGGGCTTGTTTTGCTTTCTTGTAGTTAAAAAGCTAGTAGACTTACTCAAGGTCTGCTCTGAATATGTAAGACCTTGATGATATGCATGTAATACCTGAATGTATATCGCATTCCCGCAGAAAACCTAAAAATGATGGCCTAATACACAAAGCTTTCTAGGTTTTCGCAGAGTAGGATTAAATTCACGCAAATTAAGTGACCATATATAGTTTCCACTCTCTTTCTTGGGGGCGCTTTAATTAGGTCATCCATAGAGCGTTTTAAGAATATTGACGTAATTGGGAAATGTCAGCAGGTCGAAACGTCATCTTGGCCCCTCAGCGAATAGGGGGGGATGTCCGTGAGAAGATAGACAAGTCGGTTGCGGGCTGAGCGATGAAGGCCCAGAATTTGCGTGAGGTACGCTGCCTTCAGGTTACTTAGACACAACAGTTGCAAATTTCTAATGGTGGTCATTGCTACCAGCGCCTTTCTGCATCATTCTTGATATGCTGAAGGAAAGATAGGACACTCGACGTTAGAAGCAGCCCAAAGTAGGAAGATTTACTAATGTAAGGTAGGTCGGAACCGACCAAACGAAGCCCACCGTTAGAAGCTAAGCGCTTGCCTCCTCTAAACTTCATGGCTACTGTGTTTGTCAGGTTTACGGTCAGTCCAAGCTTAGACGTGGCCGCGTGAAGTCTGGCTATGGCCTGTTGAACTTTAAAGCCACTCTTCCCGTAGATTGCGAGATTTATTTGCGTATATTATCACGTCTACCAGATTTTTCAGAAGCCGGATATTTGCGAGTAAGCCCTTAACAAGGTCTGAGAAAAGTAACAGGCTTAAGTTGTCACCCTGCACCACGCCTATAGTCTAGAGAAAAGGAAGCAATTTGGGCCCACAGTCTTTATTATTCTGATGTTGTTGCTTTGCAAGACGGCCATCCATAGAGAGAACGGCAGGAGGGACACTAACTTTGACCTGAGTTTGCAGAATATGACTCTGGACGCTGAGTCAAAGGCGGCAATCAAATCGGCGAATACGGCCTACAGGGGTTAGAACTTTGTTGGAGCCTTCCTGATAACCTCCAGCAGATTGGGGCCATCTCGCAATCGTAAGCCGCTTTTGTCTGAAACCGTGCTATTCAGTAGTGGGTTGGGTCACATTTATTGTTAAGAATGACGAACAGTGTTGCTTCGAGGCAATGAGACGGGACCATGTCAGCACAGAAGCATTTGTTGAACAGTGCCTTCCAGCATAGAACTAAAATAGGTGCGCTTTTTAGATGGTCATGCTTTACTTGATTTGGGCCGGTTGCTTTGTTGTTCTCTAAACCCTTGAGAACCAGGATCACGTCTTCCACTGTAAAGGTGGTGTCAGGGCGCTGTATTTCGCCGAGAGTGACCTTATACCCGGCTGCATAAATCAAGCAGAGTTTTCTGGGTGTGGAATCGCTGGCCCTAAACATTGCTGCAGTCTTGATTTTCTCTAAGGGCTATCGTGCGGCTCGAGGTAGGCCGATCTAGGCGAGCGTTGAAATCTCCACAGACTACGAGCGGGACTGCGGCAGGCACCCCGCGTAATCCGCTAAGAAGTTTCTCTACATTGTCAAAGTCGACTTTTTTTCGGGAGGGTGAACATGTGCTGCCACGATGCTTATACTCTCGTTGCGACGTTTTCTTCGGCGAGTGCAACATAGAGGTCGCCGACTCGATTATTACAGAAAATTGACACACCAGCGCTAAGGCGCCTGTCTCATTTTAGGCGTGGGAGTAGATAGCGTAGAGGCAAAGCAGATTGGACGCTTTAGTGACCCACGTCTTCGTCAACACTATAATATCTACACCTTTAGAGCTGTAGGGGAGAGGAGTGGCAGAGTGGCACCCTCCCAGTTCCATAGAGCAATTCTTAGTGGTTCGGCTCAGACTACCTCTGTTTCTGGCATGTTTGCAACCATTGTGTTTAAATGCAGCTTTTTAGAACGCGGAATTATGGACCTGTTATACCTTGAGGGATTGTGTTAAAAACGCCTTCAACGCCGTTGGGTGGATTTAAAGAATGGCGGATTCTGTTCGGGCCTAGACACGGTCGTGTAAAGCAAATTCAGGAAGCGTTGAACTCACCTGAGCATGCGAGATCTGGCTGCTAAAGTCGCGTTGCTTCGAAGGCTTACGGGAATTTTTCGACTCCACGACTGCTGTTTCTGCCAGCCCACTGTTTGGTGCATTCGTCTGCGCCTCGCAACCGGAGGAGATACAAAGGTGCGCGGGTTCAAGCCCCACCGTCGCACAATTGTATTTATGGGAGCCCGTCTATGAAGCAATGCAAAAAGCAGTCCCGTGGACGTTAAATCTTGGCTGAGGGTCAGCCCAAAAACTTTGTGTCTCTGCCAGCCCATTGTTTACCTTTGTTTTAGTCTTCACAATCTTCTAAAAAAGATATAATTCTTCTTGGTACAATAGCAGCGATCTCCTCAGCGATTTCACTTTTACAACTATATTGGTCGGTTAGTACGACTTCGCGCTCGGCGAGTGTCAGCGAAAACGTTGAGAGGGTGGCCTTGCCCATAGAGGCTTTTCTAGCAAGGTCATCGTTAGCTGTTTTGCAGTCCGCAGAGAATATAGGCAGACAGCCTTGGAGTTTGGATTCATTGTGATTACGTTTCAGTCTGGCACCGAAGCTTCTATAGCCTCTCTTTAATACGCTGAGCATCCATCCTCGGTGTTGAGCGTACCTTAATCGGTGTATTTTTGGAAAAGAGACCATAAGTGCTGGTCGCAACTTAACTATGCGGTTCCCCATTACCAACACAGTCTTATTCGGCCGTCGAGTGAGAGCTTGAGTGAAGCTCTGATCGGCGCCAGGCGGTTCTGCATTCGGTGCGGGCACAGGTACCAACATCCGTGATTTCTTTACCTCCTCTAATTCCTGTTCCACAACACACAAACGATGAAACAGAAATTATACACATTCTATTGTTCCATTGCTGACGAAGCACGTATCCAAATAGTTCATAAAGAAAACTTCCATCGACCAATCCGCACACTCCACACCGCACACTCGGCAGAGCCACTGGGTTGGCGCGTTCACGTTTGGGTCCGTTTTGTCACCGACCTTGCATCCAGCATACAACACCCTGCTGCATCAAAAGCAGCATACAAAGGAACCGACTCGGCGTGGCTCTAGATCCGGTGACAGTTGAGGTTTTTGTCATAAAGGTTCGTTAAAGATAAATGTTGACTCGACGTGGCTCTAGATCCGGTGACAGTTGAGGTTTCTGTCATACATGTTCGCTAAAGATAAATGCTGGCTATGAATGTTCGAAGCATGTGTTTGCTGCTACTGCTGTTTATGTTGTGGTTTTGGGTTACTCTCACAATATTCTGTTTAGCATGTGCCTAGGTTGGCAATAGCAACGATTTTAATTAACGGAACAAGGCGCAATTGGGGGGACGATCACAGATAAGTTACAGAGAGATCCTGAGAGCAGCCGAGTCAATTAGTCGTAAACATAACTTGTTCTGACTGACTGCGATTTGTAGTGAAATAATGAGTGACAGTGGCACCAATCTAAGCACAAAAACAAAATCAACCGAATGACCAGCGGGGCATCATGGATTGCAGAGGTAGGCCGCTGTCAAATGAACACTGAGCACTCACGGAACACGATCGCGCTGTTCGAACGCAAACATACCATTGTATGTATACTAAAATTCCGAAAGAAAAAGCTACCAAAAATGGCCCAGCGTTTACAGTTATTATCGGGGTTCACATAAAGCCCTTTATGCTCTGCTTATCCCTTTTCGCCTCATGGACAACCTAAGGCGACTAACCAATGAGGAAGCAGCTACTTTCAGTTTAACAGTTTAACGATTTTGTGCCCTCATCAGCGGCGCACAACTAACTGGTATGGCCCACCTTTTAGATGATGCTTATTATCAAGTAGCTCGCAAATTTCAGCATAAAATCCAGCGTCCTGCGAACGGTGGTTTAGAAAAACAGAAGAAACTCTAATAGGCATTCATGGGTGCAGTAGAGGCCGACTCCAAAAAGGTTAACTATATTGCTCTTTCTCTATATTCAGCGGCCTACTTCCCACTACGGTAGGTGATTAAAAAATCTTTCTTAGGATTTGCAGACTTACTACAGTCATAATAAAATTTAGTATAGGAGCAACTTACCCAATGAAAAAGTACTCGTTTACGGTGGTATTTACAAAGAGTGTTCTCTTTCTCATGCCCGAGCCACGGGTACTTCCGTTCGAAAAAAAATAACGCATGGCGTTAAAGTTCGCGGTTATAATTTTATCGTCCAGGCTGCCGTTTGACATATTTGGCTCAAAAAATAGTGTTTCCGATTTTAACAGATCAAGGGTACCATTTTGAGAAGCTTTTTTCCTTTTGTTGGTCACGATCCTAGTCAAAAACAAGGCAAATAAAACATCCTTATATTCTAAGTGACAATCACAAGAGTAATAAAGAGAAACGTATATTAACTTCATATTTAGTTTATGATATAACATTATCAACTCCCTATAACAAAATTAGTTCGTAGTTTTTAGTTCTACGTTACACCCCACAGCGCGATGCAGCTTTATTATTTCAGCATTCGTATGTGAGCAACCAGCTGAGTTCCTTATGAGATACACCATCAGAAGCAACCGACGCCATGACGGCACATTTCCGATCAAGGAAACCAGTTAAAGGGGGAAGTTTATCTTCTTTAAGTTCAACTTTACGAAGCAATTCCGTTGCCTAAACTCTGGAAATGCGACGTCCGTGATGTATATTCGTATACCAATCATTGGTTAATAACTAACTCTACTAACAAAGATACTTTTGGTAAAGCAGAAGATAGTTCCATGATGTCCGCTAAACATACCTATGAAGTTTAAAAAGAGATGTGCTTCTTTCTGGAAGATGTATAAATCCATGCTTACTAGGGCTTTGATTACAATTACCGCGTACATGGTATACATCCAATTTTTAGCGGATTTCAGATGGAAATGATTCGAACGACAACTAAAATTAGCTTGGTGAGGATAGTACCAAGGCGGGACAGATCTGGTTTATGTAAAATGTTCCTGTTTTCTACAGAAATTTTCATCCCAAACTTAAGCACAAAGTACAAAAATAATCCCAGGAGCAAGGGTCAAGTATGATTCAGACAAAGAGATGCACGTCGGTTAAGATCAGTTAGAAAAAACTACGTAGCTAATTTTATTCCTAACTGACTAGCAAAGGCTAGCAAAAGAGAGAAGTACTTACACTCCCGCCGCCAACGTAGGTTACGCGTCGGCCTATGGCAGAATCGCCCGCCAGCCCGAATAGATAAGCCAGCAGCTCCTCCACCATCCGCCCTACCGAGGTTCGGAATGGAGGTAACACACTATTCCTACTCGACAATTAGATATGCATTCACCTCGGGATTCCGCGTTACAGCCCGGTACCACTGGGTTGCTAAAACCAGGGACGTTAACTGACCGGCCCGGGTTCCATATGCAGTACATTTCACCTGTGTGTTTAAAGTAGCCATAACAGCACTCAAATGGGCCACGACAGAATGACAACATGAATTCGTTGCCACTCAATCGATACCGTATGCCTTGCCTCCCGCGCCAGCAAAAGTGACCTCGGGAAAGTTACTATTGGGAGTTTGTACATCTGACCAATTCTCTATTGGCGCGTGAAGGTCCTCGCAGCACGCGTAACTCGCGCGCCAGCGGACTAACGCTGGAAAGAGTCATAGTTACTTCCGCCACAAAACAATACACAGTACGTACATTATATACAGCCGCAAAGAAAAAAAACCGCAAGTTTCAGAAAACTTACTTTATATAACTGCAAAGAGTGTACGAATGCACGGAAATGTGCAACAAGAAAACTGGTGTCGATGAAGATAATGGAATCTGAGCGTCTTGTCACCACCAGGGCCTCACGACTCGATAGCAGCAAGCGTTTACTTATATAAGACTACTAACAAAACGATACAATGCCTACAAATGCAGGCCCCACTTTGCGTTCTCAGGAATATCGTGTTAACGTCTGATATTGCTGATTTTGTTAGGCATACACATAACTAGATACGCATGCACTATATTACTCAGACTTAACCTTGAGGAATAGAAGTATACAGTTATAATATAGAAAACTGACCTGAATACATAAGGACCGAGTTCGCTCACAACAGCACGTCGTACACTTCTTGTAGATACAAAATCCTCATAATTAGAGAGATTAAACACGTAGATCGATCGGTAGGAATTTATCGGAAAATTAAAGAATATCGAGTAGAGTGAAGAATTTTCAACCAGAGGTCCCAAACGTTCCTGCTGTATACCAACCATAGTCCAACAAAACAAACCGATGGCTAGAGGTAATAGAATGACAACTCCAACTGAAAAATAAAAAAAACACACAGCAAACTGAGGCCTAACTGAGCAAAATAGCGGGCTAATATAGATTTTGAGACACTAATTCATTAGGATAATAAATAACCATTTTGCATACATGAATATATTACGTCTACAACGTGCTCCCTTAAATATAATACAAAGGCATTACATAATAGGTATATGCACGATAGCTCATAATATAACATAACATTTTTATAAGTGGGTTTGTAAGTGCCAATCTGGCGCCCCGCCATGCGAAAGGACCGTGCCAGAGCTTTATAATTATTAAAATGTACGAGTATATAGTTATTAGTTGTTGTTCAATGGCATATGCTAGAAATGTTCGAATGGTATATGGTATACGCATAAGACTACTTACAAAATAATGCCTAGCAACGTTTTGCACTTTTTTTTTTGATACCGTTACCTAAACGTTGCCCACTACAACCATAATTTAACAAAGTTTATTTAAACTTGTTGCACTCAAGCAGCGAACATATAAAATGGTTTTCTTAATCAAGTTAACATTAATTGTCACTATTGTCACTAAATATTAATTGTCACTATTAAGTTAGGATGCACGTGAAGGGTAGCCTCTGTTGCATTTCTCTTGTGAAAGCCATATCTGCCGTTGTTGTTGAGCATACCGTTTGTTCAAAAAGTATCGCGGGGGGAAAAATTTTCGCGGGTTACGTATATTCGAATTTCGATTTTTTTGTGGCGTTAGGTTGTTACTCATGTCTCTCACTTATGCCGACAAGCTCGGCCATTTTGAATGTTCACTTAATTGTTGACAGCTGCTTTGCTTGCACGTGTTTTGGATCGTCTTCGATTTTTACCTATTCAAAAAAATGGATCAAAGAACCTGTATCAAATTTTGTGTGAAAAACGAAATTAAGTGCGCGGATGCATTCCGAATGTTGACTGTGGCATACGGAGAAGCTACCTTAGACCGAAGCAACGTTTATCGGTGGTACAAAATGTTCTCAGAAGGCCGAGAAGATGTGAACGACGAAGAGCGTGCCGGACGCCCGAGCACTTCAACAACAGACGAAAAAATTAATGAAGTGGAGAAAATGGTATTGGCCAATCGTCGAATCACCGTTAGAGAAGTTGCTGAGGACCTAAACATATCGATTGGCTCGTGCCATTCGATTTTTATCAATGATTTGGGCATGAGACGGGTCGCCGCGAAATTCGTACCAAAATTGCTCAATTGCGACCAAAAACAGCATCGCATGAACATTGCTAATGAGATGTTGGACTCTGTCCGCGACGACCCAAATTTGCTCCAGAGGGTCATAACTGGTGACGAATCGTGGGTTTATGGTTATGACGTGGAAACCAAAGCTCAATCATCTCAATGGAAGCTGCCGCACGAACCAAGACCGAAAAAAGCGCGCCAAGTTCGGTCGAATGTGAAAGTTTTGCTGACAGTTTTCTTCGATTGCAGGGGCGTGGTGCATCATGAGTTCTTGCCACAGGGTAGAACGGTCAATAAGGAATATTACCTGCAAGTTATGCGCAATTTGCGCGAAGCAATCCGCCAGAAACGCCCGGATTTGTGGAAGAACAAAAATTGGCTTTTGCACCACGATAACGCCCCTGCTCACACATCGTTGCTTGTGCGCGAGTTTTTGGCCAAAAACAACACACTAATGATGCCGCAGCCACCGTATTCCCCAGATCTGGCCCCCTGTGACTTTTTCTTGTTCCCTAAACTGAAGAGGCCCATGAAAGGACGACGTTACGCTACGCTTGACGAGATAAAGACGGCATCGAAGGAAGAGCTGAACAAGGTTAAAAAAAAGGTTTTTTGAAGTGCTTCGAAGATTGGAAAAACCGTTGGCACAAGTGTATAATATCTCATGGGGATTACTTTAAAGGGGACAAAATAGATATTCATGAATAAATGAATAATTTTTGAAAAAAACACAACAGTCGCGATACGGTTTGAACAGCATATGTATGTGGGCAATTGTTCACTTCGAGCCCAATTCGAGCCAATAACGACAAATAAAGGGCGAAACAGTGGGACAGTGATTTATCCCGATCGGACAGAAATGTGATAGTGGACTTGATATCAGTTGTAAAAGAACGTCAACAACTAATACGTGAACCGGATCTATAGGTGTTTGCAAATAGTTCGTTTTCTGGTGTTATTTTAGAAAAGGGAGAAGCTCACTGTGCCGACTATAGTGACAAAGCGATGACGACACTGGCCACCTTGACTCGGCTGGTTGGTGGCTGCAGCACAGAAGTGCCTTCTACTTTGTTGTCGTCGGCAGCTCCCATAGCAACACGAGCTTCCAGTTCTTCTTGCTATTTAGACCTCACGTCTGAGATCTTTAGTGGCAATGCATAAAAAAATCTGTTGTTCATTAGCCAGTTTGAAAATTGGATTGCTCTCCGTTCCGACGCTTCCCCAACAGATAAGCTTAGATGTCTCATGAAACACCTGACGGCGAGCCGAAGGAACTTGTAGCTTCGCTCGAAATTTGTCACAACAGTTAGCGCTTTAATTGCTGAAGGAGAACTATGATAGGGTCGATGTTGTTCGTGCGCGACATTTTCATGACCTGATGAACATTCGTCGTGTGACAAACCCGAGCGATGTTCGTGGATTGCGGTCGCTGCTAAACACTGTGACCGCGAAGATCCAGGCGTTGGGTGCTTTTAGTAGCCCGATTGAGACGTATGCAGTTGCATTCTGGCCTGTATTACGTGCTGCTGTCCCTGGTGACCTATTCTTCGATTACAGCGAACGCCACCGAAAGGGCGGGTCCACAGGCAGTGTTAGAGGCGCGGACCCAACCGACTAGTGTTCAGCTGTTAAAATGGAAATTTCGACCACACATGGCTGAGGATTTTGGGCATAGGGCGGACACCAGCCTCGAATGAATTCACCGTGAATGTACACAGTCTTACGTGACCAATCGATACGAAATAATCATCAAGCGGAAGGTACTGCAGCGGGTTGCAGGTCTTGAACGGACTGGCTATTTGAACGACGTACAGCCACCTTAACAAATCTATCTATGTCTACGAGCTGCACGGTTTCGCTGACTCATCTAAAAGGGCATATTCCGCCGCTGCTTACATTCGAACGTTGTACATCGACGCCTCAGCTTCAGCGACGCGGTTCTCCTGATGTTCTTGTCGACACGCTTACTCTGCAGTTTGCCTGCGTCATACTACACCGATTCGATGGTCACCTACCACTGGGTGATAGCAGAAAATGCAAATCGCTGGAGGATGTTTGTGGCCAACAGGATTAGTGAGATACAGGAACATTCTGCCCCCTTCGAGTGGCACTTCGTCCTCGGTGAGCAAAACGTCGCAGATTTTGTGACTAGAAGCGTCGCTGCTGATTGTCTCTAAGACAATAAGGAATGGTGGTCGGGTCTGATTTGGCTCAGCGACAGCGGCGTCATCTCCCCAGCATGCAAGCCCAGTCTCAGTCGTCCTTGGAGCCGGTATTAAATGAGATTAAGGTCACCGCCGTCCTGTTCGGTCAGACCATAACCACCTCGCTTCTTGACATCAACAGATTTAGCAGCTTTGGCAAGGCTATTTGCGTCGTAAGCCACGTCATCACGTTCGTTATCAAAAAATTCGGCCGCTTCCAGCAAAATTCTGCCGCCGTCGATCGCTCTGCAGAGCTCCTACTGCTCCGGTGGTGTCAACAGAAGTACTTCGGCAATGAGATGGCGTGTGTACTGGCCGGAAATCGCGTGTCAACGAGATTAAAGTTGTCGAACTATCGACGACTATTTCTTGATGATGATAATGATAGTCTTCTTCGCATAAGGACCAAATTCACTCAAGCTCGACACCTGATGAAAAACATCCAGTCGTTATACCCGGGGAGTCGCGTCTTGCGCATCTTCTGGTAGTCAAGACTCACCGCGCTAACGCACATTTCGTTGTGGCGACTGTACTGTGTATGCTTTGACGACGATTCTGAATCACTCGGGGATGCTAGGTCATCAAGGCTGTACTAAACAAGTGCGTTGTCTGTAGACGCCATCAAGGACCTGCTGCCGACCAGGAAAGCGCACTGCTTCTACCGCAGAGAGCAGAGATGATAACGCCGTTATATATGTGTGGCCTGGACTTATGTGGCTCCTTTTTTGTCAAAATGAATGGCGTTGACACCAAATGCTACGTTGCGCTGTTCACCTGCGCGAGTGCTCGCGCTATACACATGGAAGTAGTGCCTACGATGACTATGTTTCATCTCGCGCTTCGACGATTTCTCGCTGCAGCGCCTGAATGCCGAGAATCGATATCTGACAACGCCAGAACATTTGCTAAGGCATCCACCGAGATAGAGCGCCTTTTTAATGCCGTAAAGGACCAACAAATACAGGCGCTTCTACGCGAGCGCCTAACCTGGGACTTCATTGGCCCCTGAGCCCACTGGCATGGTGGTATCTATAAATGTCTGGTGCGCTCGATAAGAGCCGCCTTGCACAAAACGCTACAAAGAAGCTTGATCAGTTTTGAACTGTTTCGAACTATATATTCAAACTATTACCGAGATTGCGGCTGTGATTAATTCGCGGCCAATTACCTACGCCAGCAATGACCCCGGGGAGCTTCGCGCGATTAAGTCTGCTGACTTTCTTCACGCCGCGGCGCCACAGCCGTTGTGTGCCGCACTTCCACTCGACCCACTGGGAGGGACGGCGCTTATCGGTGATGGTCCAACTCGTCCCGATCTCAATCGCGCGACCAGGGTCATGACTCGCTATATCAGGGATCTCTCCGTTCGATAGAACTGCGAGTATTTGCTTCAGCTACGTTCAGCCAACATCGACAGTTCGAGTCGGCATAAGGCCATCAGAGTAGGCGACATTACCCTACTAAAGGACGGATAATTAGCCGCTACTACATTGGCATTTAGTTAGTATCATATCCCAGAATGTCGGCCGAGATGGACTCGTTAGAAACTTATCAGAAAAAGCGTGAACGAAATGCATCGTCTGAGAAGTCCTTACATTCTGTGTTAACTGAAATTCGCCGCTTCTTTACGCCACCAAGAGAGTGTCGTTGTAGAAGAAACTTAAAATACCTTGCAGAAGAGCCTATTTTAGTCTGTATGCAAAAGTCGACCATGAGGTCGCGCGGAACCTTGTCTTGAGACCCTTCATCCTTGACACCATACCACACCACAGGCCTTGCTTGACACCAGAAAAACTGCATACAGCTTTATAAATAATAAACCGTTCGCTGTACCCTAAACTGAACAACGTAACTTGCGCCGCGGGTCCCTGTGCCTTTCTTGAACCCAAACTGCTCCGGAGTCAGGGAATTGTTTGCTACACTTGCAATGCTTTCGACGATTAGCTTATAAAAAATCTTTTAATTTATGGAAAAAAACGAGTCCTATTGCACTTCATGTTCGTAGTAGACCTGGTCCTGCCCTCTACTTTTCCGCCTAAGAAGGAATCGGACAACTCGGCACACTTCAACTTTCGGAACCGATTATTTATGTCGGGGTTCCACTGCGGGAGTAACTATGACTCTCTTACCGGCCTTGGTCTGCTGGCGCGCGACTTCCGCGTGCTGCGGGGACCTTCACGGGGCCCACATGTAAGTTAGTCAGACGGTGTAAACTCCCTATAGTAATTCTCCCCAGTGCCACCTTTTGTTGGCGGGGAGGCAGGGCATACGATATCGATTGGGTGTCAACGAAATCATATTGTCATCCTGTCGTGGCCTATTCGAGGGCTGTTAAGGCTATTTCAAATACGGGGAAAGTGTTCTGCGCACGGTCCCCGGGCTACACGGTTAATGCCGCGGGGATTTAGCAACCTGGGAGTACCGTGTGGGACGCCTGCTGCCTTGGCTTAATAGGCACAAAGAAAGCGAGACCACCACACGAATGCAGAACGCCGGTCGGGAAGACCATTTGGCTCCTCAGCTTAAGCAGTGGGGCCCGCCTGCCCTGGAGTGGTCGACCGTCCCTTAAGGGACGCCAGTATATTCTGGGGTATAACGCGGAATCGCGAGGTTATGAGTCTCACCGGTACGGTGTAGTAGTGTGGTACCCCCATGTGGAACCCCGATAGGGGGGTACAGTTCTGCGTGCTCGCCGCTTAGTGCTGTACCCAGTTACAAGATCGGTTTACATAGGTTTTTACTTTCTGCTTGTTCAGACGTGCCTTATCTCATCTGGCATGTTTGACTTTAACGTCACGGCAATCCTGAAGCATTTCCTAACAGATGCACTATTAGGGAAGCTAAAAATAAACGCCTTAAAGACCATGGCTGTGAATTTTAGAAGAGTAGGGTCACTGGCTGTCAAAGACGTTATACGTTACAGTGGCAAATTCTTAGTTTTTCAGCTCTTTCCGGTATAGTGGGACGACTTTTACTGCGCACATTGTAGAGAGAGTGCGCACTGCCCTAGTCCCTTGTTATAGAGAGGCAGGCGACGTCGAACGAACTATCATGAGAAAATTGGATACATACTTGGTACCGGCACCTACGTTACCAAGAAGACAAAGACCCCAAGATGAAGTCTTGCCATTGCACACCGGCAAAGCTGACCCTGCCACGTTCCCAAACAGGGGCAGATAAGACATGTTTCACTTTGGCAAAGACTTACCCAAGGGGTTGCTCCAAGGCTGACGTATAGTCTTGACGGACTACGGAGAGACCTCGGGGATTGCATGCGACAATTGCTATGTGTATGCCAGATACATAGTTCATCACTATGGTTACCTGGTCTGTTCAAATAACAATTTCCACGATGAGTACACAGGGTGCATCTGTCGACTGCACTTCTAAACGTGTATGAAGTACCATGTGTCTGCCTTCCTCTTGTTGCTAGAAACATTAGTCACTTTGTTAAATTGTTTGCGACGATTAGCATGCTTTTAATGTTTGATATATGATAACACCAGCACCAATTGTATCGCACAGCTGATTTCTCGCTGCCGAGCAGTCCTTGCGTGAAGAGTCTTGCGAAATAGATCACAGTTCGCCTACAGAGTGGCAGGAGCCTAGAGGTGCACTAGACCAGAAGATCGATAGATGCGGCGGACTAAAAATAGAGATCGGACTGTATGCTAAAATTTTGCAACATTTTCCGAAAGCCGATTAAACCCAACCGCGGTCTTCAAAACCGAAGCCACTCAGCGTCACTTTTGCTTGGCGCATTGCTAATTGGATGCATCGAAATTGCGTGCCGTCACTACTGTACGTGTCCTAGAAAGTATACTAAATCGTTTGCTAAGTAGTTATATACATCCACCATTCTAATTTGAATAAAAAATACAATATTAAAAACGAAACCACATACTATTGAAAGAGCTCAAATCACTTCTACAAAGATCGGCATAGTGTTATTAATAGCACTTCAATATATCCTCCAAATATTGCTAAAACGTGTGAGTTGAGATGGCCAATCTCAGCTCCAAAAATGCCATTTTACAAACGTAATACCTATTCATTAATGTTATTTAGCTTACTAATTTAATGTTTTTAAATGATTTAGCAATGTGTGTACTAGTGTTTTGGAGAATAATCGTGGAAGGCTCTCCCGGGCCGTCCGTGTCGGCAGGTTTGAAAAACGCAGCATAGTTAAAACGAAGTCGTGGCGTTTAAGATACAACCGATTAAGATATTTGCATTCGTCGGTCGCGGGATTGTGGCCGAAACACATGGTGAGCGCGTGCCTTTGGTGATGCTGCCAAGACACAGAAAATCTTACTACGTTGCTTAAACGCCGCAAAGGCACTTTGCACCCTATTCATTTAAGCAAATGCATTGGACACCGTCAACTCCCAGCTCAGCGAAGCCCTAAAAACGGTTGCACTGACGCTGCAGCCCCACTGGCGCTGCTACCATTAATCGAACGTATTAGGAGTCCCTCGCAATGACGGGTAGACTCCGCTCAAGGATGTTTAGTTGGTACTAAAATTTATGTAATTTGTTGGAAGTGCAGCTTCACTCAGCACTTTCAGTAAATTCTAACTTATACAGCAGAGTGATCTCGGTGTCACCACCTGTTTAGACAACAGGGTTTCCAGCAATCGATTATGCTCGTTGGAGGCAACACTCATCACATGGTCATAATGATAGCAGCACATGTCGCCAATTAAATAATTTAAAAATGTAACTCTGCTCTTATTGCAGGCAAAACCAAAATTCGTGTAATGAGAGTTGTTGCCCGCTCAGCACAAGTCTGTGCAGACTAGCACATGGTATAAAACGTTTGTTAAATGTCCAATATGGGCACACGGATGTACACCTTTACAATACTTAGGTTTCCCCCAGCCGGTAGAAAAAACAGCAGTTGCATAATATTGTTATTTCCATTACATGGGACTTTTCGACAGTATATCACAGAATAGCACATTATAGCGCGACATAAGCTTAAAGACGACAGGGCAACCATAGGACATTTTGCCATAAACGATGTAATAGCGTCCGATGATGATAGGGTCATGTACAGAGCCAGGGACGAACACCCAACTTGTGCCAGAGCCCCCACGGGCATTGAAAACTATTAAAGTAACAGCTTCACAGGTCCGTGCAGCAATATCATCTTTCCCACAAGCAATAGCAAGTGAGCTTACGATCCGACCTCGTCACAATCGGGATGCAGTAAGGTGTATAAAAAGAGAAGAGTTCTGCGAAATCGTTATAAACATATGCGTGCCGGCTTTCGCCACTAACAGTTTTTAGAGCTTAAATGCCAGAATAAAAAATACAACGAATTGCATATGTACTAGCTTCTCGGAGACTACCTACAAAGATAATACTTACCTTAGAAATTAACACTGTCAGGAATGCTCTACTTGTTTTACGACTGCCATGCGCTGTAAAGGGCGGAGCGTAAGCTATTATTCATTCAGTTCGAGCTCTGTCCTGCACCCCCGTTACGAGCAAAATGTATAAGTCAAGTTGAATTTTAAAAACGCATTTAATTCAGTTTGGCAAGATTTAGTTATACGAATAGTCCAAGTACACGTACCGGGCCCAAATGCACTTCCACACCCGGCATATAGCCATGATTCGAGTTTTGTCTTTGCTAGAAGAGTCATACGTAGGAGTAAAAACGTGTGTAGCAAACGCATTTTTGAGATATGAATACAAAACATGCTCGTGCTCGTTGCAGTGCCCCCATACAATAACGCATTCAAAAACGCATACGGAGACCATTAATTGTGTTAGGTAATTTCTCCTTTGGAAGCAAGTGTAGGAAACATTGTGAGGTAGGTGAGCCAGTTAAGTGTCCAGTCAGATCACATTTACATATACATTAATGTAGAAGATCGACCAGTTTACTACGCTTCTAACCGACACAGTTCATAAACAAATTATAAAACGTCTCTAAATTAATTGAAAAATTTGCTAGAAATGACGATGTCAAAAGGCAATATTGAAAACAAAACCACATATTACTAAATAGATAAGATCACATCTATGATGATCGGCACAGTGCTAATATAAGCACGTCAATACATTTCACAAAAAAATGCTAGAATATGTGGGTTAGTGGCCACTCTAAGTTCAAATAGTTTTTCTTCTAAACGTAATACAGGTCTGTTACTACGTTATGCAGTAAGTAAGTATTTCCCACTTTCACTTATTGGTAATCCCCCTATTTTAACGCTAGATGGCCAGTTTTCAAAAATGTATATAATTTCGGTATCTAAGTGCGTATTGTTACTTAGAGGAAAGAACCTGAAGTGTCAATTTTGGTTATTTTTGAAAAGTAAAGATCATATTCAAAACAAGCCTTTTATCACGCCCAGGTACTCACCAATTAAAACATTCTGCACAGCGCATACATGCATGGCAACGCAAACTCTGCTGCTGATGAGGACGAGTGCACACGAAATGAAACCGTTTCCAAAGTCAGTCAGTATAAGTGATCGCTGGCAGACAACGTATCGTTGTTTTAGAAATTGAGATTAATCGTCACCGTAATGTTTAGGCTAGATCCGTTTTGCATTGCTTAGGATAAAACAACCCGAACCGTGTACGCACATTTTTCACTATAAAGCGTATATCTTACTTGCAGTTTTCTATTAATTAAAGAGTAACAAGGGTTTTAAAACCCATGGCTGACACGTCAATTTTGAATAATCGCGTGGCGATTGCACATTGATAACAAACTATCAGCAATGGTAAAATACAGATTAGTCGATAAATACTACACAGTACATAGCACCAAAGCTTCCACTGCAAAATGACGTGTCTTGTTCGGATCTGCAGGTAAAACCAATATTAGTTGCGGTATGATTGCAAGTTGATCTGCATTCATTTTTAGCAAGGTGTATACTAGCGTTTTGACCGGGAAGGGTTTCCCGGGTCATTCCGTACACCTCTTACACCTTTCCTCCAGCAACCTGGGCTCTCCCTGTTATCTAGGTAGGATGAAATCATTTGACAGAGGTAGGGAGAAAATTTATTTTTCTCCGTCGCCTCTACAATTACTTTCCAATTCATTGTGTTCAAAGCAAGTTTGACATTCTGGAGGATCAGGAGCACAAATTGTCTCGTTTTGGGGGTCTCCATGGCCTCCTCACCCTATCGTTGCAGAACTTCTTAGAGCCCTAGTGTAGGTCTGCCTTTCCGGAAACCGTACTGGGCATCTGAAAGGGCTTTCTTTTCCTGGATCTCTTAATTTATTGACAATAATGTTCTTCAATATCTTACTCATGACGTTAGTGAGGCCTATAGGCCGATAAGTCTTCCCCGGGTTTGGGGATCAAGACCCTCTTTCACAGACTCGGGAATTTTCCTTCTCTTAGAAGCTTGTTGGCGAAGCCTTGGAAGACCTTGGGCAATCTTTTGGCTATTAGCCTTGATACCTCCGGGGGAACTCCATCTAGGCCGGACGCTTTGCCGGTTGCCAAGCCGTTTGCGGGCTTGTTCATCCTCCTCCAGCGTTATCTCCGGGATTTCTTCCGCGGCACCTGAGAACCCTTGTACCCTCTCCGCAGCTGTGCCAAAAAAAGACCGGTTACAGTCTCCCTCAGCGCGTCTGGAGATAGGTTTGGAGGAGGCCTCCGGAGTCTGGTCATAACCACTCGGTACGGCAGGCCCCAGATCTCACTCTCCACTTCGTCTATCAACTCCTCTGGCTTTACTTTTAGCGATAATGATTTATGTCTGCTTGCTTTGAATCAACAGGTTTGAAAGACATCATTTAATTTTTAGAAGGTGTGGCAGCCTTAACTGTTTAGGGAGCGTGGTGATTATTGAGTCCCACTGAAGGAGTAAGACGTAAGAGTATGACGTGACCACTGGTTTGCAAACAGTAGCGAAGAAAGGCAACATTGCTTTTGTAGGTGCTGGCAAGAAGCTAAGATTTAGATAGTTAAATGGGTATTTCCAACACATGCGTGACGCAGTGAAACGTGAACAACACGTAACGCAGTCGAAAACATTTAAGCATGAACGGAGTCTTCTCACTGGAATGGTAGAGGAATGCCAGTAGCATTATCCGTTGTCTGCCTGGCCAATGCTTTGGTTTTTAAGTTTCAAACGTGTTTTTTTTTAACAAAACTGCACATTACAACAACACAGGAACGGTCCAAACGCAGCGCACATTATATGTCGTAAAATCAGCCAACGTAGGCGATACGATAAAATCGTGATTACTGGTATCTTACGGTTGATATGCCATAATTTGGAGTGCGTCACTTAATGCCTCCGGTTAGATTCGATAGGTAGAATACAATATGCCACAAAATCATGAATTATCCTTCAACGTATTCCACTATTATCGTCAATAGAGCAGGTTCTTAGTTTACAGCACGCACAAAAGAGCCAGATACGTCCGGCGGCGAATCTATTTCGGAGTAAATCCCTAGATTGAAGAAAAGCTGCAAGCTAGACCCGTGATTACTTTCAAAGAGAGCTACAAAGTAGCAGCACGCTTTGTAAAGCTATAAGGCTAGCACAAACGGAAATTGGGTGAAATTTGGCTCGCGATCTTTAAAAGTCGGATAGCATACATCGTATAAACATGCATCGTGTGGTTTGTCGGCAAGAGGCAAGAATAAGGCAGTATTATTCAAAACATTTAAGCAAGGTTCTGAGTCCCTGGGAAACGTATCTCACAGCGCATGGTTCAAAATTATCGCGTATTCTCTCCTAAATTAAAACTGTATATAAACTAAGTAATGGCAGAAGCTATAGCAACCCTGACCCCCTGTTCCAGTGAGGGAAAGGACCGAGACGGATGAACCGTGCCAAATAAACAGTCCACGTGTTCAAGCATTGCAAACGATTACTGCAGTAAATGGTGCAGCTACATAGGAAAACATTTTGTTGTTCTTATTTGAGTCATAAAAGCTCAGTATGTCAAGCTTTATGAAGCCGAACTGATTCCTGATAGCTCCAGCAGCATCGCAGGCTCACGCAGTACTTCAGGGCTCCACTCGACCTTTAATTTCAAACTTCTCAAGGCTCCTCTCTGCCTTTAATTTTAAACTCAATAAATTGAGTGAAAACGGGATGCAGCGTTTGCAATAAGAAAAATAAATGTGCCGGTTTAGCTCATCCGTGATCATCTCAGTTGCCTTGAGTATGCTAAGGTCCGACAGTGAGGACAGTAAGTAAATCGCATATGGTTACGAAAATGATTGGGGAGCCATACCGGCCGGACAAGGAAAGCTAGCCCCTATTCACTATTAACGTTACACAGCGTACGTTACAAGAAGCATCTACCGCGCAGACACATCGCAATTAGTAATTAGTAGCCGCGGTCCTACCCGGGTCCGGCTGCCCGGACCGCGGACTGGCGAGTCCGCGGTAAGGCCGGTTGTCCCCGTGATCTGTCGTCACAAGGCGAGACCTTTTAACTTGCCCACCATGGAGACCAGTCCCATCAAAGGTCGCAATTCCTCCTCCAGAGACTTGAACACCGCGGATAACTCAGGCCTGATTCCCTGTGGAAATTCAGCCAGTCCCAAAAGCGATAAACCGGTGTCGGCGCTCTGGCGATTTTTACTTGTTCTCGGAGTCTTCAATCTTGCCTTCGGTGAACATTGGGCTGACTCCCTTAACCTTCGTGGTGAGGAAGGTGAGGTGACGGCCCGGCAAGCAGCCTACGGAGCACTAGGCTTGACATTTGAAGTAGCGTAATTGACTGAGTATCACTAGTAATTATGCAGCCTGGTAACATAGAGTCGATCTCTCGAAAAGCATTGAACCTTCGGAAAATAATACATTATCCGACCCGACAGTTGGTTGTCCTCAAAAAGTAACCCTGAACAAATGGATGGTCCCTGTTTCAATGTCACGTCGAAACCTGTTGAGCTGTCGTTTCTCGCGTAAAACGAAGCCTTTCTCCCTCCGCAAAATCACTTTGGTGAATCCCTCGGAGTCCACTAGGTTTATGCCACAACAAGCGTAACACAAAAAAACACTACTACACTAGTATAAAATAAAATGTAAAAAGCGAAGAGAAATGTATAGGGTCTACAAGAAAGTCTTTTCGGATTGGCGCTTGCGCGGCCTTCACAGCGCCCGCCCTGGCGCCTAGGCATAGATCATTGGCTCACTCTTTGTTGTTCTCATGTGAATAAGAGCGGGGAATCTGCTGGTCTCAACCATCTTGAAATCTGTTTAGCGGTTTGTTCGTAAAAGTGCTGCAAAATAGAGATATAAAATGCCAAATTCGGGCGATTCTACTCCATGAGTTTAAAAATGGACTGAGTGCAACGCAGGCTCACAAAACTTATTTTAAATCGTTTGGAGATGCGCCGACAGTGGTTTGAAAAGTTCCAAAAGAGAAATTTCAACCTCGAAGATAAGCCTAGATCAGGAAGGCCAAGTGTTGTCAGTGAGAAGGTTTTTTTAATGAAAATCCAGGAAAATCCCACTGTAACTACTGTGGAACTTGCCGAGGAGCTTCATATTACCCAACAGGCTGTTAGCACAGCCTTGGAATAACTTTCAGGCTGTGCAAATAGGTACCACACGAGCTCAGCGGCTTCAACAAGATGACGCGCATCCGCGTATGCACTTCTTTGCTCAGCAGGCATCACAATCTGCTTTTTTTTTAAATCGTTTTGTGACCTGCAATGAAAAATGGGTCTTCTACGACTCTCCTGTCAGAAAAGGGTCTGGTCGAGTGAACCTGGCACCTCCGTCACCCAGCCCAAGAAGGACATACACGCAAACAAGGTTTTATTGTGTATTTGGTGGAATGTGGGCGGAATAGTGCACTATGAACTTTACCGCGTAACCAGACGATAGATACGGCCGTGTACTGTCAACAACTCGAAAAGGTTCACGAAAAACTAAAGCAGTTGTACCCTGCACTAACTTCAAGGAAGGGTGTCCTGTTTCACCAAGACAACGCAAGGCCCCACGTGAGTAGGGAGACTCTTTCAAAAACTTCCCAGCTAAAATGGGAGATTTTGGAACATCCACCGTATTTCCTCGACTCAGCACCATCTGATTACCACCTATTTAGATCGATGCAATTTTTTTTAAGTGGTAAAAAAAATCACTTCTATCGAACACGTGCGTTCTGGACTGGAAGAATATCTTGCCACTAAAAACCCAGACTTTTACAGAAAAGGAATCGAAAACCTTGTAAATCGTTGGGCAGGGGTTGTATCTTCCGGCGGAGAATATATAAATCAATAAATAAGACCTCCTGTGTTTCCTATATATGTGTTTTCCTATCTACTACTCCTGAAAGGTGGGCTCCGGGAAGCCACGGGAGGGTGGCGCGGTAAGGGGGTTGGCGTTAATTTTTTCTTGTAGTATAGCTTTCAAAACTTCAGATATGATCTTCCAGTATGAGAGTGCTTCCGTCTCTTTTTTTTGTGGATGTCATGTAGGTTAAAAGCTACAGTCTTTATTAAAGTCGTAGGGATGTGCGCTGCTTTGCCCATGCAGGGCACCTCAGAACGGTGTGCTCTGGTCCATCGTTGCAGTAGATGCAATTAAGGCTGGGAGCCTTCCTGATCCTGAACAGGTAGGACTGGAAGTTACCGCGACCTGTCAGAATCTGAATCGAGTAGAAGGTGAGTTTGCGTTGAAAGCTGGATGTCGAGCCGTCACTGCTGCTTCTGCAATCCATGTTGTTGTTGTTGTTGTTTGGCAGCACATTCTTCTTCTTGGCGAGTTGTTGTTGCCGCGCCAGTACGCCTCCAATAGCGAGCACTTTATTTTGTTCCCAAAAATAAACCTGCTGAATTCTTGAATTTTTGGGAGTGTCTGATGTTTGGGAGTGCCTGATGTGCTGAAATTATGCAAGCATGTCAACAAGTTTTACTGTCTTCACTTTAACGTAGCGACTTAATCGAGCTTTGCCGAGCAAGGTGGCTTCATGGCAACATCATTTTCTTTCATGCTTGACCTGTCACTCGTACGGTTGTTGCCGGAACTTTTGGAGGTTTTAATGGTTTTCGATATAAGCAAGGTAAATTCCAGGACACACTAAAATTTCCTGTGACCGAAACAAAAACGAAACAAGTGGCGTTATTGTCTTAATTAAAGATACCAAATTATCATCGCCCCATACACTATTTATTATCAATAACAGAGAGATGTTATTACACTTACATTTTTTCGCAAAAACAGGTTTAAAAACCAGTGATTTTAATCATCTATACCACGGGAGATACACAAATAAACTCCCTCTTTCCAGGCAAGCTCCGGAGAACTTCGTGTCACAACACGGTACCGTTAGTTACCTCTAAGCTGTATGCACGTATTTATAGTTTCAGTGCCACAATTGCTGACGTCGAACAAAAATGTCCAAAATTGGTCGAATGTCTTGCTATAGCCATCTTGATGGCAAGTAGTGAAGCTATAGCTTTATAATATTATACAGAAGACTGTGGTATCGACATACATAATAAACTAGTCATTTTGTTCAAATGCAATTAAATAATTTAGCACCGGTGAGCCTCAATAACACGGCAGTTTAGTTGAAGAGAATGTTCTTTTGCCTGTAAGGATATGAAACCTCTGCAGTTAGCAAACCTTGCGCCACATTGCGTAATGCA
>QVRM01001269.1:0-58481 GCA_003439945.1 Dermanyssus gallinae | reverse complement strand
CCTTGCGCGGAACTGGTTCGGGCATCGACCCTCTTAATGACATCTCTAAATATTTACATGTTTATGAAAAATAAATGCGTGTATATGTAAGATGTATATTCTCTTGTGATGTGACAAGCTACGTATATGAATATATATATATATATATATATATATATATACTCATTTACAAACTACCCTCCTATAAGGACTACTAATTGTTTAGTAAAACAGTATTAAATGTGCAACGTATTTGCGGCATGCGGTTTCGGGAAATGTCAAAGCTGTCGATCCTCAACGTTCCTTAACAGTCCTCGAGTGGAGCACGACAATAGGACAATATGAAGTTGTTGCCACATATTCTATGTCGTATGCATTACCTTACCCCCACGGTCAACGGACCTAGGGGATGTTTCTGTAGAGAGTTTGCAAATATGATCAACTTTTTATTTGCGAGGAAGGCGGCCGCAGCACGCATCATTCGCGCGCATCACAGAGCGAAACGCTGAAAAAATAGACATAGTTGCTACTGAGCTTTGTACGAGCAACTCTAGTGAGACAAACTCTACTGCCAAATTCGGCTTAAGAAGAGAGACATAGTACCTTTAGCTTTAGGTAATTTTCGACGTGGCCGATAAGCGCGGATCAGATATTCGTAATACGCTGTCTCTGTAAAGGCTGATTCTGAAGTTCGCAGGCATACCATTTGTGGTCAAGACGCCAGTGTTTTCTCTCACTGCCCTCTATGGCTGGGCAGAAAAATAAATAATTGACTTTACGTTATAGTTTACAGCGCGAAGAATCTAAAAAGTTATCGGCTAAACATCGATCGAAACGATTCGTATTACGGATGATATGTCAAATGAGGTATAAAAGTGTATGAATTCCAAGAGCAGATATTTTAGCAAATAGTGAATTCAAGAAACGACGACTCTAGACAAGCTGACATTTGTATATATATATATATATATATATATATATATATATATATATTCAAGTTTCAAGTTCAAGTTTCAAACGTGGTTTATTCAACGGAACTGCATTTGGCAATGCTTAAGTTCTCGGTAAATAAAAATGGTAACAAAATAAATCAATCACCGAGACAAAAGTCACACTCAACAATATTTCAAAGAATGCTTTGAATAAGCACAATTACACAATACATAGTCACAATATGCATCATCACCAGGATGTCATACAGCATCTATATAATACACCACATGAGGTAAAAACACACTGAAAAATTAAAAACAAATTTAATTTGGGAAGATGATCCCTTATAAAAAGCACTAATAACCCCGATTTAGGATATAACTAGATCATCAGCCCGATTCAGACTGTGAAATTAAAAGCAATTTTTTTACTTCGCGAGCAAAGAGGTGCTTCGATGTGAGGCATCTAATATTTTTAGGAATTCTAATCCAAGTTTCGGGCAGGCGGCATGCAAGTGAGTGTTGACTAGTCTTCAAGAACACTGAGGGCACTGCAAAAGTTGTTGCACGCCTAGCTGATGTCCGATTTGAGGTAGGAATTAGTGGAAACGCAATCTCCGCTGGTACAATACCTCGCGAAATTTGATATACTAGCATAGAAGCTCGCAGCGTGTAAATGTTTTCCACCTTGATTAGGCTATATAGAGTAAATAAATCATAGACCGAATCTCTCCGTCTCCCAGAAAAAATTGCTCTAAGTGCATCATTCTGAATTACTCTGACTCTCCGGAGAATTCCGTCATATCCACCACCCCAGAGAAGGATACCATAGCATAGTACCGGTAAGAACCGGCCTTGTACACCAGAAGCAAGCCCTCTGTGGGGACCCCAATCAATTTCATTCTGCGCAGCGCCGATATAACAGCATAGCACTTGGGTGCAATATATTCTATGTGGGGATGCCACTTCAGATTTTCCTGGAGAACGAGCCCCAGGCACTTGGCTGTCTGCGAGAGCTTAATGTTTCGTAGCTCGAGTAGTTGGTTGTTGGGCAATGCCTGATGCCTCGGTGATGAGCGAAAAACTACAAAATGTGTTTTATCGGCATTGACAACTAAACCAAAAGTATTCAAAATGCTAATTTTGTCGAGTAGGGCAGAAATCCAAAATCATATGAATGGGAGTTTGGCTGCTAAAGTCGCCAATGCCAGCACAGTGGCAATGGTGATTGCACAATAATTAAAATATTTTATTTATACATTATACACAGCATAATTCTAATACGTAATCAGAGCAGACCCGGTAGACCACTGCCTGAAGGCAGCAAACCTATCACCGCAGCCGCATTTCCACGTTGCACTTCAATTGATATTCTTTGTAGCAGAAATTCCCCTGCCCTTTTCTCATCCTTCTCACTTGCCGCTCTTTTCCCAATTCCTTTCAGAAATTTTACTGTTGATTCGCCTATGACTCCCAGTGTTTCTATGGCAACTAGCTGCACTATAAAAGATGCCTCTAACTCGCGGTACTTCAAACTTTTCCGCTGCTCCGCTAAATAAGCAACAGCACCTGCTGATCTTGAAGCTCGGCTTCTATAAGACGGCGCCAGCGTGTCCCACACGGTTGCGTCCCATACAAGGGCTTTTCCGGAGGACCACGGAACCAAGGTCATTCCGTCTGGACGTAAGGCTGAGTCCGCTGCTAGTCCGACTGGCTCCTTTCTGCAGGGTACGTTAGCGGATTGCAACGCTCTTGAAATCACTTCGTTGAGGGCGGCGTGGCGCGAATGTCTTCCGCAGCTCCTAGGACAGCTGAGGCCGTGCTCTCCCGTCGGCGACACCGGTGTGTTGCACAGGGAGCAACTATGGGGCGCACACACAGCCTCCCCTAACCGCAGGCCGGCAACGATGCGGAGTGTTGTGTGGCTGCGGCGAGGGGATGGCTTGAAGCCATTTTGCGCTCGTATCGTTGAAAGCTGCTAGTAGGCGTGCCTTGCCGAGTGCATCAGCCGTGTTGTCCAGGAGCTTCTTTTGAATGGCTTCGACTACCACAGCATCCAGAGCACGCTGGCGTGTGTCGTCAAGCACCACGCGGTGATATGCGGCGAACTCCTCTTTTTTGGACTCCATGAGCCGTTCTAGAAAGGACTTGACGTTCGAAGGAGATATAGATATAATCAGTTCCTGAAGTGTGGTGATTGAACCCAAGAATGCGGTCTGGGCCAGATCGGTTGCACGTCGTATTCCTAGACCTCCGGCTGTTGTAGGAAGGGTAGCCTGGTCCCAATTTGCCCCATCCAGATTCAAATTTAACACCCGATTCACGCACTGTCTCAGCTTATCGTCGAATTGTTGTAGAATGTTATTTTGGGCCGATGCATCTATGCAGCAAAGGATATAGATTAGCCTTGGTGTCGAGAGGCTAGTTCGCATCAAGAATAATGCAGGATGCGCATCGAGGGATTCCAGCCTGGAACACCAGAGATCCATTAGCTCGCACTTCCTGTTTAGAGCGAGTTTTGCGGAGGCCGTTGTGAGGGGAGCTCCTAAAAGCTCGATGTTTTCATCAGTACATAGCTTGATATCAGGAAGCAGGCCCTGCGCCCAGCGTAAACACTCGTCACGAAAGACGCAGTCGGATGACAAGACGTACAGCTCACACTTTAAAGCATTTAGTTGCAGTCCAGAAGTGACACCGAACTCGAATATTTTTTTCACATCACTAAGGGCGGAATCAAGAGTACCTCCAATTGTGCCATCGTCTAAGAACCACGGGTTAAATTCCGACTCCAAAACAGAAAGCAATTGGCAAATCGCCAGACAGAAGAGGGCCGGGCCACAGGGTCCCCTTGCTGTACCCCACATCTGGAGAGTACGATCTCTTCCCCCCAAAAGAGATTGGATGGGCTCCTGTACATTTGGTAGACTGCGGGGTACATTGCTGGAAAGTTTGATTTGACGGCTTCAAGAATTACATCCCTTCTCAGCGAATTAAAAGCATTTTTAAAATCGAGTTTTATCAGCACCTTATTGGACACCGAGTTAGTATTTACAAAGGCACTTGCCGCGTGGACAGCAGCCTTGCAGCCTCCTTTAACTCCACAACCCAGTTGAACGACAGGGCAATCCTGTCGATAATCGGCGCCATGTATTTGCGGATTAGCACTTTACACGCTAGCCGCCGCAGGGTATTCCCGACTGCTATCGGGCGGAGACCACCGTCTTTTTTCTTTAAAGCTATAAGATTCGCACCATAGAAGTTACTAAGTGCGAACCCTGGTAGGCGGCCATTCACGGCAAGGTTGCAGAAGTCCGTCAGAGCAAAAAGGAGGGGGCAGATCTGATCACCCTTTCCAATAAGGTCTTTTAGGTGTCTGGGCTTGAGACCGTCAGGGCCTCCACTTGAGCTATTTGGGAAAGTTTGGATTGCTGCTCGGACTTCACTGGGGGTAATGTTGATTTGGTCGGCTGATGGAACGCCACGAGGCGGTGCCGGGTATGCCGCTGTTTCTGGCATGTTCGGGTGCTTATCGCTAAGTATGCGATGCGTATTGGCGTCTTGTGGGGCCATCGAATCCGTTGAAATAAGAATGCGCGCTGCTGCCGAAACATCCCCCTGAGCCAGTTTTGCCTGTGCCACCCGAGCTTTTTGTCTATCATCGTTTGTGTTAGTCTTCGGCGCCGCGACATGGTTAGCATTGATGGCAGCATCGAGTGGGGCACGACTCCTGAATCGACTGAGGTTGTCCCGAAGAAGTGAACACAGAGACTTTCCTTTTGCCTTTTGCCGTAGGATGGTGAGGACCGTTGTTGCAAAATGAGCCAGACGAGACCACGAGTCCAGATCATTCGCTGAGCAAATCGACTTGATTGTGTTGGTCAGTTCGGCAGCAACTATGGGTCTCACGCCACGAGGAACGATCGAGAGCATCTTGAGATTTTGGCGAACAGCGGACAGTCGTTGAACGGTGCGAGTGAGGGCAGTTGACGGTGAGATCGGTGCCGGAAGTCGTGTTGACGACGTCGTATTTGGCGTCTCAGTGTTGCTGTGCGTCGCCGGTGTTGTCCACTGACGAATGTCTAGTTGTCTATTGGTTATTAGGACCAGAAGAAGGCGACCCCGTATTGACACCTGTTCCGTAGCCAGTGTTCGTCGAAGGCGACGATGTCTGGAGTGCATGGAGCGACGGCGTCATTGCGGAAGTCGTTTGTGGAGCCTCCGGCTAAGGTTGCTGTACCATGCTCAACTCAAGTGCTGAGCGGAGAGCCAGTTCCAGCTGGCCGCGAAAGCCGTCCGAAGACAACTCAGAGACGCTGCCAGGCGCTATAGGTGGCGCCGCTTGAATGTGCAAGCTGGGGAGAGCAGTCGAAAGTGCTCTTTGGATTGCTGTTCCGATTTGCGTGACTATGGCGTCAATTATAATTGGAACTATTTTCTCCGTGACGCATTGCACCACCTTATCAATGTTGTTGATTTGGTGTACATCATTGGTGACCTGCTTTTGCTTTTTGATCACTGTGCCAGCAGGGGGCTGAACCTTGGGTGTCGCCGCGGGTACCTTAACCCCGTTCTGAACAACGGCAGAGAAAGACCGCTTGGAAAAGGAGGTCGACGGCTGAATATCGGCCACGGGTGCGCAGATCTTAACTGGCGTCGCCTCAGGCTTCCTCTGTATAACCCTTATTGCTGACTTCTTTAGCTGCTCCATACGGCGAAGTCGATGTGGGCAACTGCCGGAAGTAGCTTCATGGTTTGATTTACATAGACAACACTTCGCCGCTTGGTTGCAGTCTTTTCGGAGATGGTTCGTGGAACCACAGCGGCGACAGCGAGGTGCCGCCCAGGGGCAGTCCGGCTTGATGTGGTCCAAGCTATAACACCGGTAGCACTGGTGTGGCTCTTTATAGAGCATCACCCCGTGTGTTTTAAGGCCCAGACGAACTTCCGTCGGAAAATCAATTCCGACAAAAGTTAGGATTACTTGGTCAGTGGCCATGACTATGCCAGTGTGTGCGTTCTTCGCTCTGACTCGAATAGCCTTTGTGACACCTAAAGACCCCAACGCGTTAATAATAGTTGTGTCGCTGAGCGACGGATGCACACCGCAGATTTTTCCCTTTACTGTCGATCTTTGGCCACTCACTCTAGACTGAACCGGGATACCTCCGACTGAGGTTAAACTCAGCAATGTTGCTCTGTCTTCAGCGTCCTCGGCGACGATAACAAGTTCGCCGGCTCGTGTAAAACGAGGTTCCTCAACTTTTCCTTTAAGATGTCTAGCGACGTCATCGCAAACAGCGTTAAAATTGGTCTCCAGCAAATTATTGTCGGCGGCAAAAATAATCGCCTCAGGTCGCTCATTTGTTTTAACCTTTGGTATTGCCTCCTTTCTAATAACTTTGCCACCCGCACCAACTACACTCCAACTCTCGGTGTCTTCCTCGTCGTGCGTCTCACCGGAGTCCCCGGTTGGCCGCGCTGTGGCACCGCCCTCCATGGCTTCCCTTTCAGCGCTATCGTTACTAGCGCCAGAGGATTCCGCTAACGTTGTCAGCTTTGCACCGCTCTTTCCGGCCGCTCTCGTCTTCGATGGTTTCTCCCGTTGCGGCGGGCTGGTGGCTTGCCGTTTGATAGCTGCCGCTGTGACAGCGGTGTCGATGCCGACGACATCCCCTCCACCGACTGTACGTTGCGGCTGCTTTCTCCTTACCTCCTTTCCACTTGTTGACATTTCTGCTGCTGCCTCAGTCTCTTGACCGGCTGCAGCTTTTCGAACGTCTCCCGATGTTTCCGCGTCTGCGATAGAAGGCGGATCATGGTCGCCGCTCGAAACGTCTGGTGGCGACGTTGTTGTTGTTGTTGTTGTCGTCGATGAGCCAGGTTGAATGTCCTGCCGTGGTGTTTGTGCCGGCGTTGGCGAACGTATCACACCCATCTTGATGTCACTCCACCATACAAGGGTTCACCGGATGTTGAAGTTATTGCTCGACAAAAAACAGCACTGGGCGAGGTCAGCAAAATCACCAAATCACAGTTTTTCACAGAGCTCGAAGAAAGTCGACTGCACCACTCGAATGATCACGTTCGAAAAAAAAAGAAATGCTAATTGTATTGTCAACATTTTTGGAGAGACTGGTGCAAATCTGCATCAAAATTACGATTATTAACTCCGTAGATTAGCGTCGTGTCATCAGCAAAAGTTATAGTAGAACCATTATTTAGCCCCTGAATTCTTAATAGGATAAAATTTAGAAGGATAAGAAACATAAAAGGCCCGAGAACCGAACCTTGAGGGGTACCTATATCAACCTGTTTCCACGAGGATTCTATTTGCCCAGCTCGAACCACTTGCCTCCGTCCTGAGAGATATGACCTAAACCAAGCAACAGCCGGCACGGAGCAGCCGAGCTGAGCGAGCATCTGGAATAGTAAGGAATGATCAAGACAATTAAAAGCAGCCGACACGTCAAGAAAGACCGCAAGACAAAACTTGTTTGTCTCCACCGAATCAGACACCCGCTGCCATAAGTGGGCCAGCGCTAGGTCAGTCGACCTACCCCTGCGAAAGCCGAACTGGTTGGGTGATAGGAAATTAATCGACTCTAAGTGTAGATTTAGCCTGAACAACACCAACTTCTCAATGACCTTTGAGATATAATCAACAACAGATATCGGTCTGTAATTTGCTGCGCGATTTCGTTCACCTTATTTCTTGAATAGAGGAAATACCGCCGTATCCTTCAACCGTGCTGGGAAGTTTCCGGTCTCAAACGAGCAATTTATAATAGAAGTCAGAGGCCCTGCAATCGAAAAAGCTGATAGCTTCAACAATTTTGCAGGCACACCCGTGACACCTCGGCTCCAGTTTGCCTTGAGACTGGAGAGGACACCAAGAACCTCGGAAATAGAGACGGGAGAGAGTAAAAATATATTATTGTTTCTTTTCCAGACCTCATCAAATAAGGTTTGCAGATTCCTGTTTTTCTTGAGGTGAGCGACCGCATTATTACCTAACGTGGCAAAGTGACGGTTTAGCTCATCTGCTATTTCTACTGGATCTTCCAAAGTTTTATCATCGCCAACTATTAACGCGGACGGTAGGTCCACTGCGTCACGTCGCCTGCCACAGAGGCCGTTGATGAATTTCCAGAGTTTAGCGAAATCGTCACACAAGAATTCAAAACGATTCCGATATAATGCTGTCCTCGCAGCGCGGATAGCATTGAGGTAGCGGCGACGGCTGTTTAAATAGGCGGTCTTCGTGTCTACCGAATTTATCTTACGATGTCTGCGGTACAACTTATTAACCTTGCGACGCAGCCGCCGTAAACCTGGAGAGAAGGAAAACTGACACTCCTTACCCGAACTGTCAGGGTCAGGAAGGTCTACAGGGTCAAATGATTTTTCGTATGTAAGAAGCAGGATGGTACTAAAAGCGTCAAATGCAGAATTTACAGTGACTGCATCATACACCGTTAACCACGAGACATCTTGTAAGCGGCGTAGGAACGTGTCAATGTTAGCCTTTGTATGACGTCTACGTGGGTTTAGAGCCGACTTTTCCAAAGGCTTAGTAGTCGCGGAGTTGTCGGAAAGACTTAGGAAAACCGGGTAATGATCAGAAAAGAGCAAAGTTTCAAGAACCGTAGGCTGGATGGTAGTAAACTTTGAGCAATTTGAAACAGCTATGTGGTCTATACATGTACCCGACGCGGGTCTCGTTATGCGATCCACTACAAGAGTGAAGTCTCTAACGGAAAAGAATGATGAATAATCGCTAGGTTGCGGAACCGAAAGTAGATTAATATTTGCGTCGCCCATAACAATGACAGGGGTGGAGGTACAATTCGGTAACAGCTCGTCTAGTGTATTTAGTAGGGTGTCTTTGCATGAAACATGATTGGAATAAAACCCTACAATAAAACATTCAAGGCCTGCCCGTTTTTTTAAATGTACGCGTACCACCTGGACATTACCATCATGACTAGAAACTGAGCGAGAAGATAAGATACTGCAGGTGGAACGCACGTAGATGCCGACACCGCCGCCTAGTCTTCCCTGCCCTCTGTTTGACGTGACTAGTTCGAAACCACCTATAGAATGAGATGCCTGATCACAATGCTTTAGCCAAGTTTCACTAACGACTGCCGCATCAAACATGGTCCCTTCTTCATCTAAAAAATGCCTTAACAACTTCAGTTGACCTGATTTTTTTAGCCCTTCAGTGCCGGCATTTAAATGGATTAGCGCCAAGCCAGTGTGATTTAGTCTAACGTTGTTCGAAAGTTGGCATGCCTTAATATTAGGCGTGCTGTTTTGGCTAATATGGTTTACACAATGCATTTACAGGAATATATGAATGTACAAAACACCAAGATAATAAGAACTCAGTAAAAAGATGCTAGGTTAGCATCGATAGGGTTGACAACAACGGGGTGAGAACATTAATCAATTTTTTTAGACGCGTTGCCGCCTTTGGGGATACAACTTTTAAAACCTTCGTAATGTGCTTCAAAGATGTGATTATGCCGGAGTCACGTCCCTTGGATTTGTGAGTAGCAGAGGTGCGCGATGACTTCAATGAGAGAGGCTTGCGAAGAGTATTCGCAGCAAACTTCTTCACGGTGGGAATCTGCTTCTTGGGGAAGGATGTTGATCCCGGTAGATTTACGCGAACGTCAGGGCCAGTCGAGGTCTCCACGATCAGTGACCTCACTACGGCAGCATAGGTGGGTGGCGCAGACGTGGATGATCCAGGCGCAAAATTCGGAGCGGATGAGAAATCGGGTGCGATAGCCGGCTGCGGCGAGTCAACTACTTTGATTTGTGTTGCCTCTGGGTGTTCTGATCCGACCTGTTGCAACAAGCGACACTCCATCAAAGCTTTGCGTTTCTCTATTTCGCATAGTCGGATAGGGCAGGACAGAGAAGACGACACATGGGGGCCTCTACAGTTTACACATTTTGCCTGGTGCTTGCAGTTTTGAGCCAGGTGACCAGCTTGTCCACACCTTTTGCATGTTACTTCGTTTCGGCAATATTTTGCAATGTGTCCTAGCCTCAAGCACTTGTAACATGAGACTGGCGTTCCAGCGTGCATAGTGACTTTATGAGACCTGAAAGCAAGGAACACGTCAGTCGGTGGAACCCTATTAAACTGAAGCATGACCCTGTCAGTAGGGATTGACGTGACAGTGGATCCTGATCTCCTAATAATGCTCTCCCGTTTTGCTGAGACGACACCAACATCCTTAAGGGCAGACGGAATATCTTCGTCAGTAAATCCTCTATCAACTCCGTTTATTCTGGCGCGGTATGCATTCAAATCGCCGCATTTAGCCACCACCGGGATGTCGAGGAGCGTCGTTATCTGTGTTGCCGCGTGTGCTTCATCAATGTTGTTGAACCAGACATAAATGATGCCAGCTTTCGACTCTGGTTTTGCGTTTGGGTAGAGTCTGTGCACCTCACTACACAACAGAAGTAGCCTATCAATGAACGGCTCGCTTGTAGAAACACTCACCCCGTCAACAGATTTCACACCTCTTCGCGCAATAACTACACGAAAGAGGCCTTTGGGTTGACTGAATGACTTAGACCGGATAGCGCCGATTTGGTCTTTCAGCTTTTGTAGACGTTTGGTAGTGTCCTTGGAGACCACCACCTTCCAATCATCGTTCACCGAATCTGTATCATCGGCCTCATTAGCACAGCCGGTTTCAGCGTTGCAGTTTGTTACAACATCATTTTCTGCGGACGGCACATTCACAGAAACTTCATCCACGACTATTGATTTCAATATGACTCTGTTTCATTTCCACCAGCTGACTCTGTTTCATTTCCACCAGCTGATTCTTCTTTCGATGCAGTCAGCTTGTTACGAGCCAAGGCAGCTAACTTTGCTTTCCGGTCTTTCGAATCGACGGTAGTCTTGAGTGTACAACTCAAGCCGGCCCTTCCCCTCTTCTCAGCCACCATCTTCCCGTTAACCATTGCTCATGTGGAAGAATATGATTTCCTGCTGACAACTGAATTTGCCAGCCACTAGATGCGGCCAGTGACACAAACGATTGTATGCAAGTAGCTGACTAATGGTGACAAGTGATGACTAGATCCGTCGGAGAGCGACAGAGTTACTGTTTGACAGTGCAGCAAAGCGGCCACCCCTAGCCAGAACAGCACTAAATACATCTGGTTTGCCAAAGCAACACTCAGTACAGAGTCAATGCCAACGATAAAAACCGTGAAAAAAAGTGGCGTATACAATTCACCGAGCCTCAGCATTGGGCCAGATTTGGACAGACACGACAGAAGACTCGCCCCATGCTCAACACGACACAAGGCAAGACACAAGTCACACAAAATCACCAATCTCAGACGGAGACCACAACACGCGATGCACTACCGACGGAAGCCGGTAGCAGACTGGCTATATATCATTCAATCAATCATTTGTTGTCGGAATATGACCTTTGGGTCCCTGCGAACGTGTCATAGTATATAATATAAATATATATATATATATATATATATATATATATATATATATATATATATATATAACACGCAATTGTAGTGAAACCAGGCAACATTTTTAGTTGGAATTGCGAGCACTTGTCTAATATTCGCTTTGATTTCCCGTCAATTAGCTGCATCTGATGGGGTCAGGATGATCCTCATTAGACAGCGGCAATTCACTATCTGAATCTTCGGGACAAGTGCATCAAACTGAAAGCTCTATATTAGCGGGTCAGTCAGCAAGAGGAGTAACAACGTAGAGGATTAAAGTATATACTAATGTTACGGCGGATTCTACTGAACCGTATTCGTTTACTAGTGCGTGACATCTTTGAGTAGACATTACATACTAATAATTGCGGTAGTAACAAAAACAGCGGAAGAAACAACAGAGTTGTTTTGTCATGATAGATTTTCGTGTGTATATATAGTTATATATGCATACATACAGGGTATCCCAGATTTTGTCCGACCAACTGTGGGGTCAACTCGGCGAAAAAATACGTTTTTCCAATGGAACAAAGGGAGCGGAAATGTCTTCTTTTGGAGTGAGAGTGAAATTATCAAAAGGGGTTTTTGGTCTTCAAAAAAGTTGTTTTCGGAAGAAAAAAACTGGTAAAACCCGAAAAGACTTTTTGGTGTTCAAAAAGTTTTTCGGGGAAAAAAAACGAAAAAAACTTTTGGTCTACAAAAAGTTTTTTTCGGAAAAAAAACGGAAAAAAACAAACACACTTTGTTGTAGACCATATATATATATATGTTTTATACATATATATTTATATATATATATCAAGTGAAATGCTTTACAACGTATTTTGGTTTTCACGCTCAATTCCTCTTTTTTTAAAGACTTCTACTCCTTGTTCTATTAGAGAAAAAATAGGACTTTTTACCGAGTTGTCCTAAATTCAAAAGCTTGTTAAACGAATTGTGGGAGATCATATATATATATATATATATATATATACAGAACCAAGTTCACGGACATTCATGCGCGCGCACGGGGACATGGCACCGGCATGATAGCCACCGTGAGCACGCCGGAGCTGCAGAGCCGGCAGTGGAACATGTGGCGATGGAGGTGGCGGAATTCGTCAGGCTGAAGTGACGAGGCCCTTAGTCACTTCGCCAACACCAATAACGCCTGCCAGCAAACGACTCAATGGGCGTGGCGCGCCTGTCTTCACTTGATAGACGCCTCAGTGCGCTTCCTTGCTGGGCTCTCAACTGCTTCTACCTAAGTCGCCAAATGTCCTGTCACTACAGAATTCTTGGGGGTGCGGCCGCTAGTTCCAGCCGCCGTCAGGTGTGGAGGGCTGTGATCTAGTCGTGGGCTAACCTCGCCGCTTACCTCTAGTTTCCTATTTTTTTTTCTCTTGTCTCTTCCTTTTCGCCCATGTGCTCTTTTGCTTTCATTTGTTTTTGCATAATCACTGTCATCGTCGTTGATGCTGTAGTTTTTCACATTGTTGTCGCCGTCCCTATTTTTATTGTTGTTGTTGTCGTTGCTGTTGTTGTTGTTGTCTTTGTCGTTGCTGTTGGTGTTGTTTTTGCGTCTTCATTTCTACCGCCAGACTTAATTCAAACAACCGCTGGTGCGTCGAGGTGCGACAGATATTTAAATTTAATCAAAATCAGATTAGCTTGACTTTATACTGTTGGTCGGACTAATATGACGTGGTTGTCGACTAGAACGAAAACTTGACGAGAAAAGTCACGCAAGAGAATACGCTTGAAGGCACTCGGCTTGGGGCGATGACATGTCGGTCCACCTTCTAAAATGAGACTATTTAAAAGTAAACGGATATATATATATATATATATATATATACGAGGTGTGTTCAATCGTTATCGCGACTTTTGCATTTTCGCGGGTTACGTATATTCGAATTTCGATTTTTTGTGGCGTTATGTTGGTACTCATGTCTCTCACTTATGCCGACAAGCTCGGCCATTTTGAATGTTCACTTAATTGTTGACAGCTGCTTTGCTTGCACGTGTTTTGGATCGTCTTCGATTTTTACCTATTCAAAAAAATGGATCAAAGAACCTGTATCAAATTTTGTGTGAAAAACGAAGTTAAGTGCGCGGATGCATTCCGAATGTTGACTGTGGCATACGGAGAAGCTACCTTGGACCGAAGCAACGTTTATCGGTGGTACAAAATGTTCTCAGAAGGCCGAGAAGATGTGAACGACGAAGAGCGTGCCGGACGCCCGAGCACTTCAACAACAGACGAAAAAATTAATGAAGTGGAGAAAATGGTATTGGCCAATCGTCGAATCACCGTTAGAGAAGTTGCTGAGGACCTAAACATATCGATTGGCTCGTGCCATTCGATTTTTATCAATGATTTGGGCATGAGACGGGTCGCCGCGAAATTCGTACCAAAATTGCTCAATTGCGACCAAAAACAGCATCGCATGAACATTGCTAATGAGATGTTGGACTCTGTCCGCGACGACCCAAATTTGCTCCAGAGGGTCATAACTGGTGACGAATCGTGGGTTTATGGTTATGACGTGGAAACCAAAGCTCAATCATCTCAATGGAAGCTGCCGCACGAACCAAGACCGAAAAAAGCGCGCCAAGTTCGGTCGAATGTGAAAGTTTTGCTGACAGTTTTCTTCGATTGCAGGGGCGTGGTGCATCATGAGTTCTTGCCACAGGGTAGAACGGTCAATAAGGAATATTACCTGCAAGTTATGCGCAATTTGCGCGAAGCAATCCGCCAGAAACGCCCGGATTTGTGGAAGAACAAAAATTGGCTTTTGCACCACGATAACGCCCCTGCTCACACATCGTTGCTTGTGCGCGAGTTTTTGGCCAAAAACAACACACTAATGATGCCGCAGCCACCGTATTCCCCAGATCTGGCCCCCTGTGACTTTTTCTTGTTCCCTAAACTGAAGAGGCCCATGAAAGGACGACGTTACGCTACGCTTGACGAGATAAAGACGGCATCGAAGGAGGAGCTGAACAAGATAAAAAAAAATTTTTTTTGAAGTGCTTCGAAGATTGGAAAAACCGTTGGCACAAGTGTATAATATCTCATGGGGATTACTTTGAAGGGGACGAAATAGATATTCATGAATAAATGAATAATTTTTGAAAAAACACAAAAGTCGCGATACGTTTTGAACACCATATGTATATATATATATATATATATATATATATATATATATATATATATATACTCGTATACGGCAGAGTTAAAATGTAATGCTTATAATAAATAAAATATACCGCATGAGTTTACCTCATGTACTGATTATGTTGTTTTCTCTAGCTCTCTAGAAATACTCTATCCTCGTCTGTGTTGGGCAAGAGCGCATCTCGATATGTAAAAACGGACGCCGCGGGCGACCGGTTGTCCGATCCAGATCTAGACAGGATAGGATACTAACAAACAGCGCTGGAGCCATTAAGGCGCCTGACGAATAGAATACAGTCGAGTTAACGTCGGGTGGAAATACTTTCGTGCCTTTTCCCGCTTCGGCTGTCTCCATTGCAGACGGACTCGCATTAATACGCCGGCGTGGCTCCTTCTTGCTGCACCTCGTTACGATCAACTCAGAGGCAGAGTTGTGAATTGACGGCGTCCTTCTGCAAAGATTTGTTTATTTGTCGGCGTCCTTCTGCAAAGATTTGTTTATTTGTCGGCTGCCTGTCTGACTGTTGTGGCGTCGTGCCGAAAGGCCGTCTGCTTCGGACTTGCCCATTCGACGGCGAAGGCTGTCTTTTCGACTGCGACGAGAAAAAGCCCGCTCCGTGTCCTCGGGGAGCCATTTAATTACATTAGGGATGGGAGGCCACCTCTGTGGAGGTGATTCAATTCTACGAGCCATGTGTAAAATGTCACATCCACATCCTGTTCTGCTGCTACTGCTTCATTCGTGTTTTGAACGCATTCGTGCGAGTGCGCAAACCGTAGCAGTCCGTGGCATGTTCATGTTGAACATGGGCACATCACAACTTTTGCGTATCGTTTCACATGAGTGGTTAGGTTACTACTGTATTATGCGGTATATTGATGAACCATTCACGCCTAAATACGTCTGTCATATGCGAGAAAACGCCGATCGGCTATGCACTTGACTTTCCTCCTCGGTCAACTATATTTTCTGTCTGTGATCGTTATTTGCTGTTTCACTTATGCACGCTGCGTAAGTGAAATATTCGTTTGAAATCGTGTCAGTTTTTACGAGTAACCGTGTAACAGTTTTAATATACCTTTTAATATATAAATGGAGCAATACATATATATATATATATATATATATATATATATATCAGTGGTAGCACGGACTATTGATAATTTTCTCTTTATGGAACTAATTCGTTAAAGTTTTTATTGACGCTGCAACGATGGCTCACGCGGTAACGCACAGTTTTTAAAAAGCTGGACATTATCATAGCATCCACAAATGATGAACTAGCTTGAGTTTTACCCTGCTTGTATGGCCTAGGTTCGTTATTAATCTGGCTGAGCAATGCTTTGCTGCTAGATTGTTTTTCTAAAAACGAGAAAACAACTCAGATAACCCTAGTTTGATAACGCTATAGTCAGGTTACAGACTAAAGCGACGTAATGAGGTATTTGACCAACCAACACTACGGACAAATGCCTTCGATTATGTATAAAACTCCTTCTGACTAACCTTAAAATATTAGTCTCCGCTGTGTGTCTGAGCTAGCCGCTCTCGTTAAGCAGCTGGTTTGAAGATGTTTATGTACATACAGGTATTTACTTTTGCTGTCTAACGAAGGAACGATTTTACAGGGTTAGGCTAGGCACGCTACAAGCTCACGCGCATATTGCAGTTGTGGTTTGCCGTTCAAATGACCGAAGATCATAGCATTCCATAAATCTTAACGCTGTCGCTCGTTTGGAGCGTCTGAATGTTTATATAAATAAATATAATGCACCTTAACTTGTTGAAGATTTAGCATATTTATTAACTGCTGCAAACAGACAACGAATTAAAAAAAGGGTTGCGTGCGACGAACGCATCTTGGCTGAGGCCGGTGAGCTGCCGTATAGGCTAGATTTACTGATGTTATTGTTGGTTTAATTAAGATGGTTGACACATGTTTACGTCACATATAGAATATCGAACGAATGGCAAAAGTAAATTTAAAAAACGTAGTACATTTGTTTTGCTAACCAACATATCCGCAATACAGCTGGAAATTATACGTCGTATTTTCGTATTTCTAGAGTGTGTAACAGCTGCCAGGTTGTACGTCCCATCCTTGTGGTAACCTGTAATTTATCATTAGGACAAATTCATTGGACATATAATAGTTAGTCATGCCGAGCACATGACATTTTGCGGATATATTTCCTGTTCTCATATGTTTGAGATCTTCATATAGATCACAAGGTGGAGATCATCGGCGTTCGCAAGCGGCTAAGCTAAGCGATTAACTAAATGCAGCGATCCAATGAGAAATTAGTAGTTCGGCTTTTTCCATAGTCATTATTTACCTTAAATTTGTTTTTTGTGTTGGAAATCGTCTCGCAGAAACTACGATGACCACTTCATGAGTGGTCTGATAACAACGACGGCCTGTTCATTGTGTATCATCAGCTTACCCGATGTGCTCCACTAACGTGTGCGTACTGTGTCTACTGTTTGTATAGGACTACGGCCCGGTTCCCCCGTGCACATCTTTTTACGACAATGTGTCTGCCGTCAGTCTGGCCGTTGCCAATCGTGCACATTATGCTAATCGTGAATTGTTTAGCCTAACTATTATTATGCTCGTTATTGTTCTCCAAAGCCAACTAGGTTAGCACTTTCGTTGCAATTGGCCAATTATTCTACGCGTTGCTGCGAAACAATATTCGCCACTCCACCTATCTAACGCTGTTCCTCTCTCTCTCTCTTCCCCATTTCCAAGCTCCTCCATGCTCTCTCTCTCTCTCCGTGGACTCTTCCTCTCCCCTCTAGTTCACCATGTTCTTTGTTTCTTGCCGGTCCGTGTCGGCGTTGGTTGGTCCCGTGGTTGCATGGTTGGTTTCGTTCGCGCAGAAAACCTATACAAATTTGGACACTTAGTTTAGTTATTGTTGTTGCCTGTTCCAACGCTGTCGGTTGGGGTCCCGTCTGTCAACGAGAAGACGAAAGGCAAACGTGGAGAAAGAAGAATTTGCTGCGTACGTGTGTAAAGGTGGCCATACCGCCGAAGCAGCCGAGACGAGAGAGAATTGGCTACCGACAAATTCCCCTTTGGGGAGGAGGCCTTTGCTCCGAAGTGGTTTCGCAACTTGTGCATGCTTCGTCTCATCCTCCATCGTTGCAGCGGCGGCGGCAGCAGCAGCGGAACCGCCATTAGCATCACAATGCACAAGCCGTTGAAGCAGTAGTTGTGTCTTCGTCGTCGTCGTTGTCGACGACTTCGCCTTTGGCCTGGTCCGTAGTTACAACGCTGCCGGGAGTAAAGCTACCTCCTCGTGTTGTTCCTCTATGGTGCACATCGCCAGGCGGTTCATTGTCGGTCAATTCGCCGGCTGCGATGGTGATGCCACGTACATACTCAACATACACACAACTGGCCCATAAGTCGCAACCGAGAGCGGCGCGGGGGTTAAAGCGGCGACGCGAGGGCCAGCCGCCGGTTAAGACGCTTCCCGGCCTGCCGGCGAGGCTGTTAACGAGGCTATCTATGGAAGATCGACTGGACTATGAGCAGCGGGCGCCGCTCTGAGCGGGCGCTGGGTCCGGATCAGTCAGGCCGGGCCTCTCGTGTCGTGGTCGAGGTTCCCCTGAACTCTATTAACAAAATGGAGAATATTTGCACAGCCTTGTTTAGTAGCTAACGCTCGATAATGGATAGAGCAGTAGTGGTGGTGACGGCCTTTGCCGTCATCGGGTTTGTTGTCGTCGTCGTCGCGTTGTTGTTGTTGTTTTGTTGTGTTTGTTTTTGTTGGTGTTGTCGTTGTTGTTCTTGTCGTCGTCGTCGTCGTTGCAGTAGTAGGGAGGTGGTGGTACTAATAGTAGTAGCAGTAAGTAGCGGTACAAACAGTAAAGCTGACATTTCTTAGACTGGTAGGTTACGCGCCTGCCATCGCTCGTGTGTGACCAAACTGAGGACAGGTAGACACCGATCGAGCGTAACCGACGAGAACGTAATTCTACTACTACTACTACCATCGCCAACAACATCAACAGCAACAGAAACAACAACAACAACGACAACAATAACAACAAGCAACATTAACAACAACAATATCAATGGTAACAACAACGGCAACAACAGAGAAAGTCGACAACAAGGGTGCCGACAGCAAACGGGCTATTGAAGGCTTACCCGAGCTCGAACATGTCACAAGGAAGCAAGTTTGCCTGCTTCGTCGCAGTTGGGCAAGAAACACGACAACGACGCTGACGACGCCGACGACGCCGACGAAAAAACCGAAGAAAGAAGAGGAAAAATAGCGGACGATGATCGGAACGGTTGCAAGTTTTTGTCCGCCCGCGGCTCGTTTTGGGTTTTCGTCCGCGTTCGTTTTTTCTCTTCTTTCTCTTAGGCGACCCCGCCACAGTCAGTTACAAATGGACGGTGGATGAAGTCCGGCGGGATTTGAATCGAGTGATGGATCGACCTGCTGCGGAACGCGGGCACGCAGGCAGCGGCGTACCGCCGCGCCAACCGATGGATTATTATTCGTGCTTCTCTCGGCCGTCGTCCTCACCGCCCCCGCAACCCCCGAGGCCGGCGAGCTCTGTATGCGCCACCCTCTGAAGCGCCGCCCCCGCCGTCGGCGCCCCCGTAACGGCCACACTACGCTGCTGCTGCCCCCGTAACGGCCACGTTGTACGTTGACGACAGCGTTGTCGTCGTCGTCGCTTCTCTCTCTCTTTCTCTTTTTCGTCTTCTTTTTCTTTCTGCCTTTTCCTCTTTTCCGCGGTCCACATTTCCGTCATTCCCTTGCTGCTCCGATCGCTTCGCATGAATGAAGTCGTTTCACGGGCGCATGTCGTATTAAACGTGGCCGGCTAGATGATCCGATCGCACTGTCCACAGCCGACCCTCGAATCCCCTGCGTCTGCACTCTTTTATCTTGCTGATATATATGTATAAGTATATATATATATATATATATATATATATATATAGCAAAATCAAATGAAAAAAAGAAAAAATACAATGTGGGCATAACTAAATTATTTATTTTAAAGTAGTCTCCAAAAGCCAGGACACACCTACCAAACTGTTTTACGGGCCAAGACACCCTCTGCTTGCAGAAATCCTGCAACTGTGACAAAAGTTGGCCTTTCATGTTTTTTCATTTATTATTATTAGTATTATTATTATTATTATTTGGTATAAACAGTTTTGTACTACAAATATTTCGTTTGCTTATTATGGGCAGGTGTTGGGTTTGTAATGACTGCAATCGACGACGTGGCACCACAAAAGGGGAGACCATCTAATTGTATATACAATAGTATAAAATAACCAACAAAAATAAATAAACCTTCCTCTATGGTTTTCGATTTGCAAATTTGGCCTGTCCCAAAGCAAATATACGAGTAGAGTAAAACTACATTTTTAATTATACTTATAATCGTTTTAGCCTGTAGATCGTTAGCAGGTTTTTTTTTTTCAGTTTAATAGGAGCTGTGTTATATCAACGCTGCAAGTCCTCGTGCCGGTGTGGTCGTCCATACCCCCATCTTTGGCGTGGATGCTGGTATGTGCATTGCGGGACATGGGCTCATATCTGCGAGCCGCCCTCGACACACGGCAGCAGTGACTGAGAGGCATTTGTAGGCTACTCTGCCAGATAGAGAGTCTTTAACGTTACGAATTAACAAGTCCTGACGATCCGATTGCCTGCGCTACTCAAAGAAGCATGAACAGCGTGACAAGAGGAATTAAAACCGATCGTCAAACTTGGAAGTAACACATCAAGGCCCCCAGTAGTAGTAATAGTTGTTGTATAGTAACAGCAGCAGGAGCGGAACGACAACAACATCAACAGCCTCAGCGGTCGCCATCTCCGCCTCACCTGCTCTTATAAGGCCTTACTGACTCGGCAGCACAGCAAAGATAATTGACAATGTATCATTGTAGGACAAATCTACCTGCCTACCTACGGTTGTTGTTGTTGTTGTCCTCGTTATTGTTGTTGCTGTTGCCGTCCTTCTCCCTCGTCTCGTCTTCACTCCACGCCACGTTTGCGAAGGTGGCGTTCTTCCGCTACTTGGACGAATCTTGTGAGACGCACACCGGTCCCTCGCGGGCAAGCGGACTTGCAAGAAGGAACCCCGGCGCCGTTGTCACGCTGTGCCACTGTCCCCCCCCCCGGCGGCTGCTGGCGACCACCCACCAGCCGGGTGGCTTGATGTACCCCCGACGGGGGAGTATCCCTCACACTTCGTGTGATCGTCCTTCTATGGTGACTATAGTGAACGCAGGTCAGTCTCAGCTACCAATGACAGGGATGGTGGTCGTAGTAGTGGTGGTGGTGGTGATGTGAATGTGGTGGTGATTTGTTTTCATTTGAAATCGCCCTCGCCTTCGTCTCCCTCTCGCAGCGTTTCCCCTATTCCTGCCCCTCCCGCCCCGCCTAGCACTGCAAGCGTGGGGTAGCGCGACGACACCTTGACAATGAGGTTCTGTCGGCTGGCTGGCGGATGGCTCCTTTGACCTGGCGACAATGACGGCGGCGGCGGCAACAGATCTCGGCGTCGACCCTACTGAGGGGACAAAAGAGAATGCCCATGTCTTTTTCCTCATCTCTTCTATATTCTTCTTGTACTCGTCCTGTTCCTGGGCTGGGTAGATCTAACCTCCCCGTTGTCTACGGTATGCGCCTCTCCCTTTATTTCTCTCTTCTTCCCTCTTTGATTTCATCTGTCGGTCGTTTTTCTCGTTAGAGATCTTTCTGTTTCGGACGCGCTCATTTTGCCTATCGTGAGATAGAAGGCTGAGGAGTAAGTCCCGTCGTAGCCTCTCCAGGTGTTCTAGTGGCCATTTCTCCGGCCGGCCAACCAATAGGGAGGCAGGCAGGCAAAGTGAAATGCTAGAAGCTGGATCCTATGCTAGCAACGAGTCGGGCCATAATCACATAGTTGGCAATGCATCGAGAACGCATATCGTAGCAGAGGCAACAGCCGTCGTGGCAGCCGATCAGTGTGCACTCAGCAGCAGCAGCAGCACTCGGTTCTGTACACGCGACAGAGGATGCGACAGGCGGTGCTGTAGGAGGGTCGTTCTTCGACTCGCGCGTCGCTGGCCTTGCATATTATCATCCCGTCTGACACTGAACTCGCTTAGGCACTCGCCTAAGAAGTCGTCGATCCACGTGCGGCTCTCCGGTTCTCCTCGTTGTGAGAAGAGAACCAAAGAGAAATTGGGCTTCATGAAAGCTAGTTTTAATCGTAGGCAGGCGAGCGAATATACGCACACACAGGCTACAGGGAACTGTACCCACCGATGAAATAGTGAAGTGGTAAAAAAAATAATTGTTGGCACGCATATTGTCGCTATGTACGGCGAGACGGAACTCGTTCATGCGCGAAGGTGACGCATGATCTCTCGTTACGTAAGCTGGCTTATAAGGCATGCCTATATCTCTTCCTGTCATGCATTGACACTGTTACGCATTTGAAAATTAACGCTGACCAGCTCCTACCAACTACATTTAATAGGTGAAAAAATGTGTGCTCTTTTGTGCTGAGCTTATGGCAGTCGAGGAATCATTTGATTTTATGGGCGTACCGTTTTGTCTAATTTTTAATCGGTACATGGAAAATAATGACGCAAGAATAAACTTAAATAAAAACAAATCATGCGAACGCGATGACGATGGGTGCATTTATACGTTATAGTGCCTAAGGCAACTTAGTCCATTCTGAGGGTTTAAAATACAGCTGTCAGGACGATGTTAGACAATGCGACCAATTTGCTATCGCTATATTTTGTGTGTTTTAGCTATATGTAGAACTTTGCTGATAGCCAAATGTGTGAAGTGCTCGACACGGAAACCATGCCGGTTTTCCGACAGCGCCTTCTAGTCTTCAAGTTCTGCAATTAGTCGTCCATTGATTATGTGCTCAGTTGCATTGGATAGGCAGGAGAGCATACTTATAGGGCGATACACTAAGTAGTATCTTTGTGGCTCACCTTTATTTTTTATGAATGTGGGTCAGACGTGTCGTTTTCCAATCCTTTGGATAATCTCCGCTGTTGAAAATGTTGTCTATAATGCGTTAAGTAGCACGGGGGGACGATTAGCTTTAGATTGTGGGCGGGAAACTAGACTATCGGCAGGCTTCTTCATAGTGGTGCAGAGATTTCTACTTCCGAGCATTTAATGAGATAGGGGTACATTTATCTCAGTGCTTTCTGTAGGAGAGTATATCTTAGCTTGGGAAAGCGTCGCCGTTGTATGGAAAAAATAGGCTGGGAGGGCACCAAATTGACGGAGAAGGAGTCTTTATGCTGAGGTCTGGTTCTTAGAGGAAACCCTCGTATTTACGTAAGGTGGAGTTCAAAGAAGTATAATCTAAATACATCGCAAAGCCGGAAGTAGTATTAAAAGAAAAGTGCGTGCCTTGACCTCTGAGATGGGCGATGGTCTTGTGGGAATACCTAGATCTAAGCAAAGTATGAGTAGTCGCCTGCCCGGGTTCCATTTAGAGGGCCCAGAGTGAACTCCATTTCCGGTGCTCCCTTCTCTTTGTTGTACCTAAACACGTAGAGCGTCAGCAAGGCAAACTGCCAAGGAAGATGTACTATCTACCTAGTAGGCAGGAAAGACACGCACAGTTTTCTAGTGTTCTACAACCGTCTAGTTCTCACAACCAACAGCCGACGCGGAACGTGATGCTTGGTTTATTCAGATTATTTTATGACATTCAACGCGCCCCTTGGTAGTAGGTAATTCCAAGCCGGGCGGTGCGCTTCCATACAATCGAGATCATTGCAGATCATCATACTCATCATTCTATCGTATATACTTCAGTAGAGTCAGGCTTCTTCCTCTTTTTCTTGTCGTGAGCCACTTCTATTTTTCGAGCCTTTAGCTCGGATTTCCATGATTATTCTTGGGCATTGCACGTTTGCTCTGAAGCTTTTCTAATATGAGTGATATCATGTTGCTGAGATGGATACTGCCGCTACCTCGATTGTTAAGATGTCCCGATTCTGCAGGGAACAGACTTCCATTTTTAAGGGTGAGACAATGCATCCTGCAGCCCTGGCAGTTGCGGCGATCGTCGGTCGATAAGGCGTTTGCCCATAGTTCGTACTGCTCTAGCGATCTGGCGTGTACGTAATCCCGTGTTTAGTGACTAGTTTTTCTATGTCAGCCACTGATATCAGTAGAAGCTGTAAGTCTCTCGCGTCTACACAGCTTGGCGAAGAGGGCTTCTCCCGCTCGGGAATAATAGGCACGCAAGTTTTCATCTCTGCTTCAGGGGTGTAGCCAGTTTTCCTCTTAAGAGGTGTTTTGGACGTGTTCGGTGTTCGGAGGTGGTGTACGTGACGGCAGTTCGAATCTGCACGTAACGACGTTTGAATTGCCGTCTGCTGTACTAGGTACTCGAAAGTACGAAATTGGAAATTTCTCACCCGAGGAGTTGTTGCTGTCGCGAGTGAGTAGTGTAGAACCCGGTGCTGGCCAGAAGTGTCAAGAAGTAGTGGTTGCGTAGGGGTAGGCTCGCACTACCGCGAGACGGTACGCCTGGCTCCAATGATTATGCAAGCGCTCAAATTGGAGCAGGATACTATGAATCTGCCGTTTGAGGTAGAAGAAGTACGATACGCAGGGATTGGTGCTCTCTTCTGAGCTAATTTCCAGTTTCTTTGATGAGGATGCCTTACTGGTACAAGGTGAGGCAGGAAGTGTTGCAGGTAAGGCAAATAGTGGGAAGCCCGCAAGGCGACGCACTGAGCTGCGTCTCCTTCACTCTTCTACTTGCCGATTTTGTCGATTATTTTAGACAAGAGTTTCAGAAGGCCACAGTGATGTACGCAGATGACACAGTGGTCGCTCATCATGGCCTGGATGCCATCAAGCGCATCACTTTTCTGGCGGAGGTGTTCTTTGTCTCAAGAGGGCTGGAAATAAACGCCATGAAGACCAAGGCTATGAAATTCAGAAGAGGAGGTCGATTGGCTGCTAAAGACGTTATACGTTGCGGCGGCCAATCCTTAGAATTCGTTAACTCTTTCCGGTATCTGGGGCTTCGGCTTAATTATACTGGAACGACCTTCACTGCTCAAATCGTCGAGACAGCGCGCACAGCCCTAATTTATCTTTATGGAGAGGTAGGGGATGTCCGGCGACTGTTTGTTCCGACGGCAGTGGCGCTTTTCTACCTCAAGATTGTTCCATCGATGATGTATGGTATTAACAGAGTATGGGAATACCTCCTTCGGGCAAACTATCGTTTGCTTGAAAGATGTTTTACAATGTACAATAAGCGAATACTTTGCTTGTCAATGCGGGCAAGGAGCCGCTTTGTGTACCTAATGTCAGGCTGTGCACCAGTTGTTGAGATTATTCGGTTGAGGTTGAAGACGCCGCGTACCTTCGAGAGCTTCATCTCGAAATAGGGAAAGTAAAATTGAACAAGTCCGACGGGAGGTCGGAGTCCTGGATATTTTCAGGACCTCTCACCTCTGGTCTGGTCTTGCATGTGACAATCGCCACGTCTATACCAGAAACATAGTTCATGGCTATCATCATCTGGTTTGTTCGAATACGAGCTTCCACGAAGAGTACCGAGTGCGTCTGTCGACTGTGCTCTCAGGTGTGTACGAAGTTTCATGCGTCTGCCTGCCTGGCCCTTGCGAAGAGATCACTGCACTGCCTCTCTCGAATAACATGCCGCGAGCAGCTGACTGTATAATTGTATAATCTATATAATTGTTTATGTGATATGCATACTCAATATGAGTGAAATAAATACGATGATGATAATGAATACATTTGCATACTCGGTAGTGCTCGCCTTATATATATATATATATATATACATATATATGTGTGTAAGTTACAGATGACTTCTTCGTTAGCACAGTGAATTACTGGTTAGACGGCGAATGCCGAGCTCATATATTAAGAAGAATATTCTTCCCCCTCTCTCGCTCTCTCTCAAAAAAAAAATATATATATATATTTTGTACAAGTGCGTGCCAGCAATCATTAGCCGTAGCGATTGTTTCATTCAGTAGTTTTAAAAGTAGAAGTATTTGTCGTAGTCATAGAACCTACGAATTCGCCTACGAGTTGTCGAGCCGATGCACACCACGGTGCGATTGGCGCTACAGCTGAACCGTTTCGAGAGCGCCTGTTCGCCAGGGTTAGGAGGGATGGAAGATGAAGGTGGCATGAGGCATTAGAGCGCAGTGAGAAAGTAGGCGCAGCTGTTGTTGCTAGTGACCAATAAGCAGAGAACGCGCGACGCCGGGGGTTCGAGGGGAGGGGGGGCGCAGAGAACGGGGGTTTCTCTAAGAGGCTTCTACCACCTATGAGGCGTTATGTGGAAAACAAGACAACGAAAAGGGCAACGCAAGCGAGAGAAAGAACGAGAAGAGGCGGACGACGACGACGAGGAATAACGTGGTAGTCTGCTGAGCCGCATAGCCGGGTGCTAAATGGAGAAAGATGGGTTCCGCCAACTTTGGATCGAGGCGGTAACGGCAGCAACGAGAATGACAACAACGACGACGACAACAGTAACAACAACAGGCAAATGGAATATGGGCCTTAGTAAAAGGCAACCGATCTACTGGCTGACCGTCTCAGCTTGTAGGGGAGCCACTATAGTAATGTCTCGTTCAGCTTAACGGTGCCGGTGGCGGCGATACGCCGAGACCCATCCGCCCGCCTTGAAGATCTTGGTGGTCATGATGGTGGGCAACTACCGGCTGGCCCTTTCGAAGGAAGTAGGGAAGGTGAAAGAGAGAGAGAGAGAGAGAGACGGAAAGCGTAAATAGAGAAGAGAGCACTTTAGAGGTATTTCCCTCAGAGTTGGGTTGCTGCGAACTTGCAGAGCATTGATTCGTATGGCCGAGTATTAGTAGTTTCGAACAGCAGTAGTAGTAGTTGTTATTGTAGTATTAGTCTTAGTCAACACTAGTTAGTGGTGGACTTAGTAATAGTCAACGCTAGTATTAGTCTAATATTAGCAATAGTATGGGTCGCATCGTACTAGTAAGAGCTGTCGCCGACTAAAAGTTAAGCTAGCCAAGCCATGCAACCTGACACAGATCATAACACCAGAAGCATAAACAGCAAGCACGCTAAGTTATTAAATATTCACTATTTAACTTATTTTAATCGTTAATAATGAAATTATCTAACCCTAAATGTACAAACATTTATTTATTTATAGATTAGTGCATGTTTTTATTTATTTCATATCCTAATCAAGAATAGATCCTATAAAAGATCCTATTCTGTCATAACCGGACACGCAATTGCCTTTGCACACTTCTTGAGTGGCTGGCCGCCCCCGTAGCAGGTGAGCACCAAAAGCGGAGAGAATAGTCCTGCCGCGTTTCAGTGCTTCTGTGCTCAACAAAGCTTACATAGTTCTCAAGGCTGCCTGCCAAATACTGTTTAGCCGGACGCCGTGTACTGTACGCCCTGTAGGCTTTTTCTGTTTTGTGAAAGGTCTTGGAAATGCCTGATGCACCTGTGCCACTGGAAGCTAGCAGTTACTAGTGTGGGGAACTCGGCAAACTCACTAAACCCGATATCCGATTAAACCGATATCCTCCCCACCCTCTCAGGGTTGAAGTTGTATGGCACTACTTCGACAACGCCGACGGTCGAGTTAGTATCTACAGATTGTTCAGCTGTCTTTCGACCACTCGATTGCTGAAATTAATGCACGCTGAATTTGCAGCTGACTAAAGCAACGTTTGAGCCGCGTCATGACTGACGCAGCTCAGTTTCTGTACAAGGATTCTGTTACGTTTCACGAACCCCTTAAGTAGTGCATAGAACTGTGCGTTTATTGCAGAACATGCGGAGATGTCAATATACTGCTCCTCCGTACTCAATTAAATTCGAATTGACTTTTATCTTGTCAAAAAGGGGAGAGGGGATGCCTAGTATCATACAACAGACAATTTATTTGTGTGCCGACATTTGCGCGGTTAGCGTTTCATGTTGTCAGCGCCCTAGCCGTCCGCCACAAAAAACATTTGATTTACAAGATCTGTATTGGCAATTTGTGTTGACGAGATGGTGTTACCGCTGCTGTTAAGACTGTTTTAACGAATGCTTGAATAGTTTGGTATATTTTCATGAGTTACAATACGATTGTACATGCGATAATCCGCTCTGGTCTGCAGTTCTCAAATACGGCTTTTCACAATATAATTTCGGAAAATGTTACACCTTAATGAGACACGACGAAAATGTTTCTCTGTACACTTTCTATTGTTTAAATATGCTTGTCTAAATAAGGACGCCAAACCTCACAGCAAACTGTAAACTTAACTGTAAACGTAAGACCAGTTGAACGGATGTCCTATGTGATATAAGTGCTAAACTCCAGTTGCCGATGTCACCGCAACCTTGAGGTCCCTAATGCTATTTAAAATAGGGATAGGCTCCCAATATAGCTTATAGTTATGGGCTTCCTTTAAACACAATGCTGCACATTTAGACACTGATATAAGCATTTCGTCATCCACACACCACTTAGAAGCCGCCTCAATTGTACTCGGTAGTATTTGTCTTTCGTAAGCAATTTTAAAAGCTTTATATAGCTTTAGGTTATCAACATAAAGCGTACACGTTATAAGGTTCGGGAATAACGTTTTGAGGATATAAAATAGATATGCAAACTAAAAGTAGACCGAGGCTTGTTCCCTGAGGAGCGCCAAAGAGGTGCGCACCCGACTCACTAAAGCTATTGTTTGCGCAAACGTAAGGCAACTAGCAATACATGATAAAGAGCGAGTATCAACTCTCTAGCACTAAGCTTTTGTACAAGTTTCACATCGTTTTTTCTATTAAGTGCCTTCGAGAAATCAAACTATACAAAATTAAAGGTCAGCCTATTGTTTACCATAATAGCCCACTTTTGAGTCATTTTAACGAGTTAAGTTTTAGAAAAACCATGTTGGTTCTCATCGAACGAACCTTCTGTCGGAAAAAAACTGAAAATGTGTCCTCTAGCAGTTTTTCAAAGATGATACAAGCGATTGATGATTCAGCCACAGGTCTATAATTATATACATTTGACCCTGGACTTTTCTTATGTACTGGAGTTACGAGTGACAGCCGATTTTTTGGCACAGTGTCGTCCCCATAATTCCTAAATATGAAAAAAAATGTAATTGTCACAGACGCAACCTTTTTTATAAACAAAATTTTAATTATAGTAATTAAATCAGGAGTTATTTCAAAATTTTGCGAATAACCTCTTGAGGCCACGTCGTTGGAAACACCTTTGGGAACTGAACTCTCTTGGGCAGCATAAACCAACGAGAAAACGTTCTTAAATGCATTTGTTTTAGAAGCATCGTCTGCTATAACTGTCTGATCCTAAATTTAAAGCCACAAAATGTTATTTTTCCTTTTTATCGTTTATTTGCGTATCTTAAAAACGTCTTTGTACTTTTAAAATTAAAACAATCGTTTTCTAATATACTTTTTTCTAGTAGTCTTTTAGTTGCCTTCCGCAACTTTTTTTTGTACTGCTCATTTGGTTTCTGATCAATCAGCCGTTCTTGAATGGCTACATCTTTTGACGACTTTCTTAACATCACTATCTCGTCTTTTTGCCTTAGTTCGTGGTCTTTACGTTCCTTCCTTTACGTTTCAATATCACAGAGTCACATATGAATGTTTCATAATACATATCAGTTTCATAATACACATCTGATTTTTTTAAAAATAAAACTCATTGGTCCGTCGAAGTATTATAAACGAACGTCGCGTTTGCATTTCAGGAGCTGATTGCGTACCGATGCACCAGGCCACTTATGTTGAGGCATCGGCTAGAAAAAGTCACATCTAGGTCTGGTATAGTTTTTATCTTATTTCCTGGTTGGCGGTCGAGCTGTATCCTCCACGCACCTACGGGATACCTCTGTAGAAGTAGACGGGTAGTATCGGCGTCGTAGCACTCAAGGCGAGGTAATGCGATCATCAGCAAAACTTTCGCACACCCTAAGTCAGCTTCAAGTCATAACCGGCCGAGGCCGAGGGAGGCGTAAGCAGATTACAAACAGCTTGGTCGGCGTATTTTCGCTCGAGGCACAAATGAATTATTTACGCACAGCAAGATAGCTAGTGTTGTATCGATAGGACGACAAATTTTTAACAGGTGTCGAACTCAAGTATCTTCTCTGTTGCTTCTTGTTTCTCATTGCCGCAAGACAAAATGTATGCTATCAGAATATATATATATATATAATGAAGTGACCCAATGTACTCCCAGGTTGCTAAATTTCCGGGGCATTAACCGTGTAGCCCGAGGACGGTGAGCAGCACACCTTCCCCGTCAGGTAGTAGCCTTAACAGCCCTCGAATAGGCCACGACAGAATGACAATATGAATTCGTTGACACTCAATCGATATCGTATGCCCTGCTTCCCATGCCAACAAAAGTGACCTCGGGAAAGTTACTATTGGGAGTTTACACCGTCTGACTAACTTACATGGGGGCGCGTGAAGGTCCCCGCAGCGCGCGGAAGTCGCGCACCAGCGGACCAACGCCGGTAAGAGAGTCATAGTTACTCCCGCATAGAAAATGACAAACTACCATTGTTATGTAATCATTGCGACTATCGCCAGCAAATACATTCGTGATTAAGCGTCATATTCGATTTGTACAAGCGATGCAAGTTTTGCGAGTCGCTGAAAAGCGACTTCTCAAAGTAGTCCTGCAATTTTCATGGCAGTAATAGTTTACGCCTAGCGCTTGTCATCATCACGCACTGAGTCGCGCTGTCTATAAACGGCTTAGTTTTTCTTCAGAATATAGCATACTGTCTAGCGCGCACTAGACAGCGCCTAATCGCGGGTGCTGTATCTTAAAAACATATATTATTAAATTGATTTTTTGTTAAATCAGCTAATTTTGTCAGCATTAAACGACAACGCCTATAATAGCTTATTGCAGCTTCGTATGCGCCGGGATCAACTGAGACGTGAACCTTGCAGCTGATGTGTTTGGTAATATACCTTGCTACACAAGGTAACTTTACCCCTGATAGTAATGTGTATACATACACGTGCAGGGCATGCGAAAAGTGCACGTTGTGCACGACAACATTTTGTCTAAGGCCATGGGTGCCAATGGACGATACAACGGTAAATAGAGAGGAATCCCGCAGCTGCACCTTATAGTGCGGCCATATACGAAGTCCAAGGACAACTAACCTCCTAGCTCGACCTATACCAGTCTATTCTTGTAGCCTAGACAGAATAACGCTTACTTCCGACTACGTCCGCGTTTTCGTAGATCTTTATCTTCTGTTCTAATTCTGTCGCACTTGCTCTCCCTCCCTCTCTCTCTCTCTCTCTCGTTTACTTCCTTTCGCCCCCTGTTAGTCATAAATTGAGGTTTCATGCGATATCCCACTATTGGTACTAAAGTTGTGCACCGCATTGGCAACGGCGACCCGTCACGCCAAACAAACAGACACAGAGTGTCTAAAAGTCACTTAGGTGCAGTGCTGCTGCCGCCGCCATCGTCTGCCCATGCCTACCCAGCGTGTAGCCGGGGTGTTGTCACCTCCTCCCGTTTGGCGGTGAGGATTCTGACCGACGTTGCTGAGACGCTCAGCAGACGCACACGAGGAAGGCGTAGTGTCAGTAGTAGTAGTAGTAGTAGTCGTAGTCGAAGTGTCAGTAGTAGCGAGGCTGTCTCAGAGCGGGGCAACATCGTGCATCGCGAGCCGACGTGCGGTGACTTCAACAGGGGGGCGGCAGCGTCTTCAGCGTCATCGGCGTCGTTGTTGTCGGTGAAGGCGAGGGGCACAGAGCCGTCGCATCGTCACATCGTCTCATCTTGTACCACCACCCTGGACACGGCCATCCATCCAGGCGACCATCTAGTGCTGCCAACGACATTCGACAACGAGTCCATCGAGTTGATATATGAATCAAAATGTTGCATCTCTTCTTCTCTCTATGACATTTCTCTCTCGAGAGAGGGCGCGCGGGCTATTCTCTCTCTCTCTCTGTCTCTGCCCCGATTCTTCTCAGCCGTTTTTCGGCTTGTAGCGACATAGGCCGTGACTTTCAGCAGCCGTCCGACTTCGTCAGTCTTCGATGCCCTTATGGATTTGGCACAACAAACACGTCAACGTGGTCGGAACAGGCCCGACGTCGATGACGAAAACCTCCATCCGTCGCATTCGTACGCGTGCATTACGCGCTCTATGCGTATGATCGGGTAGAGGACGCTGCTGCTCATGCTGGTTCGTGCTGAGGGAAACCCCCTCTCTCTCTATCTATCTCTCTGCTGTCAACAACACCCCAACGCTTCGAGCTTTCATGTAGCTCAGGCATCGACGGTGACAAACAGACGTTTCGTTCGAAACGTCCTCTTCATTGTATATGCCCATTAGTTTTGCTGGCGCGCTGACCTTGCGCGCATTGCGTCGCGTTCACTGTCGTGACTGCGCTGTTCCCATTGCGGTGTTGTCATCTCATCGCGTGATGATGTGCGATGCACACATTTTGCACGCCACACATTGGCTGCCTCAACAACCCCAAGCGTGGAAGGGGTCTATCACCAACGGTGTCTAGCTCATAAATACGTGTTCTCCGGAATAATGCGTATGACGAACATGTGAGGCACAAGTGTTAAAATAACAGGTTCAACTGCACAAGTGATAGGGGTCATTGAACAAGTGAGCAACTAGCGAGTGAATTCATTAGAAACTACCTCTCTGGAGAAACGTAGGCATTTTTAAAGCGCATCGCAGAAGGCTAGGTGTCTGTGAGCCTTAAAAATTGCGCAGAGGCTTAGTAGCAGGGAGAGGAGGCTTAGATTGTATGCAGCAGTATACATTAGTAACCGATCGAAAAGAGCCTTGCCCGCGGCAGAATGAACACGGATCGGCTAAGAAGATCTCTTAGGTTTCATTAGCGGTACGGTGTGCTGACTTGCGCCCGAGTGCCGTTTACATCTAGTATCCATTCATTCAGTATCAATTCAATACAACTTATAAACAACCTTCTCAAAATATATTTTATTGTTGTTAATCTATTATTATTATTATTATTATTATTATTATTATTATTATTATTATTATTATTATTATTATTATTATTAATATTATTATTCTAGTATAATTTAATACAATCAAGGTTGTACGTTTACTTGTTTTACGTTAAGAATAATTTATTGTACCTGTAATAAATGATACAATAATATATATATAAAAATAAAACTCATTTTTTGGGCTCGAGTTGTTTGCATGATATTGAATATATGTACAGGTAACTTATATGTTTCTTATTTTATGTTTGTTGATTTGCACGTGATTCTCGATATATATATATATATATATATATATATATATATAAGTTATGTTATAAGTACGTTTATAGGTCTATAAGAGACATACTCTGGATTTAACTTGGATATTTTTTTAGTAACGCATTAGCTTTTGTTATTACCCTTACAGTGATCAACCTCCCACTCAGGTGGTTCTTTCCGTCATTATCGCCAGTATTTAGTATTCTTCTAGCGCAGATATATATATATATATATATATATATATATATATATATATAGTCGACACTATAAGGAATTATCAATATGCGTTAATTTTTAGTTGACGTTATGTACGTATGAAAAGTAATTCGCGAATTTAGAGTTTTTTCTTCGTCACGATTCAAGGTGACGGTCTGGCGAAGACCCATCCGGCCAACGCTCCGCGCAGTATCAAGGCTCTATATTTTGTTGTATTATATTTGATGTCGTGTTCACGGTAACGGGTCATTCTGCGAGCGGTTGTCTTAATAGACGCTCGATCTGCCTGTCGAGCTTACCGCTGGTTGATGATATTCACCCGGACGCAAGGCGACCGGCGCACAGTATGTGTTTTGTCGTGCGTGTTTATGCTTGGGGGACTTGTGCCCATATCTGCGGCAAAACGAACTCCTTACACTGGTAACTGGCAACGTTTGCCATCGTTTATCGGTTTTAAAGCAGCGTTAGCCGTAAAGCAACCACACAGCGTCCTTACCCTGATCAGCGGCCCTTCGTAGACCGCCTCTTTGTTTTAGAGTTCTTTGGTCGCAAGAATCGCGATGGCTCACCCCCCGGCACCCCAGACACGAGCCAGAGAGGCGACAGATTAGGCGCAACTTTTCCACCCGCCCGACGTACGCTTACCGTTAAGTTTATCTTTCCTCCTCCGCCCGTACTAACTACCACCACCGCATCGACAACGACACAGACCAACAGAGACAGCGATAGAAGCAGCAGCAGCAGCAATTATAGCAAAGACGACGACAGCAACAACAAGAACAACAACATCATCATTAACAACACTAACAACAACAAAAAAACAACAATCACAACAACAACAACACTAAGAATAACAACAACATTAAGAACAACAAAAAAAAACATTATTAACAGCACTTATAGCAGCAGCAGAGTCAGTTTCCTTCAGTTGGCATCGGCGTCAGACGATCGAACGGTTTTATTCAATTACAACAATTTCAACGCCGTAAACGTAGCGAACCGCCATTGTGGGGAGTGGGGGGTGCCTGGCGTGTCACTCCCCCCCCCCACCCCCCCCCACACACAACGCTTCGACACCAGATGGCGACACCGTCACTCCAATCGGCGCTAAAAACGCACATGGACGCGCTGGGGCGGCAGGACTTGTCTAGGGGTGCTCAGACGACAAAGCGGGTTGGCGGCGTCACGAGCCACCGGGGGCACACGACGCACTCTTCTCTTTCTTTCTCTCTCTATCTCTTCCTCTCTTTACGTACCCCTCCCTTGCTGCCTTATCTTGGAGACGGCGTCAAGATGAGGCGACGGTGGCTGCACTAACAGCTGTGCGATAACGGGCACAAAAAGGCACAAAAGCACACATTAAACGAGAAAGCAGGAACAAACGAGCATCATGAGCGAGCACAAGTAGGCGAAACGGAAGGGCTACTTTGAAGCACTCACATATAGGCCAGAGGCGAATGACTATTGCTAGAGTTGTTGCAGTTGTTGTTGTTGTCGTCGTCGTCGCTGCTGTTGTTGTTGTCGTCGTCGTCGTCGTCGTCGTCGTCGCTGGCCAAACGGTACTTGGAGAGAAGAGAACGGGGGACGAAATAGAGCAAGAGATGAAGCCTACGCCTTCGGGGCTGATAGCAGTGCGCTACTGGCAGCAGTAGGAGCTGTAGCGTGGGCCAAAGGCCGGGGGTTCGCCTGCTGCGACCCATCACTTGGACGACAACAACAACAACAGCAATGTCGATCTACTTGTTCCACACGATAGGACCCGATGGCGTAACCCTCTCGTGCCGCCGTCGAAGTAGGCCTCAACCTCGTCGTTGACTCTGTTCACCTACCCGCTACTTGCTACCGCCAGCAGCCGGACTCTGCTAACAATAGCGACAACAAGGACATTAGTACGGCAACAACGGCAACGGCTATCTATGGCCATTTCCGATTCGAACAGTAGGTGTTCGCAGTGCTCGTTGTTGATATAGTTCCTGTTGGTGGTGCTGCTTCTGCTGTCGTTTTGCGCCGGTAACCTGGCTAGTTATCGGTTTCTTTAAGGCGCGGGAAATAGCGTTGCTTTTTGGTTTCGGACCTTCGACTAATTCGTCGCCCCGACCTCACGACAGTTAGTTTGTTTGGCAGCACACGACCCTGCCCCCGCTCGTGTGCCCTTAGCTGACATCTCTCTAACAGATCGATAACAACTCGACAGGGTAGAACTCTGCACAACTAGTGCAGACTCTTTGGTGCTTGTTTAAAAGTTCTCACCGTTTGCGTCGCTCTCGTTACCGTCTGGAACAAGCCGTCGTTCGAGCCGATATCGATCTTAGTTGCAATCGCTAATCAACTGAAGTGATTCAAACAGTATGTGACGTAGTGGCTGGTCGCTATTGACTAAGAGTGCCTATAGATATGCGCGAAAAGCCATGACCAATAAGGCCTTGATACTTCAAATGAAGCAGCTGTCAAATGTAAGATGTTTTTGGGAGCTTGCAGTAGCGCATACTGATAAAAAAAAGTATTTGCCTTTAGGAAACGAAGCATTGGAATGTTTAATGTCTCTGTGTAGCCTGGAATATAGCAAGTGCTGCTCGTACGATTGCTGAAATAGACAGGTTGTCTAAATTAACGCTCCGTGACAGAAGTGCTGCTTAACTTTACTACATTGCACATATCCCCAAAAAAAAAAAAAATATATATATATATATATAGTGCATATGTGCCGTAGCGGTTAAGCGCCTGCTCTGGGCGTAAGTTAACTGAACACCCTTTGCGCTGGACTCTGAGAGAGATTCTAGCGTGCAGATGCGCGATACTTCAATACAATCAGAAAAGATTCATCACTGTCACGTGCGGAGGACACGTCTGCTTTCTGCAAACCGGCCCAATACGAGGGCCTAACTAGTTAGCCGGTGCGGCTGCCTCTATTTTCTGCCCGAAGACAGGCCGAGAGAGGAAGAGAGAGAGAGAGAGAGAGAGAGGAACACTGAGATACGAATTGGGGCGGCCGGGGAAAGCGATGCCCATTCCGCTTGCATATCCATTTTGGTAAGATGGCCGGAATGTGTATGCAGCCAGCAGCAACTTTTGCAGCACGACCACTCGACCACGCGGAGAAGTACTACAACATCTACGACTACTATTACCTATACCATCACTCCAACCTACTACTTCATCGCCGAAGTACGGACTCGTGTGAGCGAGCCGTACCTACTCGGCGCGATCTAGTTCGGAACAAATGCGAACGAGAGACGGCTGGACCACCAGGGGACATCAGGGTGGAAGGCTAGCAGAACGAAGGAAAAGAGCAGTCAGCCCGCGGGGCCAGAGCCATCGCTTTCGTTTAGGGCTAACGCGGTCCTCAAGTGCGGGCCTGTCTGTCCTATTGGTGTCTAAGGCAAATTCCGAGTCAGAGGCCATTGAAACTTTATCATGATCATGATGATGATGATGGAGATGATGATGCAGATGTTGTCAGTGGCCGTCTAGGTAGGGCTGGCTGAGCAAAGGCAATCGACGCAATTCGACCGCTTGCCGGCTCGAATGTCTGGCCGTCCACCGGTCTGCCCGCTTGCGGCGACGGAAGACTTTACAGACCTCCTATGCAGGAGACCTTTGCTGTGGCTGGGGTACAGACGTTTCTCTCGTCGTGCGTGGACCACCACGTCTACGAACCACCACCACCGCTGCTACAAATATCGTTGTCCTCCAACCTGGCTTGAACCAACGTAGTTCTGGCGTTTGACGGTCAACCATTGGACGGCTGCACCACAACCATCTGCTATTGCTGCTGCAGCTGCTACCTCTCTTTGGGCTGGACGACTGACGTACGACAGATAGGTCTCACTATCATCTTCGTCAGTCTTCGTCATCATCATCATCATCCTCATCATCATCAGCAGCAGCATCGCCATCATGGGCAGCAGCATGATCATCAGCAACGTCATCATCGTCAAACTGATCATATAGTAAAGCTAGCGTGTAGGCAGTGCGTGCCCCAAGCCTAGCTGGCCTATGGCCTAGATGATGGCGAACGCTTAGACTAGTGACCACTCAGATGAAGTCGCACGGGAACTGCTTTCTCTTTCTCCCGATCTCCAGCGCATACTTCATGAGACGAAATCAGAGGTAGAAAAACGGGAAGAGAAATGAAGGGAGATAACAAGAGAGAGCGCGCGGGTAAGGGTGATGAAGAGAAAACGATATAAAGAAAAGTAAAGAGAAATCAAAGAGGATGATGACAGAAAGGGCCAACGTACACGCCGAGATGCCGAGAAAGAGAAGAAGGAGGAAAGCGAGTGGAAAAGACCATACGTCGTGCAAGATAGCCGTCCCGAACGTGCAGCAATCGGCACGTGCTCCTCCCCAAGCCGCCCTGGGTCACGTCGAAGCGAGGCACTCTGGGCACTGTTCCGGCAGCGAACCGAAAGCGCCGCGCATAAGGCCAGCAGTGCGACTCTGGCAACCAATTGCCAGCCATACTCGTCCGTACCTGCGTCTGTACATACGTGCGCGCATGCATACAAATGTATGTATATATATATATATATATATATATATATATATATATACACATGTATAACCTGACAGCAGAATCTCCTCCAGCAGAAGGAGGTGGCAGCTTATCGACAACGACAACAATAACAGCTGCTGCAGATGCGCCAGCGGCAGCAGCAGCAGCAGCAGATCGTGTTAGCGCAGACTCCAGCTGTACAGATAATCATAGAGTAAAGTTCGTGCTGCCTATACGTCCGTTGAACTCTAATACAACGTACCCAACCTGAGAGAGGCCTCGTGTCTTCTGGCGTCCCGGCAACAACGTTGCTGGCGTTCCGGCAACACCAGCGACCACCACGAAAAGCGGCTGTGGCATACGACGACGGCGACGCCTTGCACATAACGGCGCATGTGCCCGAGTGGTCAAACGCGTCCCACACGACCAGACAAAGAGTGCCTCTCTGCCCTCATCTCCTCTCTTCCTCCCGCTCTCCCTCTACAAGAGGATCTCTATGTAACGCGCCGTGTACCGCTGCGTTCCGAACCTCACAGGGCTTCGTTCTGCTGCGGGCCGGTTGGCCGGCCGGCCGGCCTGCCGCAGCAACTACGAAGTCGGTCAGTGCCATTCAACTAGTTTTCTCTCTCGCAGTTTCGCTCGTGGAAAGCACGACGGAAAAGTCTAAACGCGATCCGTATGGCTGGACCGTATGAACCACCGCATATCGGTGCTGCGCGAGCGCAACCGACGGCGGCGTGAGTTCCAAGCCCGCCCACGCTTGCATCGCATGTGGGGCTGTGGGGCTGAAAGTTTTGCTCATTTTTCAACCTGTTCACGTCCGAACTGTTCGCATACGAACGCACCGGGAAGTGTACACCTTGTGCGACTACCAGAGTGATGTTTATGGCGTAATAACTGTAACTGCTGCTGCTGCTGCACGCAGCATCGGTGCGGACAACAACTCGAAGAGGAATGTAAACAACACCCGTAGCACTACATGTACGCGACAATAATAACAACAAACAAAGGCAGCTGTTATAGCAAAGCAACGACGATAACAACAGCAACAACAACAAAAATAACAGCAGCAGCAACAACAATAACAACAACAACATAAAATTAATCGATATGATGAAAATTTGATATCAAAGGAGTGTTTCAGAAAGTATCACCCAAGTTAAAGCAAAACATTTGTCAAAATGGGAGTGTAGCCTCAAAAAAACTTTTCTAGCAGTTTCGTGAGAACACTTCTTTGTTGTGTTGACGGATACCTGCCTATTGTGAGGTCTTCACTTGCTGAGTAATACGGTAATAACTAATTTGCAGTTAGGTAGCCGCAGTCGATAAACAGGTTCAATCAATTATGTAATCTAAAATAGAGGCTTCATACTTTTATGCTTAGAACTAGAAAGCAGCGTTACATCCTGTACATCAGTGGATAGTGCCATCAACTACTGACTGCATCACGTCGTGAATATAAAAGACAACTTCATGTTTGAATACCATTTATAAACTTAAGGTAATATCCTGATTAAATGCAGTATATGCAGGCATATTTACTGCAGATCAATATATAAAACAATATCATATATATATATATATATATATATATATATATATATATATATATATATTAGTTTCATGTAATCTAAGGTTAGGTGAGCCCAATATAACTAATTAAGAAAGTTCAGTTCAGCTTTTTAATTTAAAGTTAAAATTCGGCGGGTCTTGTTGATCACGACACATTTCTACACGAAGCGTAGCATGTCGTTCTAAATATTTCACCAGTATATTTTCTCCATACGAGTTGCAGCCTTTTCTGTGAATTAGACGTATATTTTCAAATTGTCACCATACTCAAAGCACTTCGAGTCGCTGGGCAGATAGCGTTGTATGGCGAGAACAAAAATAATTTACAACTACAAGGAGGACATAAAGCTACTTCTTTTTGTTTTTCCGTTTGCCGAGGTGTCCAATTGTCTTAGTCCTTCGTGCGACAAACCTATTATTGGTAATTTGGTATTTGAACCGTGTTATCCTATTTGAATGCACACGTGTTTCTTTTTCCCTTTATCTCTTTATATATCATGTTTCCAATCCTTAATCTCGGGCTTACCTTAATTGGTGTATCCATTATTATTATTTCCGGTTAGTAACTCACCGCCCGTGGACTTACAAGCTCGACCGCTCCTAATGACCGTTTTTGCCTGTATGACTTCCTATTTATCTTTGATTACTATTGGCGCCTGACTCTTCTTTTGTTGACGCGGTTATTATTATTATTATTATTATTATTATTATCGCTGTGGTCGCATATGCGGCTGCGGCTGCTGCTAAGCTGCTACGACGCAACTCAATTCGACGTCGGAAATGGGCTGGAGAAATTCTTCAGGTGTTTGCCGGCTCATCATTACCCATTTGGACTGATCCGGACCGGTGCTTCGTTGCGCGCTCCTAGCGGCCGTCGCTCTTGCCGCGCCGCAAAGGGTGCCCGCCACCGAATGCTGCCCGTGTGAGCTGAAGAGCAGCAACGAGGTTCTCGCGACCACGACGCAAAAAAGCCATGGAGCCTTTCCCGTTCCGGGGATGGCATGGCATACGAGGAAGCACCACACTTTCGGGTAGTGTAGTAGCGACGCTGCGTTGGCTGCCGAACTCGAATTCGATGTCGGTGACGCATCCAAATGCATCTATTGCGTCGGACTCACTCGTTTCTCGATGACTCCAACGCCCGCTCGCTGCAGGTGGCTGTTGTGGTCGTTGCCGTCGTTGTCGTCGGCGTCGTCGCCGCCGTCTATCTGCCGCAAAGGAGTGTCGAAGACCGCCGACAGCGGGCAATTTGAACGAGTCGTCCAACTTGGGCAGCTCGTGGGGATGGGGCCTGCGTCTGCGTTGTCTGTGAGTTGGCTGTGGCAGAATTTTCCGCAAGCATTGCGTCGTCGATGCCGTTCTTATTACGGACGCTGTTGTTGGTTTCTTCGTCTTCTTCGTCGTTGTCGTCGTCTTTGCCCCCCGCCACCACTACCCCAAAACGAATTGATAGATAGGTGGACGATAAGAAAAGAAAACGAGCCAGGGTTACCTAGAAAAAAGGCGAGACGCGAACAGCGAGAGAACGCATCGTGCTGTGAACCGACGCTTGTTGAAAACCCCTTTGAGTTCCCGTTCGTGCACGCGCGTGCGATGCGTAGCGTGGCGGAGAGGCATGCGTAGGAGGAAGCGCTCTTCAGCTTTCCTTCCTTCATCGACCCCTTCTGTGTCCCTTGTGTGTGCCTGTGGAGATGGGTCGCCCCCATCCCACCCCAGGCGCTGGCATTGGTGCTGAGACTGTTGAGAAGCTGCCGGCTGAACTGGTGGCTTGAAAAACGATGACGACGACCACGAAGACGACGCCGGTGGGGACTACAGCGCGAGAGGGAGAAGAAGAACGACCTAAGTGCAGATGCCCGCCAGCTCGCCGCGTACCCGTTTGCCTGCGCGCCTTGCTGCTTGGTAGACAGCTAAATAGATATAGGTAAACAGGAGGCACACGGAAAGACGCGGGAAGAGGTGGAGGGTTCAGAGGGGCACCCGGAGGACAAGGAGAAGGAGGAAGAGAAGGCGAAGGAAGAGGAATAAGGAAAATAAGAGGAAGAAGAAGAGGTAGCGGGATGACACGGCAAAGGGAAACTGAAAACGGAGCAGCCAAAAAGCGCACCAACGGACGAGCGCCGCTCCGCGCCGCCGCCGCGTCTTCTAGCGCCGCCGTTGCCGCCTACACCAGAGCGCCAAGCTCAGGGCCAGGGCTGTCCTGGCCCAACTCGGCCCAGCCCGGCCTTAGCCCCGCAACCGCCGACACACGCACCAGCAAAAAGACTAAAAGCAGCCGCTGCCGCCGCCGCAAGAAATTGAAATAAATGGATTTTCTCTTTTAGCGCCACTGCTCGCGCTGGCGATTGGTCGACGAGAGAGTTTAGAGTATATATAACCATTGTCTTTCCATTATATATATATATATATATATATATATATATATATCATTTATCTAAATGTTAATCCAAACCAACTATACATACATTTAGATATATCTATTATATATAATAATGTGTACTTAAATCTGCATATATATATATATATATATATATATATATATATATATATATATATAATGCATAGCTTGGTTTTACGGTGTACGTCTAGTTTACCTTGTTTCAGCGAAGGACAAAAATAACCAGAGAGAGGGGACGCGCAGGCAGCAGCTAAAGAGGCCCATATCTGATAGTGGCCAGTATTTGCCTTCAAGTTGTATATCTACCAATATCTACCAACGCTTTATTTGTATATTACCAATTTCTACCAAATTCTACAAACGCTTTATGCATGGCGCACTCGACCGCGGATCCGCCGTTTCGACGCCGACTACGCTAATGAATGGACCGACGTCTGTTTAGGGATACTCAACCATTTAGTGCTCCTGACTTTGAGGAAGAACGGGTGTCCTCTAGAGACACGCGTTAGCCTTAAAATACTCAGCTAGAAAAACGATTGGCCGTCCACTGAACGAAAATGTGCTTTGATGAAAAGGCTGGGGCGTTGCCTGCGGTACAGCTGCTGGTACTATTTAGCTACGTTCGCGCTTGCAAATTTATTGTTGGAAATAAAAACTATGCCACTTGTTAATCTTTATGTATCTAGGAATTACGTGGAATGCGGATTTGACACACAAATTCTCTATAGAAAGGCCCGTGGTGGTCAGTACACAAAACGATGACGTTGTCGACGATCAATACATGTTTGCATGCTTTTTTGAGGCAGCGTCTTGATCTTGATACTTAACGGGAACGTGGCGCTTTTTCCGGGGCACGCTGTTGAAGTGATTCCAACCCACTCTATACGAGATAAAGTAATACTTCCAGTGCACGCGTTCTCAGGGGGCAATTGTCGTTTCACCTATATGCTTAATAAAATACTTATAAAGTTGGGTGAAAAAATAGTAAGTAGTATTATCCACAGCGGCAGTAATTTGTTCATCAGTCGAAACTTTTATTCCTCGAGCCAGATCTTAAGCTTTGGAAAAAGGTAAAGTCACAAGAGATCAAACAGGAAGAGCCGGATGGAAAGGGTAGCAATACAAACCTAAATGCATGCCATTTTGCCACTGCGACTGTGAAGCTATGGGCTGGAGCGCGATGCGTGACTTTTTGACAAATGTTGGCTGTTTCGGTTGCAGCTCTTTGTGCACACCACTCCGATATACGGATTCATGTGTTCCTGTAACTGCTCGACACTTCTGTATTTAGCCTTTTGTGCGTATTTGGTCAGCAATCAAACCACTCAGCATGCACAGGACTTTTTCATTCCTAGTCGTTCGTGCAGTATCATAAGCACGCCACCTTCTGGGATACCTACAAAGTAAAAATCAAAACAGTAAACATCATAAAAGTTTATAATTTTTAAATTTATTTAAAGTTTTAGTCATTCAAAAACCCATTTGTAACATAAAAGAACATAAGAGTTACAATGATAGTGGTTTAAATTAAGTTATGTAATACTAGTATAGTACTTTAAAAATGGCTTGGTGTTTGCTAATTATATTATTTTGTGTTGATTTTGTACTTACTACACGAGGCATCGTGTATTTTTTTTTATAGTCGCAATATGTCAATGCCTCTTTCCGTTAAGCGTGTGTTCCTTTCGAGCCCACGACTTATGGGCATGAAACCCCATCTCGCCATTTTACCAAAGATTTATCAGTATGCATTAGAGTAACAAGCCAAATAAATGTTACCCACTATATGTATTTACGAGAACGTGCACATATATTATATTTTGGAAAACGAAATGCACTTACTCACGCATTTTTAAGGAGCAGTGTGAAACCGCGACAAAAAAGAGTTACGACTACCCACTAAAACTCCTCCTTTTAAATCCCCTTGCCGGCGAGACTTTCAGTACTTACTATAACATTTTACGACTATACTATCTGCAAAAACATATTTGTATGGCCTGCATTTAGTCAACTCTGTCAGTTCCTCTGTCTATGTAGATGAGAACTCGTCCTCGCTATAATGTGAATTTATTCTGAGATCCTCCACAAAGAGTGGTGCCAAGGTCAACAGATAGACAAGCCGGTTGCGGCTGGTGCGGTAGACTACTGGTACTTTTTTAAAGAGTGGCTTGGATTTTGTCGTGTACTTCAAGTTGAGAGCGAGATTCAGCGCCAACCGATGAAGCTCTGAAATACTATGCATCGTTGAGCTCAAGTGTAATTAATTTGTCGGCAAATTCGAAAATACTCAGTAATTAACTCCGCGGCAAAACTTAATCGATTTCGTCTTTAATACGTTTATCACTAGAGCGTTAAGGCTAACAAACGTTTGCAGTGATCGTTGCAGGTAAAATCAACTCCGGGTGTAGAGGACAAGGTCATAAGTGTACATAAGTGTACTAACTTGCGAGTGTCGACGCTAGATTTTGTCCGGCAGATCGCTTACTTATGTTGAGAACAATAGCGGGCTAAGATTATCGCCTTGTGCAACTCCCTGTAGTCTGATTAGTTGGAGCGTGTTCAGTTGCCCCGTCGTCGATGATTATCGACCCCTCCTGCAGCATAGCTGGACATTACTTTAGTATTACCGCTGGAACCACATAACTCTCATTTCTCTAGGATTATTGTTCGCGACGTTGTATCAAAAGCCGCTTTAAAGTTTACGAGAGCAGCAAAGATAAAGTTACGTCTAACTCTCAGGGCCATTTGACTACTATCTGTCTTCATGATTTCATTGGAGAGCAGCGCGGCAAGAAGCCAGAACAATCGCCTATTGCAGGTGTTTGTTGAGAACGAGGTCCGGACCCGCAGTCTTTGCTGACAGGGCTTTCATTATCGCCTCCACAACGTCTGGGATACCGGTAGGGCAAGCCAGTTCCTGTCGAGCTTCGGTCGTCTTCTGGCCCCAAACGGGGTGCAACTAGGGATCGTTGATGGGTTGGCAAACATCTGTCAAAAATAACTATCTAGCCTTTCAGGTGATGCTGGACAGGCTGTTGGGCGCGTGTCGGAGCAGAGCCATTTATCTGGATAAAACTGGAAAATCTCTGAGAACCTTGTTTTGTGGTTTTCTCTTGCTCCAGTTTAGCTCCCCGCACCGCCTTGTTAAGGTCGACTGGCATTCCTATACAGGAAGGTCATTTCCAGGAACTTTTTGCCCAGATATGCTTCTGAATCATACAGTGTTTCAGAGATTGTCATTCTTGGGTATGCCAACTGTTTTTTTCGAGGTTTTCTCAGCTGGGGACACACGCTGTGCAGTACAATATTTCTAATTTGTGTTGTGTATACTTCGACATTCAGAGAGAACCTCTAACGAAAGCTCTAGTAAGCGAGTTGAGGCAATGATTGCGTTTAACTGTTGCCATGTTTAGCCTGCTGCCTGACGTCCTCGCAATAATGCTTTCGTAGTTCGGAGTAGTGGATAAACTGGCCCACGAACCAGTTACTACAAAGGGCACCTAAACTAGATGGTGCGCACCATATTGCTACAGCTGGTAAAAATTAAGGGCGACATTTTGTCGGTGTTGGTTTATTTCGCGCGTATGTAGGACGTCGTCGAGCTAACCTGATTCATGCATCGCATACGAGATGTGTTCAAAAAGTATCGCGACTTTTGAATTTTCGCGGGTTACGTATATTCGAATTTCGATTTTTTTTGGCGTTATGTTGGTACTCATGTCTCTCACTTATGCCGACAAGCTCGGCCATTTTGAATGTTCACTTAATTGTTGACAGCTGCTTTGCTTGCACGTGTTTTGGATCGTCTTCAATTTTTACCTATTCAAAAAAATGGGTCAAAGAACCTGTATCAAATTTTGTGTGAAAAACGAAATTAAGTGCGCGGATGCATTCCGAATGTTGACTGTGGCATACGGAGAAGCTACCTTGGACCGAAGCAACGTTTATCGGTGGTACAAAATGTTCTCAGAAGGCCGAGAAGATGTGAACGACGAAGAGCGTGCCGGACGCCCGAGCACTTCAACAACAGACGAAAAAATTAATGAAGTGGAGAAAATGGTATTGGCCAATCGTCGAATCACCGTTAGAGAAGTTGCTGAGGACCTAAACATATCGATTGGCTCGTGCCATTCGATTTTTATCAATGATTTGGGCATGACACGGGTCGCCGCGAAATTCGTACCAAAATTGCTCAATTGCGACCAAAAACAGCATCGCATGAACATTGCTAATGAGATGTTGGACTCTGTCCGCGACGACCCAAATTTGCTCCAGAGGGTCATAACTGGTGACGAATCGTGGGTTTATGGTTATGACGTGGAAACCAAAGCTCAATCATCTCAATGGAAGCTGCCGCACGAACCAAGACCGAAAAAAGCGCGCCAAGTTCGGTCGAATGTGAAAGTTTTGCTGACAGTTTTCTTCGATTGCAGGGGCGTGGTGCATCATGAGTTCTTGCCACAGGGTAGAACGGTCAATAAGGAATATTACCTGCAAGTTATGCGCAATTTGCGCGAAGCAATCCGCCAGAAACGCCCGGATTTGTGGAAGAACAAAAATTGGCTTTTGCACCACGATAACGCCCCTGCTCACACATCGTTGCTTGTGCGCGAGTTTTTGGCCAAAAACAACACACTAATGATGCCGCAGCCACCGTATTCCCCAGATCTGGCCCCCTGTAACTTTTTCTTGTTCCCTAAACTGAAGAGGCCCATGAAAGGACGACGTTACGCTACGCTTGACGAGATAACGACGGCATCGAAGGAGGAGCTGAACAAGATAAAAAAAAATGGTTTTTTGAAGTGCTTTGAAGATTGGAAAAACCGTTGGCACAAGTGTATAATATCTCATGGGGATTACTTTGAAGGGGACAAAATAGATATTCATGAATAAATGAATAATTTTTGAAAAAACACAAAAGTCGCGATACTTTTTGAACATATCTCGTATATCGGCTTTAGTATATGATTTTATTCTCATGGTCTCAATGAGCATCGAAAATCGAAGACAAATGGGACCGGGTCCCGCGTGCAATGTGTTGAGTCGGAGTGTCGCAGTGGACTGGTGTCCGACTTTTTCCAAACTCTGCCCTAGCTTTGGTTGAGATCACTCCGAGACACAACCGGTTGGAAGGTCAGTGAAATGGCATAACAAACATTTAAAATGCATTTATTTAACCCGCCTTCCAGCAAAGAATTTACCAATATGGAAAACACTTGCTATCTAGCAATGAGACCTGTAATAGTCACGTTGCTCTGGCTGTACAGCAGACCAATGATTGGTCCACTTGTTATCCGTGTCTTCCTGCCCTTCCTAAAAAGGTGATCTCGGAGATTGTTCTCCATCTCAATTGTGCGCGTGGGAAGCCAGTTAGAGCACGCCAGCAAGATCAACAGCACCTTTGTTCCGTCTTTATCTGGACCGCTGCTGGATCGCTGGCGTTCGACTAGTGCGTGACATCTTGAAGGAGCAAGGAGCTTTTGTTTTGTCCGCCTAAGAGAAAACAGATCACTACGCAGAGTAGCGGCGTGTTTTCGCAACGAGGCGGCATAGCGCACAGCCAAAACTACTGGCATAGAGACCCGCATCTTGCTCTCAATAACAGCGACATGCTTTGCGTTTGCCGAGGAGAGGAGCCCACAAAGACTACTCGTGATACATGCTCATAGAGCAACAGCGGAGACTTCCATCGATATTTGGGGTCTCTGATTACTTTGAAACATGAGATCTCCACATTTGGCACAGCTACACCGCGAAAAAAATGAGACAGCCACTAGCAAGATGGGTGTCTTAGCGAGTCAATTGAGCGGTCTAACGACGTTTGGGCTCATTTCACGGCTCGACGAAAACAAAGGCAGACTCCTACTAAAACTTTTTTATGTTGAAACGACGGGTCTGGGCCGGCGCCTCACGAGTGACAGAAAGAGGCCCAAATTAAGGCTTATAAGGACGTCGGCCTTTCTAATCACTAAATTTTCCATCGATTGGGGCGTTTTCCTCAAGTAGTGAGCAACTTCGCGAATTTAGGTGACAACTACGGCGTAAAAATAGAGTTCGGTTTGTCCAAATGCCATTTCGGAACGAAGCAAGCGTGCAATTCTGAAAAAAAACGTAAAACTCTGCGCTTTCGGCAAACGCAATAATATCGGCGACCGGTGTGCAAACGAACGTGCGAAGTGTGCAAAACCTCTTTAGGAAGACGCCTTGACTCCCGAAAAAGAAAACAAAGAAAATAACTCGATTGACTGCTAAGCATCGGAAAATTCGTCTCGATTTTGCCCAGGATACAATGTCATGGACCACTGAGTGGCGCCGAGTGCTTTATTCAGGTAAAACAAGTCAAATTTGGTCAAAACGGTATTAAAGAGACGGTTCGGTTACAATCTGGGCCGCTGTCGAGTATCATACAAGGTCGTCGATTGTGTTTTTAAGTGGTCGTGTTAGTTCAACGCGCTATAGGGATCTACTAGAAGAGCAATCGGCGCATTTTTAACTGATGAGGGGAGGGCCCGACTCCGTTTTTCAACACGACAATGTCCCGATTCACACCACCAGGCTGATCCGAAATTGGTTTGAGCGACGTCACATTGAGGTCCAACGCTAGCCTGCAGTTCCATCGAAAGGTGTACACCGATGAAAAACAATTTTTAAACTAGGTAGAACTGAAAGAAGGAATTGTGAAGGCTTGGGGCGAGCGCCCGCAGGACGCCATCTGAAACTTGTTGAACACTATACTAAACCGCATTTTTAAGGTTATCCCAAATATCACTGGAAGTCTCCGCTGTTACTTTTCGAGAATGTATCACTGTAGTCTTTACACGATTGGCGATAACAAATGTGTGTATTGTGGCTTGTGGCAAAAAATGGGTGGCTGTATCTTTTTTCACAGTATATAAACAGTGGAAAAAGATACAGTCACCCATTCTGCCACAATACACGCATATATATATATATATATATATATATATATATATATATATATATATATATATATATATATATATATATATATATATATATATATATATATATATATATATATATATATATATATATATATATATATATATATATATATATACAATTAATTTTATTGTCACATAAAGGGGTTGTGGTACAATCATCATGGTCACAGATGCACTGTTTTCAATACACGTACTTTTGAAAAAACAAACTTAACTAATCGCCAAGTAGGCGAGTGCTATTTGTATTTGCATGCGTCCGTTTGGCCATCCGGTAAGCAAACAACCTGTTCACAAACTCACCGCGGGCCACGACTTTTGGAATGATTGATTCTTGACTCCTTAGGTTATTGGAGCGTACATTAAAAAAGTGTCCTTCACATTTGCGTAATTGACCTAGAGCAGATATGTTGTCTTGCATGAAATGTGAGTCATTACTAGGAAAACGTCACATTACACGCTCTGAAGGCACCGAATCCGCAGAAATCTCAGGAACGTGTCTTGGACGCCTTCTACTAACATTCACTCACCTTAAGACACACCAACTAATGCCTTCATCCATTGCACTGTACATGTGTGGATATATATACATATATATATATATATATATATATATATATATATATATCCGCCAATATCTATCGATATCCACCAAAACCAATCATCATTGATAGAGATCCATCAATATCCAATACTATTAACATAACCTTCCAGAATTAAAACCTAGGGAAGGCTTCCTTTGCGACCGACGAGTATAATGACAAGCGTTTTGCGCCGTCAGTTCTAGGCCTTAAGTCTATGAGCTGGATCTCAGCTACCGTCGGCTACTAGTGGTTTCACCTCCTTCAGACATCGGGTTATGACTACAATGGTGAGGTCGTCCGCATACTATCGATGGCGATTACGGAAGTCGTCGAATATATATATATATATATATATATATTCGTGAGTTCAAAATTATTTTAGCTAAAAATACAGAGTATATAGCATTCGAGTAGGTTTCATTTTAAAGGAGGTTGTTTTTAATCCTAGACTATCCTCCGTCCAGAAGGATAGTCTAGAATGAAAAACATAACGGAAACATGATAAAAAATTAAACGGAAACATGATTAAATTTTTTTTAATCATGTGTCCGTTTCAGATCAAAAGTTTAACATGTGAATGGAATAATGACGTTGTTCATAAGACGCGGTTCGAAGGCTAACATGGAAGAGTTCAACTCGAGTATAGAGTTGAAATTGCGCACTCACGGATGAAAAACCTCACCAGTACCAGCAGCAGCAGTAGTCCTAGACGTGACAGAAACAGTAGTAATTTCGTGCTAACATTTGTACTAGTAGTATTGATAGTGGCACCCTATAATAAAGCAAGCTCCTTCTATCAGTAACTTGCTTCCTCCGCAATTAACTGGCAGGCCAAAGCCGATTCCCGTGTGTTTGTGAGCCTGCCAACGTTCGTCGTGAGGTGCTGCGCGCGTAAAGAGCATATCAGAACTTGCTCTTTTCTGTGTCTGCTGTGTGTTTCGTTTAGCCGCCCCACACTGTCCAGAGCGAAGGGCTCCGAACTAGCGCTCAGAAACTCTGTCACGGCGTTGCTAGTGATTGCTTTTTCCAGCTAGCTGGCTGTATAGGAAGACGACACACCAAGTCGAAAGCCGCCGGTTACCCTGGTCGACGACTTTCCGTTTGTTTTCCCCGTGTTTTCTATATCATTTTCTGTCGTACCATTTATACAGAGAGAAAGCAGTTAATTTAAACGACACGAGTCGACGCAGAAACTACTGGCAGGCGACATCTGTCAACGTAAATTTACTGCGACTCCTAAGACGGATCACGACAAATGGATTACGAGATAGACTGGTTAACGCTTTGAAGTGACGACGGGTAAAAACGCAGGGCCGGTTGCAGCAACAGTAAATATAAGAGAGAGAGAGAAACGATATAGTCAAGAGAGGAAATATAAAACGCTAAAGGGGCGGTAATCTCAAAGTAGAATATAAAGTCTAAAAATATTTTTTTGGGAGTAATGAGACAGATTTCCGTGGGAATGAAGGCGCAGCCACACACGGGTTGGAACTACGAGGTGTGTTCAAAAAGTATCGCGACTTTTGAATTTTCGCGGGTTACGTACGAGTATATTCGAATTTCGATTTTTTGTGGCGTTATGTTGGTACTCATGTCTCTCGCTTATGCCGACAAGCTCGGCCATTTTGAATGTTCACTTAATTGTTGACAGCTGCTTTGCTTGCACGTGTTTTGGATCGTCTTCGATTTTTACCTATTCAAAAAAATGGATCAAAGAACCTGTATCAAATTTTGTGTGAAAAACGAAATTAAGTGCGCGGATGCATTCCGAATGTTGACTGTGGCATACGGAGAAGCTACCTTGGACCGAAGCAACGTTTATCGGTGGTACAAAATGTTCTCAGAAGGCCGAGAAGATGTGAACGACGAAGAGCGTGCCGGACGCCCGAGCACTTCAACAACAGACGAAAAAATTAATGAAGTGGAGAAAATGGTATTGGCCAATCGTCGAATCACCGTTAGAGAAGTTGCTGAGGACCTAAACATATCGATTGGCTCGTGCCATTCGATTTTTATCAATGATTTAGGCATGAGACGGGTCGCCGCGAAATTCGTACCAAAATTGCTCAATTGCGACCAAAAACAGCATCGCATGAACATTGCTAATGAGATGTTGGACTCTGTCCGCGACGACCCAAATTTGCTCCAGAGGGTCATAACTGGTGACGAATCGTGGGTTTATGGCTATGACGTGGAAACCAAAGCTCAATCATCTCAATGGAAGCTGCCGCACGAACCAAGACCGAAAAAAGCGCGCCAAGTTCGGTCGAATGTGAAAGTTTTGCTGACAGTTTTCTTCGATTGCAGGGGCGTGGTGCATCATGAGTTCTTGCCACAGGGTAGAACGGTCAATAAGGAATATTACCTGCGAGTTTTTGGCCAAAAACAACACACTAATGATGCCGCAGCCACCGTATTCCCCAGATCTGGCCCCCTGTGACTTTTTTTTGTTCCCTAAACTGAAGAGGCCCATGAAAGGACGACGTTACGCTACGCTTGACGAGATAAAGACGGCATCGAAGGAGGAGCTGCACAAGATAAAAAAAAATGGTTTTTTGAAGTGCTTCGAAGATTGGAAAAACCGTTGGCACAAGTGTATAATATCTCATGGGGATTATTTTGAAGGGGACAAAATAGATATTCATGAATAAATGAATAATTTTTGAAAAAACACAAAAGTCGCGATACTTTTTGAACACACCTCGTATATTGCGTACGGACGCATGTAGCCACACAAAGAATTGCACGTTGATAGCACAACATCGTTCTATCAGTGGTGCGAAGGAAAAATCGTTGGCAGTACAGTGCAGTACATACAAGGCATCGCTGACAAATTACGAGTTAAGTTCACAAAAATGAAGAACGGACAACAGAGGCTCTCTCTCTCTATAAGAGAGAGAGAGAGGCCTATATCTCACGTCATCCCGCTCAGCCAGTAAGATTAGCCTAGGAGAAACTTCCTACTTTTCTACCCACTACCAAAAACCGCGGCATCTATCGATTACAACCCGACGAAATGTTATCGCTAGCTTGTATTGAGACACTATTGAGATATCAAACACTCTCGCATATACTAGTGGATTAAACTCGGGTTGTGGTCAACCAGTTAGTTGGTCGACAAATCTTCAACATTGCTTTTAGTCAAGATGCCGTCTGAATGCGTCCTGTTTATGTGCACGAACGAAACTACGACAATATCTCCAATAATCATTAGTAAAAGCTTGCTCGGATTATTGGTAGCCCAGAAGTGGTGTCCAGCTCGTGTTTGTAATGTTGTCAACTGTGTGGGGCTGAACGCGTGGACATGGACGCAGAAGCACTCTTTAGCGTTCCCGCCTCAATGAGAAGTACGCCGAGCACAATCTGAAGCGTGTCACCAGTGCGCACAATCGCCCGGTGCGTAGAACCTATGTGGGGATGTAGGATTAGGAAATTGTTGGAGGAGCAGAAGTGGTAGTAGTAGTAGTAGTGGTAGCGGTTCTTCGATGCACAACGCCTTGTTGCATGCAACAAATAGTGCATTGTTTCTGCCGGCCTTCAGTTGATGCTTGTCCACTAACAGCCCGGCAGATCTACAGCAGTTTAGCAGCCCCAGCACTCCCAGCAGTGCTGTTGTTCTCACAATTCCACGTTGAATGTCTGTATGTCTTTCTATCTATCTATCTGCCTGCTTGCCGGCCTGCCTGCGCCTCACTGTTTCCCCGCTTGTTCTCAATCTTTTGTGTGTGGGCATCGCTTCTTCTATAGACGAGAGAACGGCACTTGCTCTCAGGATGCATAGGCCCAGGATGAATGGGAAGAAGAGGGGGTTGCTCTGGTAGCATCGAATCGAGTGTTCCCTCTTCACTTCGTCCCGGACGAACGACGAGCACAGAGGGCCAACTGAACTCCCAGTCACTCCCAGTGGGCTACTGCTGTCTGACTGTCTGTTTGGCTCTCTTCTCCGGAATCTAAGCAGCAACTCTGTAAAACGAATGTCCTCCGTGGCCCGCGTGAAGACCCCCTTGTGTGTGGTGTTGCTCTTCCGAACGGCGCAAACGCCTAGCTTATTCGCCGACATTAATAGTAACAACAACAACGACAACACCGTCATTAACAGCAGAATCAACAACAACGACAACAACAACAGCTTACAGGCAACAGCCTAAGGGCAGCTAACTGGCGTGGCACATCCTGCCAATTATCCCAATTAGCTTTCCAGCCGCCTACCCAGCAGACGAGTCGCCGAAGGAGGAAAAGAAGGAGCAAGATGAGGGAAAGTGGCCGTTGGGAGGCATCTGTCTATCCGCCCGTTTCGAAGGAGATGGCTGCCGCCTTTTGGGACCAGCTAGATAAACGGCCCTCTCTATTTGCATCTGCCAGCCAGTGCCGGCCAAACCCGAACTCGAATACTGCCAAAGCCGAAGAGATTCCGAGTCGGTCGCCCAGATATCTCGTCGTCTTTGGTTGTTAGTGCCCGCACTCTACATGAGAGATTCTGCCTTCGGCCAGAGATCGAGGATTTAGATCGAAATTCACAGGATGTCTGGGCGGTAGAGAAAGTGATTCTTCTTTTGCAGGCGCACTTTTTCTACCTATTTCAGCTGTCTCGTTGAGCCAACAACATGTTGCTACTTATATAGCATTGCGTCTCGACAGTTATGACATAAACGCAAAAACAAGCAATATATATATATATATATATATATATATATATATATATATATATATATATATATATATATATATATGCAGGGTCTCCTAGAATTCGTCCAACAAACTTTTGGGTCTAGAACATTTCGGCAAATAAATATTTTTTGGCAATGAAATAAGGGGGTAGCAATGTCCTCCACAAAATGAAAAATTAAGCGTGAAAGCCAAAATATAAAAATTGCAGATAATTTAATTTCTTGAGATTGATCTTCAATAAACCATTTGTTCTGTTTTGAGTTAACGTAAAATAATATTCAATAGATACAATTTTTTTCTCCAAACACGCAGGTATGACTGGTTTGTCGATATTATGACGGGGGCTCTCGCAATCGCAGATTTAGTGAATATATGTGAGGATAAAAAACTTGACACAACCACTTTTGGTTAATTTCGCTCTCACTCCAAACAAGACATTTCAAGCCCTTTGTACTATTGAAAAAAAATTGCGGAGTTGTACTAGATCCTTAAGTTTGTCGGACAAATTCTAGGAGATCCAGTATATATACAAGTTGGGCCGGCAGTCTGTTTATTGTATTACTGTGTCCGTTGTTTGACTCAATACCGCTTCAAGCCAAGGCCCCAGACTGCGCGCAGGCCGTTGCACCGTGTCCCTATATAATTTCTCAAATGATGACCAAATAGCAGTGCGCTAAGTGTTTAAGTGAAGTGTTAGAGTAGGGACATTTTAAGGAGCCTCGCCAAATTACGCCCCACACAATAAAGACTCGAGAGGAGTTAAAGTGTGAGATATGTAAGGTCTTCCATCCGACGCGCAGTCAATCCGCGGCTTCACAGCAGTCATCAGAATTCGTTGGTAGACATTCGCTGTGATATTTTCACCCTTTGCAAAGACGTGCTTATGCTTTCCAAGGCTTTCCGGTTATTTAGACCATCGAAAATCCGAAGTTTTAGTCGCAAACGTCGGTAGCCCTTTGGTGAGTCCATCACTGTTCGGCCCACATAAAAAATGGTGTCCGTTCGTGCGTAATGCATTTCTCCCCTCTTAAAAATGCAATGAAATTAAACGCCTTAAAGAGCCTATTCGATACCCGACGATCGGTTTTGAAGTACACGCTTTTGTATGAAGGTGTACACGCGTAAGAAGTATCACCAAGTGTCACCTTAGTGCAGGTGTAAGTTTTGTTGGAAGTCGTGCGGCCCTCACCACCTCCAACGAATGCTCTACCACCACGTAAAATATGATGATGCTAGCGATAATACAATATTAATGTGTGGCGAATGTATGAACCAACCAATATGTTTGCGTAATACTATCTGGCGAGAGAGTGGTGGGCAGTGCCAGTTTGAACGCCTTTGCAGCTCGTTGGGAATGCAAACATGCCATAAGGAAAAGACAATGCTCTACAAGATTAATTGTACTACACATGATCTTGTAAAATGTATAGAAGTCGCCAAGCAGAACTTTCTGCAGTATCACAGTATTTCACTACCAACGGTTGTATTAACAAACCACAGCCGGTTATATATATATATATATATATATATATATATATATATATTAAATTCCAGTTAAAATTGATTTATAATTCAAATACCTGTTTAAATAAATTAATATTTAATGTATTATATGCAGGGTTACACAAGAGTGATATCTTTTAAAACAAGTGTTGTAGTGCTTTTTGGAGTGCAGTTAATGCTAGTAGCACTTCTAATCTGCGGGGGCACGTACTTCCATAACACACTGCTGTATTACTAAGACCAACCACTTACAAACTTTAAATGATTTTGCTCCTTAAAATAACAAATTTCTTTCCAGTTAGCTCTGAGGATTCTCAGAATTGACCGGAACAGATTAAAGAAGCAATTTAAGGTTGCAACTAATGACAACAAGCCAATTTACCCGCTGTAGTTATTGTACGAGACACGTAGAGCGATACCGTTTAGACACACCCAAACTATTACGCGTCAAACGAGTACCGGGCACTAAACAAGCTTGTTTTAGTACAACCAATATTTTAAACGCGCATAAATGCCTTGCAACGTCGTCTCTACGCAGATCTTCTGAGTGAGTCCGATGATGTACTTTCTGTGAAGTATTTATACCGCTGCTCTAAGGCGCATATTAGATTACACGCAGTATATGTAGAGTTCGTCATACCAAGCAACAGATTTGCAACTGCTTTGCAACAACGCAAATACCTCTCAATAAAGTAACAAAAAGCGACATCGCTATAAAGCCTGGCAGCAACTTGCCACTTGTCGAGTGACAATGCTTTCACGATTTCACGAAGCACACCTGTGCCGGTAGCTAAGTTAAAGTCAGATCAGTTTCGATGCCAAATGAGTAATGTGTAGTTAGGATTAATCACCGAATGAAAAGAGCTGCCGCGTTTTATTATTTACTTACTTTTTTTTTAAATGTTTTATATATAATTTTCGACGTACATTACACACTGCATGTGTTCTCACAAGGCTAGGCCGACACGATAAGCTCCATGTGGTTGTGTTCCGTCCGTTCAGTCAAAGTCCGTTGCCTCGGCTGTGGTGTGATTGTGGTTTCGTTCGGCCACAGATAGGCGCAAGCGCAATGCGAACCTTGTTAATTCATTTATGCGCGTCGCTAATTAGATGAAGATGCATTTAGCTAGTAAAAGGGAAATACGTTGCCTGCGTTGCCGAGGCCGCAGCGTTGTCGTGCTTGATGGAAGTCGACCCATGTACGCCCAGCAGAGATACGCAGGCCGCAGAGCGCTCAAATTGGTTCGCTATCACAGGCCATCACACCACTCAGGCCCATCAAGTTAGCGATTTGTCACTTTGCTCATTTGCGTTACGTCCCAACGTATTCTAACGCACACATCCGGAACACAGACAGGCAGGCCCGTAGCACCAGGAGGGCCCGCGGACAGCTCAAAGTCGAAGTGACTGATGCTCTTGCTCTCTTCTTAGAACATTGCATTCACACGTCTTGTTTATTATAGTAAGCCGATGCGGTAAGCTCGCCCTCGGCTCTAATGCGCTGCATATTGGACCGGTTAGATCGAAGGCATGCGTAAGCACTATACTCTTTTACACACTGCAGTTACCCTGTTTCGTTATCGGCTTGCGCAGCATAGACAAATATTTCGTAGGGATCAGTTCCTCTTGCTCTAATAATACTATGTACCAGTCAACTCCGCGTGCATGCAGCCGTAAAGCTCTAGTGAATTTAACATAACACAACATAAAATTACTTTTATTGTCACATAAAGGTGTGTGTGTGGTATAATGATCATGGTCAAATATGAATTGTTTTCAATACACGTACGTCTGAAAGGAAAACGTAGCTAGTCGCCAAACAGAAACGTTTTTTTTTAAATTAATAGTCTGGATACGTGAATGGACGTTGGACGTGGTCGGTTAGGACTTATTTGTTGAATTGTACCATGATGCGTATACAGTGGTAGTGCGTGGATAGACCATCGCCGTACTGGTCAAAGAGAGAACTTTGTCACAATCTGGCCCTTAGACACAGTATCATGTTCTTATTTAATTGGTTAGCGCGTGGACGTTCAAATACTGTGAGCGTAGAGTGTACACGCATTTAGGTCAGAGAGCAATACATCACAAGCTTCTACAGAAGAAGATGACTAAGACTGGGTTGTCTGATCCTCTGGAGAAGGACCTGGCTATGTAGCAACGCGGCGTCGTATTCACTGTGCGACACTTGGCATATGATGATTAACCTGCCTTGATCGCACGTTTTGATCATAAGTGTGAGGATTCATTGTTTGTGTTGAAACATGTCGGGGGTGATAGGTAACGCAAGACAAGTTTAGAAAAAAATTACACGCTTTGGTCGCACCTGGGTTCTGTGATTGGTCATTTTACGCTGCTACATGGATTCGTTGACAAGGAAGAACACAACATTTCCGAATAAAGCCCGAAAAGTTTCAGACCATGGAACAAAACAGCGGAACAGATGGCGTAAAAGGTTATCTCCTCTCTGGGGCCCTCGAAGCAATTACTCAAGATGTAGTGCCCAGGGTGCTACACATTCAGCGGTAAGAGTTCGGGCCGTGGTTGGTCGATAAGCATATACACAAACTTCAATATATATATATATATAAAGTCTCAAAATTGCCGGTACGCCGACTAACACCCTTGGGTACGCTTGCCCACTCTGACATGTGGCCATACGTCATCATAACTTGCCTACTTTTTATAAGTCAAAGTCAAGACAAGCAGATGGCCTTGGCCGCCCTAACTTGTGGCAGCAACAAGATACAAGTCATGCCTGTTTATAACATTTACAGCACACAAATGTTCCGTAGATACGCTAATGAGGCCTCACTTCACGCTATCTGCCGCCGACTGTGTGTGCGCGTACGCAACTAGCCGACGTCACTGAGGCAATTTCATGTCTGGAATATCGGAAAAATGCTCAGCGGTGAAGTCTCAGCGAGCCAATGAGACGTCACTCATGGCGATCATGATACAAACGTACAATGCTGCATTGATGCTATTGTAAGCGCTTACTTAACATGGATACTTAAGCTACTAAATTAACACTTACTTAGATATGCTTAAGTTAATAAATTAACAATCATAAAACAATGTTGTCCTTTTGGCGCATCTCGTTGCGAATGAACAAAGGTTCGTCCGTAAGACCGTCGTATCCAGATAGCTAGGCTAAGGAGTACAAAAC
>QVRM01001268.1:0-40579 GCA_003439945.1 Dermanyssus gallinae | reverse complement strand
TATGGCAGGGTGATCATGTGCAAGACATTTATCTCTCTTGGTTAGAGCATATTTTGTTGCTTTCTTATGATATAATCAAACGGCACACCCCTTTAACGGCAGCTCGACCTGACCCCACGCTGCTTCTTTAACACCCTGCTGGGTTAACATATTTCCAATACATTAGTAAGGTCGGTATATAGCAATTTCTATGCGCAACGATACCTTGTCTGTGTTGCCAACCGCATATCTACACTTAATATGGGAACTAATGTAGTGAACTCAAATAATTGCAACTTCCTTACGAGCTTGCAGCAGCTGAGTCGATGTGCGACATTTTCTGCCGAATAAGCATGTGTTGTCCGTCGTAACCTTAATAGTTGCAGAGACGGATTCTCTTCACAGGTGCAGCGGAGATCATATTCGGCCAAAATGACGAGGTTTTACATTACGTTTGGTATTACCAGTGACGCTAAATTTACATTATGTATATAAATGGATTCATGTGTGAAGGCGTCAAACATTCCGTAGATTCCCATTAAGCACGAGGTTACCCGGTGGGAACGGCCATGACACTAGCGCAAACAACACAGCAACAACAACAACAACAACATCGACAAAAAGCTGAAAAAAACAATTACATAAGTAAATAAAAACAGCACCAACGACAGCAACAATAGTCACAACACGAGAAACCAACAACAACAACAACGACGGTAGTAGTATAGGAGTAGCACTCTAAGCAACAGCAAGAGCAACAAACAACAACAACAACAAAGCAACAACAACAACAACAACAAGAGACGGCCACCGAAGAAAACCGTCGCAGCGGTGCTGTTGCTTCGGTCGTAGCGTAGTCGTTGTCGTCGGCCCTCGTCGTCTTTGGGTCGTGTCATTTTTTTTTTTTTTTTGTTCTGGGAGGTTTCGGTAATGCATGATGCACATGCGCACTAGCAGCCTGCGTGACTAGTGTGAGACTCGCAAACCCACTAAACCCGGATTCCTCCCCACCCCCCCAGGCTCGGTATTACTTTGGCATTACATCGAAAGGGTCGTGTCATCGCTGGGGACAGCAGAATCCAGTTGAATGAGGCGGCACAATTATCAGCCAACCAACCAACCAAACAACCAACCAGCCAAACAGCAACCAGTCCTAATTCGAAGCGAGCTATCGCTGTGAACGTGAACCAACCCCAACGGCTCGCCTCGTTTTCGTCATGGGCTGGTGTGACGGCTCAGCATAGCTACGTTGCATTGCTGCGCCGCTTCTGCTGCTCCTGCCGTTACGTCGAATAGCTTAACATGGCTTGCTGATCTTGCTCGTATCACTGTTTGTCATTGATGTGGTTGTTGCTGATGCGGTTATTAATATCATGGTTGTTGTTGTTGTTGTTGGTTGTTTGTTGTTGTTTGCTGTTGTTGTTGTTGTTGTTGTTGTTTTTGTTTGCTGTTGTTGTTGTTGTTGTTGTTGTGTTGTTTTTTGTTTGCTGTTGTAGTAGTTATTGGTTTTGTTTGTCTGTTGTTATTGTTTTTTTCTGTTGTTGTTGGTTGTTGGTAATTGTTCTTTGATGTTGTTGTTGTTGTATTGGCAGCACCAATTTGACAGCCGCCAGCACCAGTTATGAAGCGCTGCACGTCTAGTTGAATGTCTGCGTCTAGTTGATTCCGATCCGGTTGGTCGGTGGATCAATCGGTTGTTCGCTATCACCGCTCGTGATGATTTCAACGTCGTAGCTTTCTGCTATAGCTGGCGGTGCATTCGCTGCTGCTGCAGTTGTTGTTGTTGCTGTTGTTGTTGTTGCTGTTGTTGTTGTTGTTGTTGTTGTTGTTGTTGTTGTTGTTGGCGACTCCTAAGGATACAGACGTAGCTCGGTTGCGTTGCCGTTCCTTAGCTGTCTGGTCCCTTCCCCAGGGGGCGGTCGGTTCTCCTTTAACTTGGGGGGACCGACCGGGAGCAGTGATCCACACTTTCCAACAAGCGAACGAAAACCAACCAACAACCAATCGGCCCCCACCGCGTGTGGATGTGTGTGCGAGCGTACGTCAGTCAGTCAGTCAGTAAGTGCGTCACTGTGGGAACGAACGAAGCAATAAAGAATGGAAGAACAAGAAGAAGAAGCACCAGCAGCAGCAGCAGCAGAAGAAGACGGAATAGCGGACGCACGAGATCCGTTAGAATTGTGGCTTAACCAGCGCATTGCGAACCCCTTCCCTCCCAACGCGAGCGAACGGCACGACGAAACAGCACGACGTCGTCGTCGGACGCTCGTCTACTTCCTCTAGTCCTCTCTCTCTCCCTCTCCCCCTTTTTCTATCTATCTCTCTCTCTCTTGCTATCTCTCTCTCTTTCTCTTGGCGCCGTCGCGTCATCGTCGACGTCGTCCTGCAACAAACGTTCCGCCCTATTGTGTTGCATTCCGTTGCGTAGATCCGTCTCTAGCATAGCCGCAAAGCATGGCCCGAGTCTGGCCGCGTCGACCATGCTATCGACGACACGGCTATGATGATGATAAGGATGACGCTGCTGAGTATGGTGGTGGTGATGATGATGATAATGATGATGATGATGATGGTCATGGTGACGGTGGTGATGATGATGATGATGAGAATGAGAATGATGACAGTGGGGGGGTGATAGTGATAATAATGGTGATGATCAATGGTGCTGATGATAATGGTGCTGAAGAAAATGATGAGAACGACAGAAACGCACGCAATATACCGCCGGTATGCGGTAGTAAAGTAAACCCATGAAACTCATTGCTGCCGCCGGCGTCGTTGATGTTATTGTTGTTGTTGTTGTTGTTGTTGTTGTTGCTGTTGTTGCTGTTGGTGGTCCTGTTTGGCTGAGCGCAGCGGTCGAACGCCACGGCTGAGCCTTCCCTAGTGCAGTTACTGCAGCTCCCGCAGAAAAAATGGCAACGTAAAGGGGCAGCAGACGAACGACACCAAACAATCGTAGTGATTGTGTTGTAGTCGGGGTCGGAGTCTACAGTCGTAGACGTGCTCATAGCAATCGTTGTCGTCGTCGTCGTCATCGTCGTGGTCATCATCATAGCGGTGGTTGTAGTTCTAGTAGAAGTGGTAGTAGTAGTAGTAGTAGTAGTAGTAGTAGTTTTACTAGAAGAAGACGTCGTTGTACTCGAAAAGAAAACGTCTTTGTAGTAGGCAACTGTAAAATGACGATAATGATGCCGATGGCCGTCTGCCGATCGCCGCACACAGATCGTTTTCCACGAAAGCGATCACTGCTGGCGATGATCGCTGCAGCGGCAGCGGCGGCGGCGCTGGCGATCTGTGCTGTTGCTGCTGCAGATGTTGGTGCAGATTTTGACGTCTACGCAGGTGTTGTTGTTGCAGATGTTGTTGACGTCAATGCAGATGTTGATGATCATGGGTACAATCGTGGTGTTTATGACATCGACAGCAACGACGACACCATGGAAATGGGTGATGATGATGAGTATGATGATGGTTCATAGCAAGGATTCCAAAGACAACAACAACAACTCCAAAAACAAGAACAACAACAACAACAACAACAACAACTACGATTATGATACTGCCATTGCCGCTACAAATCGTTGAACCCTTGAACGACGAGCGAAAGGAGGAAAGAGGGTTACCGTTCGAAAAAAAAAGGACGGCTTACATTGGAACATTCCAGCACCTCGTGGCCGAAACAGCAGCGGCGGCGGCGGCAACGGCAAAACCGGCACCACCATCACGCCGCCGTTGATGGTTCTAAGTGAAGTAGATACGATGCAAGTGGATCGATCCCCCGGCCCTCGCGCCTCCGTGGGGGGTTCTTCGACGACGAAGGTTCCTCTCTCTCCTCCTCCCCCCTCTCCTCTCTCTCTCTCTCTGCCTCTTTCTCTCTCTCGCTACCCCTTTGACAACCATCATCCCGCTACCTCTACCCCTTCGTCAACCCTCGTCATCATCATCATCATCACGGCTAGCATCATCTGTCGTGCGGTCATTGGTCGGTCGTGGTCGTCGCGATTTACGCCGCTGCCACCTCGATCTGTTGCTTCGGTTCGATCTTCGTTCATGCAAAGCCTGTTCCTTCGGTCAAACGCCGGATCGTTGGCATTCGAACCCCTTGCCTCCTGCTTCTGCTCATCCTTCTCCTTTCTCCTTCTTCCTCGTCCTCTCGACTACGAGTGTCTACTTTTTTTTTATATCATGCTCATCATCGTTGTTTTCGTCGTCATCGTGATTTCGTTCGTTCCGTTCTTTCTGTTCGTTGAAAAAAGTCCCGTTGCTGTTGTTGTTGCTGTTGTTTGTTCCGTTCCTTCAAGCGGGCTTGACTGATCCGGCTCGCCAGACTCTCTCATCTCTCTCTCTCTCTCTCTCTCACACACACAAACGCACACACACACACTCTCCCCTTGTTTATGGTATCTTGATGATGCGTTTTGCCTCCTGCTTCTTCCTTCTTATTCCCCCTTTAGCGAAAGGGTCGTCGGTGCATTCTTTACATAGCACAGCAACAGCAACAGCAGCAGCGGCAGCTTTGACGAAGGGCTGCTGCCCGACCCCTATCGTCGTCGCGTAGCCAAATCGTCATCGCTTCATACAACGGCAGTGTCGGCGGCTGGCCTCGATATTCCGGATTGCCGTGGTTATCGTGGTTGCCGGTCGGTCGGTCGGTCGGTCGATCGGTCGCTGCCCGATACAGCATTGTAAAAAGCGCCTTACTACTACTACTACTACTGCTTCATCATCAATTGCAATCATCCATCCATCCAGCCAGCCGTCCAGCCATTCATGCATGCGTTCTCCAATAGAGATATTTGTTTGCCTACGCATCTATTTACTACTCACTCATATGAGTCTGTATGCGTGCGCAGACGTTGTGCCGCCTTTTAGTTGTGGTGGCAGTGATGAACGTCTAGGTGTATGTATTGCATCACCGCAATTATCATCATTTCCATAATCACCACCACCACCACCATCACCAACATTGGCATCATCATGCATAGCAGCAACAGCGGCGAAATCTGCAAGAACTTATTGAGGAAAGATGGCAGATGCGACATAAACGGCACAAACGGGTGTTGTTGTTGATGATTATATTGTTGTCACTGTTTTGTTGTTGTTGTTGTTGTCGCTGCTGTTGTCGTTGACGCTGTTGTTGTTGTTATCGCTGCTGCTGTTGTTGTTGTTGACGCTGCTGTTGTTGTTATTGTCGCTGTTGTTGTTGTTGTAATATTGCTTGTGTTATTTGCACTAGCAGTCGTGATACTATGAGGCTGTGGGTTGAGTGACACCGGCACGTTATCTTCGATTCATCGCTACTCGTGCCAGAAACGTAACGGGCCGCGCACGGGTATACAGCAGACATCGAAGCGAACACACAGACTTGCGTTAAACCAAGATAGTAAACCGATGAATGAATATCGATAGGTAGATAAATAAAATGCAACAAATGTATATAACCGGCACATTTATATCGGTGGTTGTTGCTGCTGCTGCAAATGCTGCGTCGCTGCCGTCCAGGGTTTGCTGGTTTTAGTCGTTTTTATGATCGTTAATGTTGCTGTTGTTTTTGGCTTTGATGTCGCTATTGCCAATGTTGTTTATTTATAGTACTGTGCGTATGCTAACTTATGCGCTGTGCCATAATTGTTACTCGCCTTGCTGTTAGTCGCCTAAGGGTCCCGTATTTAACGTAGTACTTAACTTTGTTTTTGCCAGACACTACTGCTTGAGCCACAACGTCGTATTCGCCAGCCCGCTGGATGCTGCTCGGGTTAATTTAGTAACGAACCTATTGAATTCTAATAATAATAATGGCCCTTCGATGGTCGGTGCAGGTGCGGACCGAGCAGGTCATGCTTCCAGGTTAGCTGAGGCTAACAAATGCAGAAAATATTCCAGTGTGGATTATCCGCACGAATTTTGTTCGTTGGCGTTCGAGACTATCTTACGCCTTAAGGCCACCTTACGCTTAAACTGATTCAACGCGTAGGCAGAAGCCTTAATCTTCCGACAGAAGACTCGAGAGCATTTAAATTCTTGCGTTAGAGGCCGTCGCTTGACATTCAAGGAGGAAATGCAGCGTCTGTTTGGGGCACATTGTTGAACTGGGCTAACCCTGGGTTACAGAACCCGTAATCACATGTTCGCGCGGAGACAATTGTCCACTCTAAAGTGCTAACATAACGAATGGACTTCACCCTCTTAGCTGCATCAAAAGCCATGGTAGAGTTTCTAGAGACGCTGAAATCAATACAATTATAAGAAGAGCTTTACGCAGGGCTGGTGTACCAAGCACGCTCGAGCCCAGGTTAAGACTTTATGACGACAAAAGACCTGACGGTGTAACAATCCCGCTATAGGCTAACAGCAATTGTTTAGTATGAGATGCTACAGTGTCCTGCACAGTGGCTCCTCCTGTATACGTCACAGTTCACTAGAAGCGGGATGGGTTGCCGAGCGCGAAGAAAATAGGAAAAAACGCAAGTACCAAGAACTGGAGACGGGTTACATCGTAGTGCCAATATCTATAGAATCAATGTGTCCGGTAAGCAAGGGAACCAACAGATTCATCAGTAAGCTCGGCAAACGGATTACAGATCCTACAGGCAGTCGGCGCAAAGGCGAGTTTCTACGGCAACTGCTGTCGCTTGCAGTTTGCCGAGGAAATGCCGGTTGTATTGTCGGTTTCATGGAATAATATTTAAGAGCTAGGAGAAGACAAGGAATACACGTACACACCTCACAATTGTAACAATTAAACAATGATGATTCAAAAAATAATAATAATAATAATAATAATAATAATAATAATAATAATAATAATAATAATAATAATAATAATAATAATAATAATAATAATCTATCTATTGCCAGTAGCTATGCCCCGCTCTTCGAAGCACATACACGCCGCTGTGAGAACCTACTAGGTATTTGTATTAGAAAGCCGCAAAACTGTAATCGTGTCGAAGCGCCAGCCATAGGCCCGTCGAAGTGCCGTCACGCGGCGATTAACAATATGTTTGCAATGACACTTAGGTCAGCCGGATCTCCTGCAAATTTGAACTCCCAGAACTAAAACAGACGGACGAACGGTCAGTGCCAGACGGGGTGGCGGTAATACTCTCCGAAACAGGGCCAGTTGCTAGTTTTCAATTGGATAGTGACAAACTTGTAAGCCCCCGACCTGGCCTTGTGGTCATAGAAGCCGAACGAGCTAACGTCCGTAATACGCCAATCGGATGCCTACACGATGCTGCATTAATCGAGGGTGCATTAACTTATTTACATTGACCCTATTGTTTTTCCCTGCTAAAATAAATGAAGCAATTACTAAAAACTAATTTATAGGTTGATACCTATTTATTTCAACTATTTACTGCAAAAAATGAAGGGAGATGTCAAACTAAGCAAACGGCGAAACAGGTATGGTCTCCAAAAGTTACGAGAGCACTTTTGCTGACATAGATGGCACATCGAAGCGATGGGCTGAGATACGGAATAATCTGTTGTTTTCTATGGCTGTCCTAAAGCTGGTCGCATCGCGACGTCTTTCACGGGTACGCAATCCGGCAGAAAAAGGTACAGTCTCAAGCGATGGCATTCCTGAAATATGGAGGGACTGAAAGGAAATATTGAAAATGTAAATTAATTTTTTCTCAATAGACGCGGCAAGACAGAAAACTACAGTACATCAAGTGGTAATACATGGCAGGTGCCCAGCTAGCAAATAACTGCGTTAGAAAGTGGAACAGAGAGAGGCACGCTCATGTGGCGTAATGAGAGAAAACGTTTGTTTCACATGATTTTATAGTAAATATTTAAAATTGTTTTGCCCTTGATCTAGTTGGCATAAGTATTGTTTTTTTCGTGTTTGATGCTCTTTTCAAAATGCGCAGTATCCAGCGACATGCTGTAGAAAATAATAGCTAGAGCCAACGCCAGCTTCGTTGCTAGAAAACCAGTAGTTAGCCAAAATTCAGGATGCGCTAGTGATTGCGCTTACACCACGTTGAGCCTCTTAAGATAGGCTCAACGTGGTGCAGGCCTGAGGAATCTACTAGGCTTTACCACAGGCAGGTTTATAGGGTCCAAGAGAGCGACGCAGAGGGCCAGGTGCCTTGGATATGCTACAAATGCAAGAAGCCTGCCCTTCTAGTTTCCAACTTCAATGCTACGGTGATGCCTTGTCTTCGGAGAAGAGGGGCGCCGTGCTGATAGGATGACTTGCCCAGCTTACGGAGGGCAAGTTGAACAGCGGCGGAAGGCCGAAAGGGCGCCGCCGAAAGCCAAGACAAAACAGAGAATGAAGGAGAAGCCCACACAGAATCTTAGCGAGAGAAGGGGAGTGATAACCGAGCAAGGTAGCTTAGTGGCAAAGCCATTGCCTTGGATTCAGAAGGTCGTGGGTTCAAGATCTGAACCGGCCATTCTTAAATTAGTTTCTATGATTTCCAATTTAGGCAAGGTGAGTGTCGGAGTGGAATATAATCGGCCACGATTGGACAAAAAGCGGGGAGCACAGATGTTTGGAATAAGAAGAATGGTAGTACTACCGTTATCCCGGCAGAAGACGGTATAGGAGACTGCAATTTGGTTGGTAGGGGCCATCCACCCGACCATTCGAGTATTGTTAAATATATTCGAATTAAACTGTAGCCGCTGTAACGCGGCACATGATAGGATTAGAAACGGATAGCTTAGAGCCTTCTGATTCTCAATACCGGTAAAAGGATCATACCTTCTTCAGAGAAAGCCAGACAGCCTTAGTCAACCTAACAATTGACAATGATGCACCAAATATTGTCATGAAACATGTCGGCCAGCGCCAGCTATCTGAGCGTTAGGTCGCTAACATTTTTCGGAGATGCATATACAACATATTCTATATATGCCCAAGATTAACGGAAACAAATGCCGTTTCCGAGATTTAATAAATACGTGTAATGTAATGAAGTCAACAATACCGAGAGGTAATGTTGATATAATAATATATACTATTGCTATTACTGTTGCCGTTGTCGTTATTATTTTGTTGCTGTTGCTGTGTCTGTTGTTGTTGTTGTTGTTGCTGTTACCGCTGGCGTTCACTGGTTTTTGGGAGCAGTTCGTTCGAGTGAGAGCAATCGCAGTCTAACATTGCAGCTACTGCTAAGTGTTTCCTGTCTTGCACATCGGCTAAACACAGCTGACAACTCTTCTTCAGTTCCTTCATTCTTCCGATTCGCGGCCCAGGTCTGAAGTTGCCGCTAGCCATCGGCCGTAACAGCAGCCAGGTAGCAGCGAATATCGCGCTAGAGATAGATGGATGGGTCAATAGAATAAGACACTTATCGCGTCAATATGGAAACAACATTGACGATGCACATCGAAAGACGATTTGCCGCACGAGGTGGCCTATCGAATTACCGCTTTCTCGTAGTTAGAAATAATAATAAAAATAATAATAATAACTTTTGCGGAAAACGCCAGATACAGACAGTAACAGCAAGAGCAATCATAATAATCAGCTAAGCAGATTGCATAACTGAAGATAACAATAACAACAACATCGGTAGTACAAATATGCAAGTATGTGAAACAAAACGACGGCGACGACTGCAACTGCAAACAAGCAGCAGTAACAACAACAACAACAACAACTATAACAACAAGAATATCAACAGTTTAGACAACAAAAGATAACAACCATAAAAAAAACGTGGCAAACAGATCCAGAACACAAAAGCTATGAATGCAACGACTAGTTTCAATAAATAGAAATAATGCTAGCGTAACACAAAAGCTATTTCAACAATAACAAATGGCCAGTGCAAATAGCGACATGAACAGCGGAGCTTCACTGAACGTCAGACAAAAGTAGCTTGTAGCTGTACTAATAACGAGATCACAAATATATAGCAAGCGTATAGACCATCATCTGTCTAAGGCGGCATTTTGACAACAAGTTTTCCAGGGAAAAACTCCGTTCACGATTCAGACTGACGTCCCGGCAGAACAATCAACCCAAATTAGCCAATGAACAAAGTAAGCATCCGGCTACTCAATTTTGTTCGCTACCAGATCGGTTTTAGACTTGGTTTAGGGTGCACTAGATGTTCAATTTAAACCCAAGTCGGTATGACACCCATCCGCTCGCATCCGCAAACAACTCGAAAAAGATTTGATTTTCGTTTAGTGAGATCTATTACTTCCACGAACAGATAAGGGTCTGAATGTTGCCCAACGTTAGCACGGCGGTTAACGATTGTTACACTCTATATAAATGAAAAATATTATGTAGGATGTTGTTACAGTCTTATCATCACTTGTACGTTTAGTTATATTACATAACAGGTTATTATAATTTACCCGTTCCCTACAGTCTAGCTTCTGAATGTAGTAATATAGCCTTAGTTAAAATATGATTAGGATAATAGTAAATATAGTAATGACACCCGTCGTAGTAGTAGTAGTAGTAGTACTTATAGTAGCCGAACCATCTATATGTATCCTATATCTGCTACTTTTTTTTTGTTTTTTTTTTAAAGTAGTAGCAGATATTGGATACATATAGATGGTTCGGCGCTGATAGCACTGTAGCAAAGGCAGAGAACATATGAAATAGGCAGACACGGAAGTGCGGCAGTTAAACCGAGCAGTTAAACCGAGTTCCATCACACATAGCGCACAAAAAGCTTTTTCCCTGTCTCTCTCTCTCTCCTTCAACCTATCTTTCTTTTTCGGCATCTTTATTTCTATATATATATATATATATATATATATATATATATACATCAATTGCGGTACACTCGAGAACCAACTCGGTGATGATGATGATGTAATCATTTCCTTTTTCCTTCATTTCGTATTTATTTCTACGTTGTCTACGTGGCATGTCGGTCGGCCGTCGCGCGTGTGTTTTTTCCGCCGTCTTTTTCGTGTTCTTCTTCTCGACATGATTGACGTCCCCACAAAGGCTGGCTGCTAGCTTGCTCTGTCGTACTGCTGTCGCCTGTAACGCTGTTTTCCTTCTTCCTCAGCCGTTGTCGTCACCGGAAATTACTCTTCAACAGGAGTAGGGCTAAAACATGCGCACAAACGCTTGTACACATGCCCACGACTAGTGCCGCACATGAAGCACACATGCGAGAAGAGCACATGTCTAGTGTCAAGCGGTCAACAGGCCACAGCCATCCACACGCGGGCAAACATATACACGAGACATATGTACATCTACGGAAGGCTCGCCTGTATCAACATTGAACGATTTTAGGAAAAACACTTTTAGCAGACAGCGTACAGGTGTGTGCAGCCCAAGATCCGGAATAACAACCGTAAGACTGTGGCGGCGTCAGCAAAGATACCGTTTTAGCGATGCTAGGCTGTGTTTGCCGAATAACGACGACAACGACGACGACAACAACAACAACACAGACGGATGCTGCATAACAACAATGCCGAGCGACGAGGATAACAGCAACAACAGACACAGCAATATACATCATCATCTTCATCAACTGCAACGAACATCTATGGTGGCGGTAGCGTGGCGGCGAATACACTAGACAAAGACATCCGCCGTAGATTTAAACATAATAATAATAATAATAATAATAATAATAATAATAATAATAATAATAATAATAATAATAATAATAATAATAATAATTATTATTATTATTATTATTATTATTATTATTATTATTATTATTTAGAAGATAGAATTATTGAACTTTAAATATATCTAAAAGGCTCACAAGAAAGTACTTTGTCCTGATATGAAAATGTCCTGATAAAGATACGCAAAAAACGATCGTAATTTAGACTACTATCGATAATGCCTTCGCGCAACGGCAGGGTTCTTGTATGCAGTCTTTAACAAAGATCTAGAATAGTTCTTCAGCTAATTTGCACCTAGAAAACGGCCGTGGGTAGACTCGGCAACTTAACTTTTAGATTCCAAATCTTGACCTTTAGACACCGGGATTCGGGCTTAAATCAATATTTTATTTTACTTTGCACATTTGTACGATGGCAATACTCAAACCCATTTGGCTTCGATATTGGCATTTGCCCCTTAGACGCTAAGTGCCTAGACAGTTCAAGCTTAGCCGACTAAATAAGAAGCCCTAATACGCATTCAATGAGCCGTACGTTCCTGATTTCAAATGTTTGATGATCGCTATTTGGTGATTGCGACACCTATTTTTGACCTTATGCATTTTAATTTAATTTTTGGACGATGCTTGCTGCCAGGCTGTAGACAAAATAGACAACGATAACATAAAATTCAATTTGAGAACTTAAAGCGCTAAGAGTACACAGCAGACATTTTAAACGAATCGCGAAAATTAAAGCGTTGAAAACGTTATGGGTAGTGATGATAAAAATAAGGCTACCGGTAGCTGTTATATTGCTTTCTTAGAACTACCGTTGTTTCTGTCATCAGGGCTGATACTATTAACGGTTGTTTTCGGGTAATTTTATGCTCAGTTAAGTCGAACAGGACTCGAACCAATGTGCAACTTATTATACTAGGTAAGTGTAAGAACATTAGGTCCAAGACTGTTGCTTCGGCTACAACAGGAAGTCATGAGACGACAAAAATCATCCGCTGCGAGCACCGTTTGAAGGGCTAACATCGCTGAGCGAGTTATTGCATGACCAAAAAGAAAACTGAATTCCAACATAGATCCATGGAAAGGGATTACACCTTGCAGGGCGTGCCAATGACGTTACAGTCCGACTACGGGCTCAACAATAACAAAACACTTTCCACGACCACCAGAGAGTGTTGTAACTCAAAGTTTATATTATCTCGCAGTAGCCAAATAAAATATTGATGGCGGAGGGGCACAACGTTAGATGCGATATGGTGGTAAACTATGCTTACGTCAGAATGCGTACTGTATTGAGAGCTTGGCGAACAAGTCCGTTAGCCATCCACCTACCTCGCAGCAGCAACAGCACCAGCACTCCTCTCCTCTGCTTAAGAAAGCGCGTGCACAATTGCTGCGTGCAGCTGCACGTCAAGATATCAGTGTCGCAAACCGTCGTTTCCATTGTTAGCGGCTCTGCTCTGCAAGATTTTGGTTGAAAAGTATAAAGGTCCTAAAATAAGCCTTTTTGGCAGAGTACTAGAGTAATCGAATTTTTAAGCGTTTTATTGTGATAATTAGCACAGAAATAGCAAAGTGCTAGATGAATAGACGTCTCGATACATTTTAATGTAACATTCACACAGTTACTCTTTTACTCAGGCCGGGCGTTAAGAAAACAAATGCTAATACTGTGCAATGTTGCTAACATTACGACTGCTATCTCAACCTCATCAACCGTATCGTCATTCATCATTTTTACGTTCATTATGACCATAACCATATTTGCCATTTTTATTTTGTTTCATGCGGCACGTTTATTCCACTCTACGTTGCGCTCCTGATCTTGCTACATCTGTCTGTTGTCACTGTTGATCATCCTACGAGAGTGAAGATTGATCGACCCACACCACACACACACACTTTAATACGAATACACGGTTATTTCTTTTTCGTACGGTTAATGCGACCAATTTAAAGTGGTCAGTCTGAGTCTCGAACCCAGACCGGCCTCCCGAATGCAAGGCAAAGGCTTTTTGACACTAAGTTATCTTGCTCGGTTTATGCACGAGAGTGTGTATATCCGTGCATTCGTATCAAAGTGTGCGTGTTTGTGTGTGTGCGTGAATGCCTGCATGTCAGTTTGCTGTTTGGTGGCCTGCATACCTGTGTAAGTGTATTTGAGGGTGTATGAGAAAATATGGATGGATAGACGGATAGATGGACGGATGGATGGATAGACGGATAGATGGACGGACATGTGGAGAGACCGATGGATGGATGAATAGACGAATTGATGAACCGATGGATAGACGGATGGATGGACAGGTGAATGGACGGATAAATGGGTGGATAGATGGATGGATGGAAAGATGAATGGACCGATGGATGGATCGATAGATGGATGGATGGACTAATGGACCGATGAATGGATGGATGTATGAAAGGATGGATGGGCCGATATATGGATGGACCGATAAACGAATGGACCGATTTTTTTAACGCTCTGACAACTACATTTTAGACGCTCGTAATGGGCTAAGTTGCCTGTGGCACGATATTGTCTAAATGCATCTATCGTCATCGCGTTCTTGTACTGAAATTATATAGGCTTTCTCCAGCAGAGGTATGTAGCAGCAGACAATGACAACCACGTCCAACAAATTCAACCAGCACGGCCAGGGCTTGAACTAGCGATGTTTTGCCAACCGTGATTGCCATGGCAACGCCCCGTTTGGAACGGTGCGTTAGCCGCCTAAGCCACCGCCACTACAAATAAATGGATGGATAGATGGACCAATGGGCCGATGAATGGATGGCTGTATGGAAGGGTAGATGGACCGATGGATGGATGGGCCGATAGATAGACAGACTGATAGACGGACGAATGGGTGGACGGAAGGATGGATGAATAGACCTGATACACGGATAGAACGACGATAGATGGACGGTAGGATAAACGGATAAATGGGTAGACCGATGGATGAATAGGTCCATGGATAGACAGATGGATGGATGGATAAACGGCTGGAACGACGGATGGATGGATAAACGGCTGGAACGACGGATGGATGGATAAACGGCTGGAACGACGGATGGATGGACGGGTGGACCAATAGATGGATCAATAAGTGGACGGATTGATAGATAGATGAATGGACAGGCGGGCGTGTAGATGGACGGATAGGCAGACGGATAGATGGATGGACGAATTGCTAAACATAGAGACGGATGGACAATAGAAGAATGTGTGTGTGTGTGTGTCATGGGTCGCCATTGTCACTGCGCTGAGTATGTTGCCTGTGGCGGCCGTATCGATAGCCGTTTATGTCGACTTCGTATTCGTCGTCGATTCAAACGGCAACTTTTTTCCTGTTCAGCAGCGAGCAACAGCGTTCGGTGTGTGTTAACCATTCATGCTGCTGTTGTCGTTGTTGTTGTTGTTGTTGTTGTTGTTGCTGCAGTTGTAGATGTTGGTGTTGTTGTAGTTGTAGTTGTTGGTGTAGTTGTAGTTGTTGGTGTTGTTGTTGTTGCTGTAGCTGTAGTTGTTGGTGTTGTTGCTGTTGTAGTTGTTAGTGTTGTTGCTGTTGTTGTTGCTGTAGTTGTTGGTGTTGTTGTAGTTGTTAGTGTTACTGTTGCTGGACTTGTTAACGTCGTTCTTATTAGGGTTGTTTTTCTTTTATTGTCGAGACCGACTGCAAGAAATTGAAGGAGACGATGCAAAAGACCATTGTGCTGTTGGTTGTCGGGTTGTTCTCGTTACCACTGCTGCTGCTGCTGCTTTCGTCACGGTGCGGCGACGGGGACGTGGACGGCGGTGGGACCGGTGTGAAATGCGGCGGCAAATCTGTCAATGCTGCGCGTGATGCTGTGGTAGAGTTGCCACGACAGCAGTGGCAAAAGCAGTTCTGCGGATGCTACTGAGGCAAATGCTGCGAATGCTGCGAATAGGCATGGTGATGATGAATAATGCTGTGATGGAGTTGCCACTGCAGCGATGGCAAATGCTGCGGGGGGAGGATCTGCTGCGAATATCGTGATGATGAATAATGCTGTAGTCGATGATGCTGGTGCACCATCTGATGACGCAGTCGGCACTTACCGGTTCACTAGCTAGCTCCACACAACATGCATGAGCGACTGTTGCCCCTAAAAGTCACTACCGACCATTATTACTGTTGCCATGTGGTTGTTATGGCTAAAGCTAGCGGTACCGTTCGAATCATGTGTATTTTCGATCATTATTCCGTTTAATTACGTGTGTATTGCTGTCACTGCCACCATCACCACCACCAACAACGACAACACCGACGACGACGACGACAATGGCAACAACAACAGCAGCAACATTGTACTTGACTCACCCTCCGGGTGCCTCTTGTCGACGACGACAACCACAACCACAACAACCACAACTACTGCTAATACAACATGACTACATGACAACTACAATTTACTACAACCGCTACATCTACCCAGGCTGCAATCAAACCGAACAACAACACTTAATCAAAAATCAAACAACAGCAGCAGCAACACTCAATTAAAAAGAAAACAACAACAACAACAACAACGCTCTATCACGAAAAATCGTCAACAGAAACAACAACAACGCTCTATCACGAAGAATCGTCAACAGAAACAACAAAAACAGCAACAACAACGCTCTATCACGAAAAATCGTCAACAGAAACAACAACAACGCTCTATCACGAAGAATCGTCAACAGAAACAACAAAAACAGCAACAACAACAACAACACTAATATTAACAACAAAACAACAACAATCCCAACAATTTTAGAAAGCATTACCAGGCCACTTGTCAGCAGCCGCAGCGACGACCACATGTCTCACATGAATTCATAAGCATAATCTATAGCTTCTAGGCCTAACGTTTGCCGGAACCCTCTTCAGCGGCACCGCCAGCTCCAACCGCAGAGCGACTACAGTACCGCTAGCTGTACCTATGCATTATTGCATTTCGCCTTACGCCAGCTGTCGTTTTGATGTTGTTGTTTCTGCTGCTGCTGTCGTCAGTATGGAGAGTCACTGACTCACTGTTGTTGGTCGCACGCTGTGTAGTGAGAACAAATGGCGGTCATGCGCATAGCGTGTTTGTTCCCTTTAAAGCAAAACACGAGCGCCACAATGACCATCCTGATCACAAAGACGGACGACGAGCTAACTACCCATGTTAGTTTTACTACTACTACTACTACTAATTGTCATTTGATTAATATTATCCTTAGTACATTCCTTGCGACGCCTGCTCTTCCGACTCAACTGACGTACACGCCTTAATTGGTGAGACAAATGTGTTGGACCAACGCAAGAATAAAATAATAGTAATAATATGTTATTAATACTATCTTGCACCTAAGCCAACTAAAATAAGTTTGTACGACTACACAACGTCGACTTCTTATTACAGGAGTTGTTACTGCTTCGGCTGTTCTTAACAACGACGTCAATTCCGCTGCTGTTAGCGACGGCATTCCTGCTGTTGATATTGTTGCTGTAGCAAATGGCGTCACCGATTGCTCGATGAGGCGGCCTGCTGTGTCCTGTGTTCTGTTCCGTCGTGTTTTTCCGAGTAATGCCACGATAGTTGTAGCACAGTATAGCTGCAGCAGTAGCAAATGGCGTGACCAGAAAAGGCAAAAGCAATATCAAAGGCACAACCCTGGTGTGACGGCTTATCTACACCCACCAAATAGTTACGAACACGACCAGACGCGGTACAGCGACGTTGACAACGACAATGATCCATGGGTATCAGGAGAACAAAAAGACAGCGGAGACGCTTACGACATTTGGCGGACTCAGTCGTCTTTGCTGCTGTCGCCTTGCTACGCGCACATGTTAACATCTGCTTTGAATCTCGGATTTTTGACGGTATGGACACGTCGATGATAACGGTCAAAGAACGACGACTAACCGCCACGACAACAAGATTGAAAGGCAATAGACAGAGAGGTTCAAGGCTGATCGACAGATCGAGACCGGTCGGCGCGTTGTCTGCGCCTGCCCATCTAGCCTTCATTTTGCTCATGTACTTTCCCTCATGCCCACGTATCCACCCTCCTGCTCATATATCTTCCATCCTGCTCCCCTTCTGCTCAGCTGTTGCCCCTTCAATTCATCTATGCCCCCTTCCGCTCATCTATGGCCACTTCTGCTCATCTACAGCCCCTCCTGCTCATCTACAGCTCCTCCTGCTCATTTACAGCCCCTTCTGCTCATCTACAGCCCCTCCAGCTCATCTACAGCCCCTCCAGCTCATCTACAGCCTCTCCTGCTCATCTACAGCCTCTCCTGCTCATCTACAGCCCCTCCTCCTCATCTATCCCACCTCCTTGCATCTTACCCCCTTCTTCTTATCTACAGTCCCTCCTGCGCGTATATAGTCCCTCCCGCTAATCCATGGCCCCTCCTGCTCATCTGTGCTCCTTTCTGCCCATCCATAGCCCCTGTTGCTTATCTATCGCCCCACCTGCTCACGTATGGCCCCTCCCGCGCATCTATATCGCCCCTCTTGCTCGTTTAGATTACATCCTGCTCATCGATCTCTAGCCTGCGCATCTACCTCTATCCTGCGCACGTATGGTCCCTTCTGCGCCTGTATGGTCCCTCCTGCGCATTTATGGTCTCACGCGCTCCTCTGTGGCCCCTCCCGCGCATTTATCCTCTTTTTGCTCATCTATTCCTCTTTTCTACTGCTTACCTATGACCCATACCGCTCATCTGTCTTCCTTCCTGCTAATTTATCTTTCCTCCAGCTCATTCGTTGCCCCTCCTGCTCATCTTTCGCCCCTTCTACTCATCTGTGCCCTCTTCCGCGCATCTCTGGCCCCTTATGCTCGTCTGTCGCCCCCATTGCTCATTTATCCTCTATCCTGCACATCTATGGTCTCTCCGGCTTACCTATGGCACCCCGACTTACCTATGGCCCCTCCTGCTCATCAATTCTCTCTCCTGCTCATTATCCTCCCGCCTGCTCATCTATCGCTCCTCTTGCTCCTCTATGGTCTTTCCTGCTCACCTATGGCCCCTCCTGCTCATCTATGACCCCACCTGCTCACCTATGCCCCCTCCTGCTTATCTATCTTCCCTCCTGCTTATCTATCTTCCCTCCTGCTCATTATCCTCCCGCCTGCTCATCTATCGCTCCTCTTGCTCATCTATGCCCCCCCCCCTGCTCATCTATGCCCCCCCCCCCTGCTCACCTATGCCCCCTCCTGCTTATCTACCTGCCCTCCTGCATATTTATCCTCTCTACTGCTCTACTATCTTTCCCTTAGCTCATCTGTCGCCCCTTCTGCTCATTTATCTTTCCTCCAGCTCATTTGTTGCCCCTCCTGCTCATCTTTCGCCCCTTCTACTCATCTGTGCCCTCTTCCGCGCATCTCTGGCCCCTTATGCTCGTCTGTCGCCCCCATTGCTCATTTATCCTCTATCCTGCACATCCATGGTCTCTCCGGCTTACCTATGGCACCCCGACTTACCTATGGCCCCTCCTGCTCATCTATTCTCCCTCCTGCTCATTATCCTCCCGCCTGCTCATCTATCGCTCCTCTTGCTCCTCTATGGTCTTTCCTGCTCACCTATGGACCCTCTTGCTCATCTATGACCCCACCTGCTCACCTATGCCCCCTCCTGCTTATCTATCTTCCCTCCTGCTCATTATCCTCCCGCCTGCTCATCTATCGCTCCTCCTGCTCCTCTATGGTCTTTCCTGCTCACCTATGGCCCCTCCTGCTCATCTATGCCCCCCCCTGCTCACCTATGCCCCCTCCTGCTTATCGACCTGCCCTCCTACATATTTATCCTCTCTACTGCTCTACTATCTTTCCCTTAGCTCATCTGTCGCCCCTTCTGCTCATCTATCCCCCTTCTGCTAATCAACCCTCCCTCCTGCTCATCTATCGTTTTTCCTGCGTACTTATCCTCTCTCCTGCTTATCTATCATACGTGCCCCCTCCTGTCCCTTTTACTTATATATCCTCTCTTCTGCCCATCATCGATCCTCCGTCCTGATTTTTGGTGATGCACCTGCTCATCTATCCTCCCTCCTGCTTATCAATCCTTCCTCCTTTTCATCTATCCTCCCTACAGCTCATACGTTTTGTTCCTCCTGCTTATTTATCCTCGTTCCTGCTTATCTAGTCTCCCTCTTGCTCATCTATTCTTCCTTCTGCTCATTTAATCTTCCTCCTGCCTTTCCTGCGCACATATGGCCCAGTATACTCATATTTGACCCCTCCTGCTCATCTATCCAATTTCCTGCTGATCTGTGGCCTTTCTTACTCATCTATACTCCTTCCTACTCATTTATCCTCCCTTCTACTCATCTATCCTGCCTCCTGCTTATCGGTCCTTCCTCCTGCTCATCTATTTTTCCTCCTGCTCAACTATCCTCTGTGTTGCGTATCTCTGGCCTTTTCTGTTCATCTATCCTCGCTCCTGCTCTACCTCTGAACCATTTGCTGTTGTTGTTTCATTGTCGTCGTTATTGGTCGCATTGCTGTGCGTGTCGGTGTCATTGTAACTTTTATTTATTTTTAACTTGTTAGCACAATCGTATCTTAAGTTTGCAATATGTCAAAGCTTGGCTAAGGCAAATATTTGGGCTATCCCATATATATATATATACATATATATATATATATATATATATATATATATGTGTTAGTCTAGTAGTGAATAGCTTTGTGTGGGTATTACTGTTGCCATTTGCAAAAAAAATGAGTCAAATTGTCACTTTTAAGTATATATATATATATATATATATATATATATATATATATGCGAAAGGAATGCCGGTTGCGTTGCTCGCCACGAGAGAGGATGACTGCCAGTTCAAGCCATATCTTCGTGTTTGCTAACGGAGTAGGCACTGGCATTTGCCATTAAGCTGTGTGTTGTTTTGGTCATTTGGTTACTGTTGTTGTAGACCCCATCGACAAAGCCAGCCGGTGGACGGCCTGCCGTCAATGGCACAAACGCTTAGACTCTGATGAATATACAACATAAGATGCACATGAGTTCACGTTTAACTAGTCGTTCGCCCGTCCATACGCCCCTAGCAAACACACAACTAACTGGTTGGTCCTGTGGTCCTACATACGCTTCGCGATTTCCTTTTGGATCGGGTTCTTTCGTGGCGACAACAATACTTTCTATATATATATATATATATATATATATACATATATTGTGAGGTGTAAAATAACTAGTCGTGCCTAGCTAGCCTGTACCTTATGTATTATTATGCCGTCATATGGCAGTGCACAACTAGAAATCGATAAAACAGCTACAACGTGGCAAATCATCTGGCAACGGACAGAGTTGCACTATTAGCTGTAGTAGTAGTTAAGACACGAAATGTTTGTAGCTGTGCCAGTCGTGGTAGTAGTAAACGGCGTAATGTTACGTGGTGCGCAACCATTTACCTAGGAAAATAATATTTAACTTTTACATTGCATTTTTTAGATTAAGTTTTAATAATACGAATATTTTATTTGTCTGCCTGTTGTCGGCTAAATAAGTCACGACCGAATTGTGCTTTTAGCTAAATAAGTACACTTATGTTATTATTGTCAGTATTGTCCTTACGATTACTAATGCTATTCTTCTTGCACGTTTATGTTCTATCACAAACTCACAGAGATCTAAGGCATACCTTATCGATGAGCAAGTGAAGCGTGCACCGCAGTCTACTAAACAGCTTTGGGAAATCTTAATCAGATTCTATCGTATAGTTTCTAACTAATCTGAGGAACTTTCTATTTTGCATGCGTAAGCAACTTGCAGAATGCCAAATAAATATAAAGATTCTAAAGCTTCGTTGTTGAAATCGAGCATAAATGTGGGTGAGGTACGGAAACTATACCCGTATGCTCCTCAAGACGGAAGCACTGGAACCTCTCAGTACAAAACTGAATCGTTTCCGAAGAACTTGGTAAGGCGTGAATAATATATTCGTAACGGCATTGTTACCGTAATTAGCAATATCGTCAACGATAATGTTAATAACATTCTATTTAAAAACGCGCAATACTTTAAAATGAATTTCAAGGATGCGGGGTTCTTAATATTCCGGCACGGAAGCACCTGCCGATGCTAGCGTCTCTGTGTACTCGTATGCCTGGCCAGGGACGCGCCCCGCGGCGGCAGCCGACAACGTACTTGTCCGAGCAGCTAGATTTGCGTGAATTGACACGCGAACTGAATTTATGGCCGACATAAAGCAACCTACAAAAAGCTCTTCGTGGTGAATAAGCGCCGCTTTTATGAGGAGACGGAGTTTCCTATGCTATGAGAGAGTTGAGCGCGAACCCCATGCCTACATTGTTTGCCCGCTAAGCAAAGGCATGCACAGCACGACAAAGGAGCAGTTGCGGCAGCACGTTACTGCCCTTCTGCTCGATGCAAACACTCCCGCGCTTAACACAGTTCTTGAGCAAACCGCTCACTCTGGAGCAGCAATACATGAATTCGTGGTTCACGGTGACAAAAGTGGTGCAAATTTTGCGCGGGTTACCCAAGGACCAAAAGTAGTGGTCCTAATAGGATCTATTACAAACATTGGGCTAAGTCGTCCGATGATTTAGCAGGGGAGCTGTGTAATCTGTTTAATCCGATACAGACTCAGCGAGGGACACATACCCCAGGTTTGGCGCAAGGCCAGGCTTACTCTGCTATTCAAGGGCAAATACGGTGACAACGTAGACGATCCATATCTATACCGGGGTATCGCGTCGGAACGCGCTCATAAGAAAATCTTCGCTTAGTTGATTATCTCGGGGGTGTTTTCAACTGTGGATAAAGTCTTGCCTCCGGAACAATTCGGATTCAGGAAGGGTCGAGGTACACAGGACGCGATCCATATACTCCTGTCGGAAGTTAAGCGTGTATTGGCGGTGATTTGTACGCTGTCTTTATTGATTGTGTCAGGGCCTTTGACAAAGTTCCCCGTCACTTACTAACATGCTGGGGTACGTGGTTCTTTTCTACGAGTGCTTCCCAGCTTCTTTGATGAAGACCGCCTTGTAGTAAGCATAAGGGGCGAAAACACCTTTTCAGTTGCCTGGCCTTCTCTTTGCTCATCGCAGGCTTAGCCATGTGCGGAATGAGTTAAAAACGCCGTCGTCGTTATGTATGCGGATTATATAGTAGTGGCCCACCGGCATCGCGGTGCCATTCGTCGGATTGTCGGCGACGTAAAAAGTTACCTTCACCGTAAGAGCCTAGAAATAAATTCGCAGAGGACGAAAGCCATTAAGTTTCGCCGTGGGGGTCGATTGGCTGCAGTAGACGTAAAACCCTGCTGTAGCCGCTCGCCGGAGTTTATCAACTCCTTTCCGTATTTAAATTTACGACTACACTATACGGGAACGACTTTTACTCAGCACATCGGCGACAGGGGTCGGGCGGCTATTGCTTCTATCCACACAGAGGTGAGAGGCCTTCGACGACTGTTTCTAAGTGCCGCAATGCGTCTTTTTGAGCTTAAGATGGTGCCAATGTTGAGCAACAACCTTCGAAGGGTGTGGGGCCATTTTTTTCAGCGGCAAATCTCACGCAGCGACAAATATGCTTTACAATATATTTGGTCTACAAAAAAGTTTTTTCGTTTTTTAATGATTCTTTACGGAAAAAAACCGAAAAACCTTTTTTGTAGCCCTATATATGAAGAGCGTTGTTTGCTTGTCGCAGACGGCAAGGAACCGCTTTGTGCACCTGCTAGGGGGTTGCGGATTGGTAGTAGAAACAATCAGAGTAAGAACCGGCACGCGTACCTAAGGCACATTGTGCATGGCTATTGCTTGCTTTATTCAACTCAAGGCTTTCACCAAGTGGGTGATCAATGTCGTTGCCGGTTCTCCTCCCAGATATGCGCTAAATATCACGCAGCAAGCTACCAGGCGCATCGGTGGCATAAACAATATGAAATACTTTAAAAGAAGACAGCAGCGGCCGCAGTTATCTGTGTGTTAGTTGAAAGATCTAACAGTTTCTTGATATTATGGGCGTCCCTGCTCCGGCAAAATTGCCGCGGTCTCCGACTAATGCCATCACGTGTCTCAAGAAGATTTCAGTAGCCCGCAAAACAATACAAGAGGAGCGGTACTAATATAAGCAGTAGTAGCAGCTGTACCTACACGAGGAGGCACAACCGGGGTAGCCGACGAAGGAGGATAGAGAATTTAAGGTCGGAGAGGAGTCGCCAATGGGGCAGGCTTGGACAAGATTCTTGAACAGTCTGGGGAAGGAGATAAGTAGACAAGAAAAGCAAAAAAGAAATTGTGGTGGAGGAGACTTCACTGCCGCGGCATGTGGATGGAGAACTAGAGAGACGAACTCAAAAGGGAGAGAGAGAGATGATGAAGTGGCTAGGAAAAAATAGCATGGTTCTCTACACCAATGGGTAAAACCAACATTCGTTCAAAGAAGCTAGTTATCTTTATAAACCTCACCTTCGGGACTAAGCACACATTAGAAAACTTTCAAAGTTGGAGTGCTCTAGATAAGACTACTCAAAGTGACAATGCGTACATAGGGACGCCGAGAAAAACTCTGTGAAAAAAGTGGAAGCAATTGCATGGAGGCCTTCAAAATCGTCTCCACCTTCCGAGAAGAAAAGCGTCTGGGCCAGATGGAATTCCTCCAGACGCCATTCAAATATTTCTGCAGGAGAAACCGGAGGTCTTTGAAAGAATGGCGGATAAGACTTAAAAGGAGAGACAGTACCTGACTGGGTGGAAGAAAGCCATTTTGGCCCTTACCAAAAAAAAAACAGAAAAGCCCCTATGGCCCGGGAGGATACCGACCAATATGTCTCCTGGAAACGATAGGTAAGGCTTTTGAGATAATGGTTAGCAGGAAGTTAATTCCCACGGCTTCGATGTAATGCCAAAGTAATACCGAGCCTGCGGGGGTGGGGAGGAATCCGGGTTTAGTGGGTTTGCAAATCTCACACTAGTCACGCAGGCTGCTAGTGGCGCGTGTGCATTATGCATTCCCGAAACCTCCTAAAACAAAAAAAACAAACAAAAAAACAGGAAGTTGATAGCGGAGCTTGAGAGTAAAAGAGCTTTGGCAGACTTACAGTATGTCTTCCGAAATTCAAGGTCAACAGAAAGGCTGTCGAAAGAATATTACAGGAGACCCAGAGACACAAGGTATGAAACCAGTGATCAAGAGAGATGTGTCTTGTCGTCGTACTAGACGTACGAAATGTCTTCAACTTACCGCGGTGGCAAGTCATCATACACGTTATGAGGAACATGCAGATTTTGAAAGACCTTAAAAGGGGTCAATCCTAGGCCCCTTCTTTGTAACATGGCGTACAATGGGATGCTGGAGGTAGTTCAGACGAAAGGAGTACAGCCGATCGCATATGCTGACGACATAGCCATCATGGTCACAGCTCGGGACTCGTGCTTTCCGACGTAGAACGTCACACAAGCGCTAAATCAAGTCGAAAGGTGGGTGCAACCGCACGGTATGAAATTAGCACCGGAGCAAAGCCAGGCATTGATGCTAATGGAGAATAAAGCAAATGTTGTTGTTGCTGTTGTCGTTGTTTCTTATTGTTGTATTTTTCTTGTCGTTGTCATCGTCGTCGTTCGTGTTGTTACTGCCCTTGTCGCTGTGCCCATTATATTATGCTAATTTCAACGAGGCACTGCACCAAGTGACAACAAGCAACAGTTTGTTCGCGCCTTTCTCTGGTATTGTTATTATTATTGTCGCTGCTGCTGGTGTTTCTTTTGCCGTTCGTAGCTGCAGGTTTGCCGTCGCCGCTAAGGACCGTTGGCGACGCTGTCTCGGTGCACTACAGTGCTTTGCATGGCAATCGTGCTGCTGCTACTGCTGTGGTATTGTTGTGCGCAAAGTTGTTTATTGGCAGTCTTGTTGTTTGCGTTGCTGCTACTAATCTTCTTCTCCCTTGCTGTTGTTTCTGGTAGTGATGCTGCTGTGGCTGCCTGTTCCCGTTATCATTTTTGTTGGCTCTTGTGTTTGCTGTCATTGCTGCTCCAGTTGGCGTAGCTCTTGCTATCCACTTAAACCCGCCTGCTTGGCGACCTCCAGCTCGTTTGCCTCCCATTTCTCCCTCTTTCTCTCTCTCTGTATTTCTCCCTCTCTCCTACTTACGTTATTCCTCTCTTTCCAGCTTATAAAATTGTTATCATCGTGGTTGTCGTCGTGATTGTGGTTTGCCATGCTGGCCTACTTTTTTCCATCTACCTAGCTACTAGCTGTACTGTCATGCTAAAGGTGACACTTCTGCGTGGGCTGTGGTGGCTACAAGTGGCGGCCATTGCACTAGCAATGCCGTTACCATCAACCGCAGGCCACGGGTGGTGTCTCTGCTTGAGGAGGACCAGCTAGGCTAGAGTAGCACATGGGGACGGAGATTGACTAGAATTACCAATCGTAGTACCCCTAACAGTAGTAGTAGTAGTCGTAGTATACGTAATCAGTAAGTTGAAGTAGTATTAAAGATGGTTCCAGCTCCTCGCCTCATCCTGAGGTCATTTAGATGAGAGGTTTTTAATGGGTATTACGCCAACAACATCGACATTAAGTCCCACACTACCCGTCATAAGTGTGCGTAAAAACTTTTACCTCTCACGAAAAAAAGTACACGTAATCAATTTAGCAGCAAAAATTTTGATTATGCTATTATCACGTGGCGGCGTGGTCTAGGAAACTTGTGCGCTGGCCATGGCTATCATCTACCAATGTGTCGCCGATTTGATTTCTGTTGTTGATCAAATTTCTCTAAGCCTACGCGCATTGAGAATCGATGGTACACCATACCGCTGGGAGTCCGTGACCATGGTGTCACAATGACTGTCGGAGCAACCCTAGGATAGCTCAAGATGTCCCTTATACAAAAAGGTGACCACCGTCAATTGTCAGGGAATTGTTCTAGCTAAAAGCAGCGTCACCGATTATGCTGATTATGCCGCGATGTGCTTCGAGGGTTTTCGAGCCCGGCGCGCCGTTTTAAAATGGCAGGTATTGTATGCAGAGCTCCACTGGCTAACGAGAACTTTATACAGTGCACTTCAGCCGACTAGCACTAGCCGCCCATAGTAATAATAAGATATTTAATTATATTAATACATGTTCAGACCTCACAATCGTATGATCAGCAATAAACAATAAAATAATAATAATAATAATGTCGAATGCAGAAGAAGACTCTTGATAAGTGTTGAATAAAGGCGTGGGAGGTCATTTGCCGCCTTCAGGGCTTTGTTCCTCGGCCCATTAAGATGGAAGGTACGAGCCCCCAGAGACTCCGGGCAAGAAAAACCAGGATATATGCGGTCGTGTGGGTGGTTTACTTCTGGCCGCGCCTAGTAAGTGCAGGCAAAAAAACGAAACAATTCGTCCGCTTATTGACAAATATTGATGTTTTGCTCTTGACGGGGGTCGAGGTATGACCTACATCCTTTCTTACTTCTAGTATTATGTCGGCGCATTTTGCCATTACAATAGCCATTATCATAGTTATATTATTATTACAACTACTACTACTACTGCTGCGGCTGCACCACTAGTTCTCCCATATTCGTCTGACTGGCTACTAGATGACTGATAGGCGGGTGACAACGACGAAGGAAGAAAGAGCCACTTGATAAATAAATATACGCTAATGCACACATATGTAGAAATAACAGGAACTGCACCCTGCTTATGATGATAAAGATGGGCATTCCTTATGATCTCTGTCAACCGCGAAGACGACTGCCCGTGGCCACAAGAGGAATTCTGCTTACCAGGAAATTATTATTATTATTATTCAATTTTTCGGTATTTCCCTACAATTGTGGGATCTAAACGTGTACCCGCCTATGATCACCCCCGCTCCTCAATCCATAGAGCCGATGACAGTGGCGGCGTTTCCCCTACACACTGCGAGCGAGAATTGCTGACGCAGAAACTCATCCTCGCGCTGGTCACCCGTGTTAGCACTAATTTTAATACCTAATTCTTTAAGGAAGATACTTATGTTTTTGCTGATTGGGCCCATCGTTTCCATGCCGACGGGTACAAAGTGGTATCTTTTCTCCAGGTCAGAGTATTCGCGTTTTTTGCGATCTCAGCATGTTCGGCAACCCACCCTGACCGGGTAGCGCTATGCATCAAGTATGGCGGAGCCAATGTACATGATACCGTGGCATCCCATACCAGGCATTTGCCCTTAGACCATGGCGGAATGGTGACGCCGTCGGGTCTTTTGTCGTCTTCGAAGCTCAACCTGGGCTCTAGGGTGCTCGGTATGCCGGCTCTACAAAGAGCCTTCTTTAAGACTGCGTTGATTTCCGCGTGTCTGAGAGTCCTGCCAGGGCTCTTAGAACAGTTTAAAGGGTGCAGTCCGTCCTTATCCACTGTTTTTCCACACGCCCTGCACTCGTATGGCTCACATATGGAAGCGCATATTTTAGGGCGGCCACCATGCGGAAGGAGGTGCTTTACAGCATGATGCCCAGCTGCGGTGAAGGAAGTGCCTTTAGGAAGCCATTGCTGAAGGTCTGACGGGCGGCTATAAATACCGCTCTCTCTGTCGGAGATTGGGTGTCATCTAAGATCTTGCGAGCGGTCGTTTGACACGTGTAGCTGTCAAGTATATGCTGCGTAGGGTGTTGTTCCCCGGGGCCAGGACCTATCGATTGTCTTGCTGCCAGCTTCGTCCCTCATTGCGCGGAGAACAGATCAATGCGGTTCTAACAACGTCTCTGCGAGTCCTGAGAACTCTATGAGAGAAACAGCTTAGCACAATGAAGCAAGGTCTGCTACGGACCTTAGTCCCAACCCTCCTTCGCTGAAAGGAGGTGTGGCCCTTTTCCAGGATCTGTCAGTAAAGGCTACGTTTAGAACTTCACTCAGTGTCTCCTTTGCCACCTCGTCAAATGCTTGCAAATTATCACAGTTTTGGCCTGTGGGCGAAGTGCGTAGAATATAGTTGAACCTAGGTGACCCTTAGCTGTAGAACCTAGGGACCAATAGCCGAGTTTTTGTAGACCGAAGGGCGTCTCTCTTATCCTGGATTGTTCTAGAGATCTTCCGAGAGCCAACGGGCGCTCCCAAGACTTCCAAGTCAGGCAGCTCGATTCTCTTTGTACCGGGCAGGGCGTCTGCAATAATTTTGCATGCCTCCTCCTGTTCGTGGAAGGTTCCACCTACAGCTATGAGCTCGCATTTAGAGGCGTTAAGAGTTAAGCCTCCCTCTTCTGCAAACTGTAACTTTTCGCGTATGTCGGAGGCCACTACGTTTGCCGGGCCGCCTAGTATACCATCGTTCAGATACCAGACATTTTGTGGGCTTTTCATACGGAACACTAATCTTGAGATTCCTAAACAAAATAAGGCGGGTCCAATCAGGTCTCCCTGTTGTACTCCGTTGGCTGAGAGAAGAGGCTCACTCTCTCCCCAGACAGCAGTGATGGCGTGCCATAGCTCTGCCACGCTAAGCGGAACATTTGTGGAACTTTTGCTTTAACTTCACTAAGGATGACATCGCGTCGAATTGTGTTGAAGGCGTTTTGAAAATCTAGTTTTATCAGGAACCGTGGGGGCCCTTCTGTCTCCGTGAAAGCCCGAGTTGCGTGTGCTTCAGCTTCGGCTCCGCCTTTTACCGATACGCCAACCTGGTGAGGTGTCACCGCCTTTACATTTGCCGTCCTATCGATGGAAATTGCTACTTTGGCAACCAGCCTACTAAAGGTGAGGCCGCACGCTATTGGTCTAATGGAACCGTCTTTTTTCTTTAGGGCTGTCAGATCTGCCCCATAGAAGATTGGGTGGCAAAAACTTGGCAGCCTGCCACTTAGGGTCAAGTTAGTCAAGAGCGCAGTTCCGCTAGCAGTTTTTCGGAAAAGGGTATTGTGCTGTCTAGCATATCTCTCAGGTGTCAAGGACGTAATCCATCGAGTCCAGGGCCAGAGGCCAGTGAGAATGAGCGAACTGCATTAACTACGAACTGTGCCGGGACGATGAAAGGTTCTTCCAAGGAAGGTTGCTCGAAGTTGATCAAGCGGTCTCTGGCGTGAGCCGGGAGAGAGGGATGGTTGCTTCTAAGTCGTGTGATCGTCGGGCAATGCGAAAAATTCTGTAGAATATAGATGCGTGCGGCGAAGCGTATGTCTCCCTCAGCTAACTTGGGTTCTGCCCGTGAGGCAATCTGACGGTCGGAAAGGTGGTCTTTGCGCGACTGTGTGAGGCTGGTGCAGTCCATCAGGGAGATTGTCCAGCGTTCTCCATTGGGATTCTGTTATGTTCGTTCTAAATATTTGGCATAATGTGTTGTCGTTGCTTTTTCGTTCTGGAATATGAAACATAAGTGTCGGCAAGGTCATTAATCTGTGCCACGATGCAGCATCTAGTCTCGAGTTGAAGCGAGAGGGAGCCTCTAGGTAGGCTGCGCAACAGATTTATCTGACTCCCCTCGGAATTATTCTAACTAGCTTAGTGCTTTTGCGAACGCGAGCTAGAAGACGGGTTAAGATGACTGGCTCGTTATCAAGGGTAATGTCGGTTGGGTTTATCTGGTCCTGGACTGAAGTATCTGGAGCGGAGTCATCGGGTAGCCGGCCAACGGAAGGTGCGTGGGTTTCTTCTCCGTGAACACGGGTTTTATGTATATGTAATCCGCGGAGCGATCTTAGGGGTTTTCTGCAAACGTCGCAAATAAATGTCTGTTGGGGACGGGTTTGAGGATGATCGGGGTTTGGTTGAGGGGGTTCGCTGTTTATTGTTTGTGGGCGGGTAATTGGTCAACACCGCAAATTCCAGTTAAGTCTGTTTCCGGTTGAGCATTGCCTTCGATCATTGATATCATTAGGGCCTTACCAGCCTCAGATTCGAGGAAATCCGTCACCTTTGCAAATGTGGGGTTTTTCTAGCCAAGATGAAAGCATGGTCTTGATCACTTTCCAAGAAAATCCTCGATTAAATCTTTTAGACGAGAGGAGACCTTTGAATATAACTTTTGTTTCTGAGCTTCTGTATAGACTCTTTTAACTCCACACCGGCCATCACTAGCCGCATGTGCACCACCGCGATTAGCGCAACGAGCATTTTCATGGCACTCCCACATTTGGTGACCGGGCCGCGCGCACTTCCTGCATGTTGGAGCCTCTCTTTTTGCACATTCTGATGCTTTGTGTCCGAATTTATGACAAGACAAACATTGTAAGGGCGAGTCGCAGCATAGTGTGATTTTAAAGCATTCATCCACAATGGTCACCTCGCCTACTGGGTTGCCATCAAATCTAAGCCTCACTCTACTTGACGGCTTTATCACTTTGATGATGTCCTTGCTCTGGCCTGTACTAGCCGCAGCGAACTCCTCTCTGCGGACTTCGCTAACATCCTGTTCGCGCAGACAGTCCAGCAAATCTTCTTCGGAGAACTGCGGATTTACCCCCGCTGATACGTCCCCACAATACCGACGTGTCGGGGAGAGGCCGTATGTCTAACTCACATACACGATTCAACGCCTTTACGGATTTATCTGTTCCGTTTGGTATACATGGACTGCTAGCTTAACTAGAGCGGTTATCCGTACGCGAGCTCCTGGAATGGTTTTCCTGATCTCAGCGTACATTTTAAGACACTCAGACTCTTTAAGGCATCAGGGGCCTCGGGGCACTCGAAGAGTATCTCCGAGCCAATTTGGTTGAATTTACCTTGTGCACGTTGGCGCTCATTCATGATGCGTGCACCTGTGCACTGGCTACTTTTCGTTGAGCAGCTTTAATTGCACGGTCGGCTCTTGTGAGGACATGACTTCAGTTGGCACCAGTTTCTTCTTCGGGTGCCTCTTGCTCTTTTCATCTTGGTCGTTGGCTACTAGGCCGTCCAACATTTGCTCTCTCCGAACAACCCGTTTGGCGTTTACTTGTGCTTGCGTCGATAATCTGCTGACGGCTGGCACTTTGCAGAACAGTGGTGGCCCATATCACGTTCGGCTCGTACGCACCTTCCGAAGGGTGACGGTGAACGTGCAGATTGACGTCGTGTGCACGTTGTCAATAGTGACGGTGAAACGTGCAGGGTCGCGTGGTGTGCTCGTTGTCGCTGGTGCCGGTGGACGTACACATAGAGTGATATGTTCACTACCCACTCATCGGGCTGGCAGACGTCTGGTCCACCAGCGCTAAAATGAAACACCTGGCTTTTTGTTGTTTTTCAGCCACAATTCACTTTTCCCAGCCTAATAGGTCTGTTGGATCACCGAGACACACCTACTAACTTGTCAATTTTTGCTATACACAGTTTCTCTCTTTCACCTAAGAAAACCGCAAACTTTGAGAGTTCGAGCTTAGTGCTACTATTTTCGTCAAGCCTAAGCAGACAAAAAAAGATTATTATTATTATTATTATTATTATTATTATTATTATTATTATTATTATTATTATTATTATTATTATTATTATTATTATTATTATTATATTATTATTATATTATTATTATTATTATTATACAGAAATAATTGTATATACATGCAGAATAATTGCTCACACAGCTCGCACCTTTCTCGAACACAACGAAAATGCTGCCTCCTAAAATTAGATTTTAAAAATGCGTTTAACTTAAACAAACGAGGACACCTCTTGACAGAGGTTTCCAAGCACGCCCCGGCCCTCTATCCAATGATGCACCAGGCATATAGCAAACCGACTCCCCTAATGTTTGGTGAGGTTGAAATTAGGTCATCAGCCGGTTGTCAGCAGGGAGACGTAGCGGCTCCTCTTGCATTTAGCCTGCTTCTGCATCAGTACGTCAAGCAGGTGGCATCCAAGGTCCCTTTGTTTTACCTCGACGATGGGACCCTTCTGGACAACGATCCTTCGGTGTTACTCAGAGACATCAAGGATCTCCGAGCGTTCGAGCAATGGAGCGGGCTGCAGCTTAACCCATCTAAATGCGAGCTATTTCTACAGGGTTTTGAGGACGAAGAGAGACAGCAGGTGATCGCTGAATTTAACAGCAACCTCCCGGGCATCCTTCTAAAGGATCGATGTGATTTGGACCTGCTGGGTACGGCGGTGTTCCCCGACATGATCGGTCCGATACTAGCCGAGAAGGGAGAACAACTTTCCCGGCTTTACCAGAGACTGGGCCATCTCGGTAGACATCAAGCCTACTTCCTGCTCCGGCACGCAATGGGAGTGCAAAAGGTCCTGTATGTACTACGGACCTCACATGTCTTCCTTCTACCGTCAGAAACTCTGAACCTCGACGACCAGGTGAGGAGAGCCTTGGAAAACATCCTTGACCTAACGCTTGATGATAGAACATGGACGCAGGCAAGCTTACCGGTCCGGCTGGGTGGAATGGGCATTCGTTCGGCCACGGACCTTGCCTTACCCGCTTTCCTTGCTTCGTCGCGTTTGGGGCAAGGATGCACTCAAACGTACAAAGGAGCTTGGGAGAAGCTCTTCGAGGCCACAGCGGAGCCAAGATCGACCGCTTTCCCTCCGACAGAGAGTGTCATTAGAATTACAGAGAGGCAAACGCCAAGATGATGTTGAGTGGTCACCGACACTCAAGCAATAAGAATAATATAAGCAATATTGTAGATATTATATAAGTAATATATTGATAATTGTGATACATGTACATATTGATAAAATAAACCCTTGTTCCAAAAAAAAAAGATATTATGATTATTATTATTATATTATTATTAATTATTATTATTATTATCAAATAATTGATGCTGTTGCTGTAGTTATCACAAGCGACGTGTAATCATCACCCAGTACCTGTAGTCGTAGTAGTAGAAAGTAATGGTTAGAAACAGAGCCTAAATCCGAGTGTTTACGCATTAAGGAATCGCTTAGTACATCTGTCCCTAGGATGAAACAAGACTCGGTAGACAACATGTTTGCCGGACAGGTGGTAAGCCATGAAAAACCGTAAAATAAGTTGTTTTTGCTGCGTTCGTCGGCACGTTACCGCAGCAGCACCAGGCTGAGGTAACGGCGGACGTACTCGGAGTGATAATGAATATATATCTTTCGGTTTGTAGCACTAACAAGCAAAGCACGTCGATGACGGCATGCCGCGGCAGCAGCAGCAGCAGCAGCAGCAACAGCAGCATCAGCAGTAGTAGTAGTAGCAATGCCAGCAATAGGCCGAACCTTGTTTATATTCGTAGTAACCGTAGTACCGGCAGATGCATTAGTTATCGCTTCTAGTCGTCTGGTCGAATTCGATTTAGTCGAAACATGCTAGTACTATAGTAAATCGATCAGTAAATAAACAAAAGCCGGGCAAACGCGGCGTATATACGATGATCTTGCCACTTTGATGCTGTGGCAGGCCCTAAATCCGCTAAATGTCCCTGGTACTGTCTCCGCTGCGCCTTCCATTGTTCCAACGCGCTATTGAAACAACGGTGAGAAAGTTCAGTTAGCCGTTTGGCCGTTGGCAGATACGTGCCTCAGTTGCTACCGACAGCCAACAGTAAGCGGTAGCCTCTCATCCCAAGTCGTTCGTTATCATTACGGCCACTAGAATTGCTGCTGGTTCTTGTGTCGCGTATCGTGAGGCAGTCATGTTGGCATTGGCTAACTAGAGCACTGGTTGTAGTAGTAACCTTAAAGCGAGGTTACTAGCTGGTCGAGCCCGGTGGCGTGGTAAAGCGAGGTTACTAGAGGTCGAGCCCTGTGGCGTGGTGCATTCGTCTGCGCCTCGCAACCAGAGGAGACACATAGGTTCGCGAGTTTTAAGCTCCACCGTGCATATTTGTATTTATGGGGATCCGTCTATAAAGCAATGCGAAAAGCACTCCAGTAACGTTAAATCTTGGCTGAGGGTCAGCCGCAAACTTTACTTTAGTAACCTTAAATGACTTCTTCATATGCACCAACCACGAAAACAGACGCTGCCCCTACGCCCCACACGAGTCAACAGTTAGTTGATAAGCTATATAGTTAACAGGTAACATCGACTATACATTGTCAGCTGTCTGCAAGACTTTTTGCAGATCTCAGAAACGTATCAATAGCACATGAAAATATACGCGTATATATATATAATAGTGAGCATATATGTATATATAGGTTTTGTCCTGCCTGCAAGAGGAAAGTGTCGCTTATTTTCGGGTCCAATTCTTGTGGCTTTCCGCACCAGCCTGCTGGGGGGCAGCTTGAGCAGAAGCGGCAGCAATCGAGGCCACGACAAGCGCCGAACGAGTTGTGAGCGCCGGGACGTCATTTCCGTGAATCAGATCAATCTCGTCGGCGGAGAGGCCGTTCCAACAAAGCCGCAAAAATATCGCTCCTCTAACAACGCTCTCTAAAGTTGCTAAAAGCGACAATCTCGAACGTTGCCAGAAAGCAGAAAGAATAGCCGCCTATATCTAGCTGGTCGACCTGCGGCATAGGCCGGCTGCAGCTGCGCTTGCAGAGCTAGCGATTGACCCAGATTCACTCGACCCATGTCACTGAACTGCCGTTACAACAACAACAACAACAGCAACAATAAAAGCAACAAAATGGGCAACTTCAGGCGGCAGACAACAACAACAACAACAAACAACAGCAATACTAATTGTATAAAGGGATAACAGTTACAAGGAAGTACACACTGAACCGATTCTTATTTCAAAGTATAGATAACATAACTTCTGTTTTCATCGCTTGGCATTCGCAAAAAAATCACCGCTCTATTTCCATCTCCATATACACACAAATATAATATATATATATATATATATATATATATATATATATATATATGTGTTTTAATTTTAGCAGATTTGGCTTCTTTGCGGAGGTTGTGAACGCCCTTGGAAAAGAGCCGGGAGGATACATTTCCCACAATGTTGTTTTCGTTTTTGTTTGTTCTGTTGTAATCAATATCATCACGGTTTACTTGTTTGTTTATTGTGCAAATCGCATCGATATTGTTGCTGTTGCTGTTCATGGCTTAGTTTAATATTACTACTATAGCTTAACGTACACCTAAAACGACACCCCCTAGTAAATGGCAATCATGAGTAGCGCACCACCCCCCCGCTTCTAGATCACTCTGCAACTATATTTGTAAATGCTACTAATAGAGTTTTAATGTTTGTAAATATTGTTAGTAATACATGCTTATTTTTGCAATATGTAGTGAGTAAGGAATTGGCAGAACCCGCAACTAGATTAGCTCGATTCCAATTACGCCCTTTATGCCTTTATAGCACTGCTATTGGACCGCTATCTAGCAGGGGAAGACGATAAGATGGCTCCTGAACCACTGCTCTGAACGCCGGCACTGTTTACCCACTTTATTGTTGCTGTTTAGGCTGCTTCCATGTTTGCTGTTGTTTGTTTAGCTCTTACTTTATCCTTAACACCTTGTGTTGCATTTATTAGCTTATTTTTTTTATTGTACCTCATGGAACAGCTGTTGTTCACGCAGTAAAGTGTATTAGTGGTTGTTAATGTTGTGAGTGCCCTTATTGTTTCACCATATTACTAATCATAACAGCAGTAATAGTCTCAAGATATATATATATATATATAGTTTTATTGAACATCAAATGTGGGTCCCGGCGTTTCATATGAGCCCTGGCGAACGCGTGTACCGCTACTGGGGGTTCAGTGGAGGAACAGCCATCTCTGGAGGGTCCTGCGGCCCGAGGCTGCATTGTCTTGTTGCACACTATCAGCGGCAGTGTTAGCCTCAGGGCGACCCGCTTTATCATACGAGTTATTTGACCAATGAACCAAGATATCCTTTGTCAATAGTTAGTCCCGTTTACCTATTTTCTTTACAGATTTTCTTATGCCGTATTGTTCGTGACTATATATATGTATATATATATATATATATATATATATGTGGCGGCGTGGTCAAGGAGTATAGTGCGCTCGGCATAATTGTCATTTATCGCAATGTCGCCGGTTCGATCTCGGCTTGTCTTGCTGTCCTTGATCGAATCTTTCGAGTGATGCTCATTAAGAAAATATGATACACCATATAACTGAGAGTCAATGACCATAATACCATAAGAACTATTGAGGAAACTGTAGATATTTCAACATGTATGCTCATGCTGCTGCTCTAAGCGCTCCTGATAGAAGAGTGACATGCGTATTTAGGTATACATGTCACGCAAATAATAAATCAATTCATCCGAATATGCTGCACGCACAGTATCGTTTACTTCACAACTCAGTTGCGTTTCCCTAGGATATATACAAAACGAAGGAGCTATGCGAAGCTAGCATCCGTCCTATGTTGAGAGATAGTGCAGGGATCCCTAAGACGTCTGGCAGTTCAATGCGTGGTATTTAGCGCAAACCTGCAAGCAGACCGACATCGGCACTAATCACATAGATAGGGAAAACCTGAAGTGGACCCGTTTCCTATACTCAATTGTGGTAAAACATCCCTTCGCTGAGCAAAGTTTGTCACAAGATGTGTCTGCACTCGACAGAGGCTGCAAATCAGCATTTACACAATCGAAAACGTTTTCGCGAAGCTCAGCTGGCCTTGATTTTATTCTAGAGCCGAGTCAAGCAAGGATCTGCTTTAAGTGTTGAAACCCCGGATACCTTCTGAGAAGTGCCTGAGAAAAGTCTTTGCAAGAATTGCGGCGGCCGCCGTCTATGTCGTAAACGATCCAAAGTGCGTGAACTGTCAAGGGCCTCACCGAGCAAAGCCGTTCTATGCCCGCGGCTGACCTACCTGCGCGAGAAAAGCAGAATTATGCTGGAAGGTTCATGCTCTAGCTGGTCAGAGCAGATTACCTGGAGGTAATCACGATGAAGCTTTGCGCTGTCTTCCGACTTCCTGTCCAAGAGAGCCCGTCGTCCGCAGCGCAGGGCTTACCTACGCTACCGTGGATAGGGGGATTTTTCCAGCAGTTCGGGTTGATCCGCAGGTCTTTCTACCCAAGTTAAGACCTAGACCAAATATTCAGATGAAGAAGCGCGGCTACAGGTCGCCTATGGGCAGGACCCGTGGCTCTCACTGTTCGAAAAAGGCCCTGAGAACAAGGTAAGACAGTCAGAGCGTCGACACCGGCTCGTCGCTCGCGGGGCTAGCGTACCTTTAACGGGAAATCAGAGAGGAAACGTTGCGACCTCTAATGAAGCGTTGCGACTTCTAATGAAGCGTTGCGAACTCTTATGAAACTGCTTTCCATGGTGGGCACGTTAAAAGGTCTCGCCTTGTAACGACAGACTACGGCGACAACAGGCCTTACCGCGGGTCAGGGCCCAACGTATGGGCTTTTGTTTACACGAAGAGCTCTGCGTCGACACTTTGGTTGACGATGGCAGTAACCCCCCTTCAAACCTACGCTCCCGGCAGCGGACGGTCGATACAGCTCGGCTAGTCATTGCCAAGCTGTTGGAAGAAGCGTCACTTCTTTGGCGGCTAGGGTCTTGCGGATCTCGATTTTGTCAGACCATTTTACAAGACCTGCTGCCTCCGCTTTAGGGGCTGTCGCCGACCGGCTTGCAACTGCCCTAGCCAAAGTCGTTGATCTTGGTTGCGGGGGCTCGCCTCTCTCCGATTGGCGACCACTTATCCTTAGAGCCTAACGTTCCACTTTCAAAAACAAAGGCTGCGTGAGGTCCATTGCATGCTTATCAGTAATGCGGAGATTTGCGGGAAAGGTCGGCATCTTTGAAAACAAGGCAGACGTCTCAGTGCTCTTCGTAGCCATCAACTCGGGTTTGCGACACAGGGAGAATGCGAGGCCGCGTTGCATACGACTCGGAGTCACGCTCTGGAGCTACCCTTGTAATCAAGCTTGACCTTAAGAACGCCTTCAACTGTACTCGGAGGCACCACATAGTAAGTGCGATCAAAGCTTGGCACCGAGTATGCTCCACCGAGTGAAACTAGCTTATAATAAGCCATTCTGTCTTTTTTTTACCGCATGATGTCATAATATAGCAAACTGGAGAGCGGCAGGGCGACCTAATGAGTGCCCGTTGTTTTGTCTGGTTATCAAGGAGTTAGTCCACTCCTCGAGTACCCTCTGAACGTATGGGCCTATAAACGCATGAAACGTATGAATGTATAGAACTTGGACGACGCGCTCTACTGCCGGTTCTCTGGGGTGGCCTAGGGTTATTTGATGCGATTGTTCTATCGGAGGTACGTCTGGCAGCTTCTTTCCACAGGCCTATGCAACATAATTAGAATCATTCACTATCGTTTGCTCCTGTTATATAAGGCTCCCACGCGTCAAGACTGAGTCGCGATCGTTGGCAGACATCATAAGCTCAAGCTTTGGAGACTTCGGGAACGGTCTTTGGCTCGAGGGGTAGGCAAGTCCAGTCCGTCACCAAAAGCAAAACACGTTTTCTCTCTCCCGCTTGCCCCTAACTTTTAAAACGAGGTTATTCTTCTTTTTTTTAAATTAACGGTGCCTTAGTCTGTACTTTTACGTCCTCTGGCTATATTGTGTTGTCGACTTTTTGATTGTTAGGCAGACGATTCCCGGCGGCCTGACGGAATGAGTCCACCAGCCCTTGAAGGTGGGAGGACACTCGTCTGGAACGCTACCGTAATTGACATTTTCAATGGTCTGGCACTTAGTCTCTTCTACGTTCAGTCACGGCACGGCCTAGGTTGGTTACGTTGTTTTGTAGGCGGAGACAGATAAGTGCCTAAAGTATGCATTTTTCGAGTACTCTATGAACTTTCATGTCTTTGCCGTCAAGACCTCGGGATGCCAGGTAATATAATCGAGAGAATTATTGGTAAGGTATGCGTGCTACAGTGGCTGCTGCTATGGTGAATTCATAAAGCTAATGTCATCGTTCTCCCCGTTGCCGTCGCTGTCTTTGTTATCATCGTCATCAGAATTATCAGCAACTAATGTGCTCAATTATTACCGCCCCTAAAACAACTATCTGTTGTTCACACTAAACACGTACTGTTGCATTGAAAGCCTGCATTTGGTGTGCCGGAAATCTTTTTTAATCAGTGCGAAGCCACATGGGGAACGGGTTGACTTATTGGCAATCGTTAATGTTGTAGCAGTAGTAGTAGTAGTAGTAGTGGTAATCGAAGCACTGGCGGCGGAAGTAGCAAAAGTTTCAAGCGTTATTTAAGGGGGTTGTTTTTCTCATTCTAGACCATCGTATTTCCTCTACGTTGGAGTTGTCGTGCGACACACTTCAATGCATCGAATAGAAAAAGCACTGACTGCACGAACAATAACCGTAGTGGTGGTGGTAATAGTTGTTGTAGTTGTCGTAGTAGTGTTGTTGTTGTTGTTGTCGAATAGATGCTTTTGTTATTGTTATTGTCGTCGTCGTCGTCTGCATTGTAAAAGTGTTTACCGTTGCAATTAGCAATTGACAGTAGATGTGTCGTGATGACGACAGGTATCACGCCGCCATCACGCCATCGTTTCTCCTGACCGCTGCTGAGTTGTTCTGTTGGTTTTGCTTTACGATCTGCTGCTGCTGCTGCTGCAGAAGTTGTGTCTCTCCGATTGTTAGGCGGTCGTTGTTGTTGTTCTTGTTGTGCTTGTTGGTGTTATTTGTTCCGTTCTAAGATTGGGCGTTTGTCTTCTGAGTTGTACTCGTTTGATGAATGGTTAAAGTCGCCATGATGATCACGATGATGGTGATGATGATGATGATGATGATAGTCGTGCTCATAATAACTATAATGGTCACTATCGTCTGCGGATGGTAACGATCATGAGATTCTTGACCAACTAGATGGGCGTTTACCGGCTGGATGCCTGGCTGGCCGGAAAGACGAGAGAAAACCTGCCAAACGGTTTCTGTTACTGCCGCTGCTGTGCTGCTACTGTTTCTGTTGCCGCTGACGATGCAACAACAACAGCAACAATAGCAACAACAAACAACAGCAACAATAGCAACAACAATAGAACAAAGCAAAAAACGGCAACAACAACAGCACCAACAAAACAACAGCAGCAACAACAACAACAGCAACAACAACAACAAAATGAGGCGATAACGATGAGGCCCGTTGTAGAAATAGTAGTGCTAGGAGTAGAAGTAGAAGCAGTA